>BLSH010289677.1:374463-393789 GCA_018402905.1 Glandirana rugosa
CCCCCTGAGAACTGGAGACCACCCCCCACTATCAGAAGTCAAGGGCCCCCCACCAGAGGTCAAGAGTCCCCCCACCATCAGAGGTCAAGAGTCCCTCCACCATAAGAGGTCAAGAGTCCCTCCACCATCAGAGGTCAAGAGTCCCTCCACCATCAGAGGTCAAGAGCTCCCCCACCATTCCTTACATCACAGTGCACCCCCCTTAACCTGCGCTGTTGGGGTGCAGAGCTAGGAAGTTGAAAGTGTAGGGTCTGGAGGAGGACCAGAGGAGGGCTGAAATCTGCTGCCGGAATGCGGAGACCAGGGGAGGTGGAGACAAGGGGGTGCTGAGGCTGCACAGAGGCACAGAATCTGTAGAAGGTGTTCTGTACTCTTCTCTGCTGCCAACTGCTGAGACAGGGAAGGGGTGGGAGAGCCTCTCCACAGCTGCAAGGAGAAATGCAGGATCTGGCGGAGGAGTTCTGTACTCCTCTCTGTGATTAACTGCTGAGACAAGGTGAGGGCAGAGAAAAAGGGGAATGCTGCAGCTGCAGGAGAAATGCAAGAGCCACATGAAATGGCCTGGAGGGCCGGATTCGACCCATGGGCCTTGTGATTGACACATTTGATGTAAAGCAAGGGTGCAAACACCACAGCACACCAATAGACCTAATGTACAGAACATTACTGCAACAGCCTACAAATAACTGTCACTTTTTTTTTTTTAAGTAAATAGACTTATCTTGGTGTATCAGCTGTGTGAATTGAGCGTTATGCATATTAATTGTAGATTTGTTAGCTTGGAGTTGAGGGTAAACTGAGATTTTCTCTGGTAACCCCTTATCTAGTCCCTGGCACAGTTCAGCTAATCGCAGACCAGTGACATTGGTAATTGATATCATGTAAAGCAATGGTTATTAATAGACGTATGGCTCGCCTTACCTGTTGTGTGCTTGTGCTGCGTAAATACACGCTGTATATAACCCCTTCCTGCTCCTCCTCTCCTTCATACTGCAAGGCCTGCAACAACAAAACACACACATTGCATCCTCGCAACCAAACATTTGCATTGACACAGCTGCTCAGCAAACAAACAGAACAAACAACGTTGTAACAACAACGTATTCAAAGCACCACAAGGAACAATAAATAAGGGCTCATACACAGGGGAGATAATTCAGATTTCAGTGTCCAGGAACCACAAGTGTTGTGTATGGCCACCTGAACAAATTAAAGTGGAACTGAACTGCGTCTGAGCACCATGGCATTTAATTCACTTCTAATATTCAAAGCAAACTTTAACAGCCCCTTTGAAGTCACGGCCATCTTGGGCAGAGGATTCCTGTAGAATTTATTCCCTGGAATCCATCTGCCCTTAGCTCCAGCATGCATGCAGGCTGGTGTTCTTAGCTGAAAGAAACCCTCCTCCAGATGAAAGGATAAAA
Organism: Glandirana rugosa; assembly: GCA_018402905.1. Classification (NCBI taxonomy): domain Eukaryota; kingdom Metazoa; phylum Chordata; class Amphibia; order Anura; family Ranidae; genus Glandirana; species Glandirana rugosa. The sequence goes on from BLSH010289677.1 coordinate 375,888, forward strand.
AAAAAAGCCCATGAAGGGGTTAACTGTGTACCTAACAAGTGTATGTGTGCTGCTTTTACTCACAGGATCAACTCAGAGTTGATTTCAGGGAGAAACAACAGCCAGGTTTCTCTTTGGTGTTCTGTGTTGTGTGTGTTTGTAAACACAGAACTCTGTGCTGTGATTGGCCACAGCTGATCAGCAGGTAAATGAGGCTGTAAATCTGGCTAATGGGGCCTGAAGAAATGAATTGCATGGCTCCACCCACTGTCCTGTTCTGGGGCACAATCCTTTTATTGTTAGGGTATGTGATGGGATGAAACGTGTGAATACCTTAGGAGTTTACAAATAATCATTAACAGCTTGCTGGCCGTGCTATAGCCAGAAGATGGCTACAGCGTGCTTGTCCAGTTCTGGGAGGGCACCTGTAGATGTCCTCCTAGAACTTTGCCCCATGTGCCCCCTGTGGCACACATTGGGCACGCTCTGTGACCGCTGTGTGCTTCGGAAATAGCTGATCACAGATCAGGGTAAAGGGCCATTCACAGTCGCTCACAATATAAACCGACTTGCCGGTTATCGCCATTTCTTGCCTCCTACACTGTGTCTGTGTGAGGAAAGGAGAGCTGTTAACCTGCAAGCCTGTCAGCACATCGTTTACACTGATAGTTATCAATGATTATCAATGCAGCCCCATCAGTGCCGCCTACCCGTGCCCATCAGTGCTGCCTATCCCTGCCACCTATCAGTGCCCATCAGTGTAGCCTCATTAGCGCTGAAAAATGACTGCAAAAATTATTGCAAATCTCATAACAAACTAAGAAAACCTTTTTTTTTTTTTCCATTGTTTAGCAAAAAATAAAAACCCCAGGGGTGATTAAATATTACCAAAAGTAATGCATTATGGCCACTAGATGGCGTGGGTGATCATAGGAAATGAATTCTTTTTTTTTTTTTAACAATCTGTTTTATGGCATTGAAGATAATATAATTCAGCAGAAAAAAAAAAGCCAAAACGGAGCCACATACCCACGCAGGGGGTGCCCGCTAGAAAAGATAGACCAAAATACCTTCTAGCATAAAAAATGCACTATTAGGCTGGGTTCACACCAGTGCAAATTTTCAGCTTTCAGCGCTGTCACACCTTGACAATTGTGCGGTCATGCAACACTGTACCCAAATGAAATTTTTATCCCTTTTTTTTTCCACTCAAATAGAAAGCTCTATACCAGGATCATGACTGCAGCTATAGTCATGATCCTGGTATGTATTCTTTTCCAGACGCCAATTTTATTTCTAGTAAAAGTGATCGAGCAGCTATGCAGCCGCTGGATCACTTTTACAGGCAGAAGAGGGTCCCCTCTTCCCGTCGCCAACTTTACCAGGCTCTCCCATCCCAACCAGGGGCCCAGCAAGAATGCAATCAACCGCATTCAATGCAGTATGTAGTGATGGGAAATGACGTTGTTCCTTTTGCTCTGTGATGTCAGAAACTGGAAGCCATGAAGGTGTCATCACTTCCGCTTTCAGTTTGTTGTTCACAAGCCAGTAAGGGCTTGTGAAAGCATCTAATCAAACAGATCTTGGATTGATCAGATGCTTTGGAGGCCAGAGAAAAGGTCTGACCCCAGATCTCTACATAAAGAGGACCTGTCATGACCCATGCTACTACAAGGGATGTTGTTCTTCCCTTGTGATAGAAATAAAGTTGATAAAAAATGAGTGTAAAAAAATAAATTTAAATAAAATAAATGATAAAATAAAAAAAAAAAAAAATTTAAAGCACCCCCGTCCCCAGTGCTCATGCGCAAATGCAAATGTCAGAGAGAGAGAAATAATTCTAGCACCAGACCTCCTATACAACTCTAAACTGGTAAGATGTAAAGGGTTTTAAAGCGTCGCCTATGGATTATTTAATGTACATCGCATCAGGTTTGGTATCTATTTACTTGGTGTAACATTATATTTCATATTTTATCAAAAATTAGGTATTATATTGTGTTTACTAAAACTAATTAAAGTGTATTATCTCCAAAAAATTTGCATTTGAAAAACCGCTATGCAAATATCATGTGACAATAAAAAAAAAATTCCAAACACCCACCGTTTTATTTTCTAGGGCCTCTGCTTAAAAAAGTATATAATGTTTGTGGGTTCCAAGTAATTTTCTATCAAAAAAAAAAGAGTAGATTTTTACACTTATGACAGAAGTGTCAGAATTGGCCTGGGTGGTGGGGTCAAGTAGTTAACAGAATCTCTGAGAGTTAAGTCGGTCATACATTATACAATTTTCTTTAGATTTACCTTCAATCATGTAGTGCAAGTGCCTCCCTGATTGCATACAAATTGAAGATGTTTAGGTGTGACCTCATATTATGTGGTTTTAGTAAATCTAAAGGAAAATTGCACAAGTAAACTGTATGACCACTCATTACTTTGATGTCAAATACCATTATTATGGCAGCAGCTAGCTGACATAAACCCGGTATCTTTTTATTCTGTGGGCGATTCGGCATCAGATAAAAGTGATCCCAGCGGTGGATTCGCCAGGGGATCACTTTTAGAGGCGGCGTGAGAGCCTCTTCCCAGTCATTTCCGTGCTTACCGGAGCCGCCAGTAAGCCCGAAACTGTTCCGATGCAACCAATGGCTAGGCAGGAAGTTGAGAGAGGTCAAGATAACCCCCACTCAGCTCTGTACCTTGGAGGACTGGAGCGACCTCTGACTTCCAGTTCTTTTTGACCCCAAATCTCTCAGCAAAGAGGACCTGGCATGCTTATTTCTAGTAAAGGGATGTTTACACTCATTATATTAGGGGAAAAAAAAGTGATAAAAAAAATTAAAAAAATAAAGCGATATTATAAATAACAATGACATTTTTTTTTTTTAAGCGCCCCATCCCTCCGTGCTTGCGCGCAGAAGTGAACGTATACGCAAGTTGTGCCCGCATATGTAAACGGTGTTCAAACCACACATGTGAGGTATTGCCGCAGTCATTAAAGGGAGAGCAATAATTCTAGAACTAGACCTCCTCTGTATCTCTAAAATGGTAACCTGTAAAAAAACGTAGTTTGTCGCCATTCCAGGAGCATGTACAATTTTAAAGCATGCCATGTTAGGTATCTATTTACTCGGCGTAACATCTTTCACATTATACAAAAAAAGTAGCCTAACTTTACGGTTTAGTTATTTTTTTTGTTAATTCATTAAAGTGTATTTTTTACGAAACAAATTGTGTTTGAAAGACCACTGCGCAAATACAATGTGACATAAAATATTGCAATGATCGCCATTTTATTCTCTAGGGTCTCTGCTAAAAAAATTAAATAAAATAAAAAATTACATTTTTACATGTATGACAGATATGTCAGAATTGGCCTGGGAGGTCAAGTAGCTAACAGAATCCAAACGGTCGGGCAATAATCTGCAAACATATGCGGAAGCAGCATGTTGTTACTCTGATCCATGAAAGTACCAGCATCTAAATTAAAAGCAAAGTCATTATTCTTAAAGGGACCAGCACTTACGAGGAAACCGGACTCACCCTGGGCATCCGTTGACCTCTCATGGGGTCAGTACCCCCTCCCACACAGAAGTAACCCTTGGCCACCTACAGCTCTCCATCCATGGGTTCCCCTTGGAATTGCAGTTGCCAAACATCTGCAGAGCCACCAGCTAGAAAAGGCAATGCAGAGGTGTCAGGTGACTTACCTTGCCAGGTAGAAAGTACCACTTTGTTTTGGAGGTGACTTCCTGGTCCCCCCTTGACAGGCAGAAGTTCAAGGCAACATTCATAGAAGGGGCACCAGATAGAGATAAGGGTGACTGTCAGGAGAAGCGGTGTGCGGGATAGGAAGAGGATGCATACAGGAGCTGCAGAGGCTGCAAGGTGTGCAATGGAGAAGGAATCAGAGATGGAAGGGTTAAACATTTAAGGCGGGGAATCCAGGTAGATTAGCCATTCGTTGCTGGGCGTCTTCATTTCCGGAGACATACACATGTTCGCACGCATCTATACATACGTTCTGTGGGAACAGCCGCACACCCTGCCAAACCGGTTCCTGCAATGAATACCTATCCCCACATAATGTATGCAGAGGGCCACGACCACTAAACTGTGTGCCCCGGCTGACCCCGGCATTGCCTCTTTGGCACAATGGCGGTGAAATATTCGCGTCACCCGTGTGTTTACACTTTTCAAGGTGTGGCCCCTGAAAGGCGCTGCTCAGAATACTACAGATTCCTGGAAATGACAGGAGTCAAGTCAGGAGAGGGAGTTGCCTGCAAAAAAATTTGGGAAGTCACTGTAAAAAAAAATTACCAAAAAAAAAAAAAATGGGGTACGCAACCTGACTGTTAGGGAAACCAATAAAGGAATTTGGGGGTCATTTATTGGGGCTCATTTAGTATGGCAGCACAAGGAGCAGAGAGGATGTGCTTAGTCATGGTGGGTGAGTAGATAAGAACAGCCAATTAAATTATTTAGCCACATAAAGCCCAACTTCGAGCAAAACAGAAATAAATTGTAGTGGTCAACTGCTCATTTTTGTCTTGAGGACTGGAGAAACCTTATACTCACCCGATCCTCCATTTCCATTTCATCTGCAAACGGCGCTCCCCCATGACCCAGTGGTGAACTGTTCCTGACATTCTCTCCAGAGAAGGTCCTCGGGTGTGATGACGTCAAGAACAGTCTACCGCACAAGACCACTAAACCATGGGGGGGCAGCAGGATTAAGCAAGTATATCTCCATTCTCCAATCCCCTAGAGGGTCATTCATTGGAGCTTATTCAGCGTGGCAGCACAAGGAGCAGAGAGGATATAGCAGGCGAGTAGCTAAGGGCAGCCCATCAGAAATAACCACTTAAAGCCCAACTCTAGGCAAAAAAAAAAAAAAAGTTTCCCATGCAGTAGGGTTGTGCCCACACTGTACAGTTCTAGAAGTTTGAAGAAAGCTTATGTAGCCAAGTGCCCCCTTAGGGGTGGCTGGTAGTAGGGTTTCATCTGTCTCCCTGCCCTCAATCACACATTAGTCCTTTCATCCGGAGTCACGGAACAGGCCGATACTTTGTTTTTTATTAGGGGAATAAACTTGGATGGGGTAGGGAAGACTGTGGGATACCCAGTAGATCAAAATGGGACCGTGTTTGTGTATATATATATATAAATGTATATATATATATATATATATATATATATATATATATATATATATATACACACACATACATACATACATACATACATACATACGCACACACACACACACAGTGAGGTCCAAAAATATTGGGACATCGATACAATTCTAATCTTTTTGGCTCTATACACCACCACAATGGATTTGAAATGAAACGAACAAGATGTGCTTTAACTGCAGACTTACAGCTTTAATTTGAGGGTATTTACATCCAAATCAGGTAAACGGTATAGGAATTACAACAGTTTGTATATGTGCCTCCCACTTTTTAAAGGGACCAAAAGTAATGGGACAATTGGCTGCTCAGCTGTTCCATGGCCAGTTGTGTGTTATTCTTTCATTATCCCATTTACAAGGAGCAGATAAAAGGTCCAGAGTTCATTTCAAGTGTGCTATTTGCATTTGGAATCTGTTGCTGTCAACTCTCAATATGAGATCCAAAGAGCTGTCACTATCAGTGAAGCAAGCCATCATTAGGCTGAAAAAACAAAACAAACCCATCAGAGAGATAGCAAAAACATTAGGTGTGGCCAAATCAACTGTTTAGAACATCCTTAAAAAGAAACGCACCAGTGAGCTCAGCAACACCAAAAGACCCGGAAGACCACGGAAAACATCTGTGGTGGATGATTGAAGAATTCTTCACCTGGTGAAGAAAACACCCTTCACAACAGTTGGCCAGATCAAGAACACTCTCCAGGAGGTAGGTGTATGTGTGTCAAAGTCAACAATCAAGAGAAGACTTCACCAGAGTGAATACAGAGGGTTCACCACAAGATGTAAACCATTGGTGAGCCTCAAAAACAGGAAGGCCAGATTAGAGTTTGCCAAACAACATCTAAAAAAGCCTTCACAGTTCTGGAACAACATCCTATGGACAGATGAGACCAAGATCAACTTGTACCAGAGTGATGGGAAGAGAAGAGTATGGAGCAGGAAAGGAACTGCTCATGATCCAAAGCATACCACCTCATCAGTGAAGCATGGTGGTGGTAGTGTCATGGCGTGGGCATGTATGGCTGCCAATGGACCTGGTTCTCTTGTATTTATTGATGATGTGACTGCTGACAAAAGCAGCAGGATGAATTCTGAAGTGTTTCAGGCATTATTATCGGCTCATATTCAGCCAAATGCTTCAGAACTAATTGGACGGCGCTTCACAGTGCAGATGGACAATGACCCGAAGCATACTGCGAAAGCAACCAAAGAGTTTTTTTAAGGGAAAGAAGTGGATTGTTATGCAATGGCCAAGTCAATCACCTGACCTGAATCTGATTGAGCATGCATTTCACTTGCTGAAGACAAAACTGAAGGGAAAATGCCCCAAGAACAAGCAGGAACAGAAGACAGTTGCAGTAGAGGCCTGGCAGAGCATCACCAGGGATGAAACCCAGCGTCTGGTGATGTCTATGCGTTCCAGACTTCACGCTGTAATTGACTGCAAAGGATTTGCAACCAAGTATTAAAAAGTGAAAGTTTGATTCATGATTAAAAGATTAAAAAACACAGCGCTGGCAGCTATAACCTAAAATCATATTCCATAGAGTGCATCAAGACAAGACATAGTTAAGATAAATGCACCAACGTGCTAGTGCAAATTTCAGATATTCATATGCAAATTAATAAATAAAAATGTAATTATGTGATGAGTTCAAATTTTCAATCCAATAAAGTGCTAAGATGCTCATCTAACAAGGAAAAAAAATGTGCTTAACAGTTTTAAATCAGACATAAATGTCAACAATGGAGTAATAGTTCATGGAATATGATTTTAGGTTATAGCTGCCAGCGCTGTGTATTTTAATCTTTTATGTTTAACAGTGGGGAAATTTATTTTCCTCTTGTTTTGTGCATAGCAGCTGCAGCGAGTGTCACCCCATTCTAATATATACATCTGCGTGGGTTAGGTATTACAATTTACATATACCAATACATCAATTTGATTTATGATTGTTAATCTGTCCCATTACTTTTGGTCCCTTAAAAAGGGGCATGCACATATACAAACTGTTGTAGTTCCTACACCGTTCACCTGATTTTGATGTAAATACTCTCAAATTAAAGCTGTAAGTCTGCAGTTAAAGCACATCTTGTTCGTTTCTTTTCAAATTCATTGTGGTGGTGTAAAGAGCCAAAAAGATTAGAATTGTGTCGATGTCCCAATATTTATGGACCTGAATATATATATATATATATATAAACACACATACACACACTCCTTCACTTCTCTCCTACACAGACTTACTTCTTCACGGTGAGGCCTGAAAAGATATTTATCAGACCTCCATTACATCTTCCTCCACTCTAAGTAGCACATGGTGAGGCCTGCTTTCCTGATGCCAGGACCTCTGGACCGCCCATTACAGGCAGGAGCATGGGCCCTTAATGTGTAGCCAAGTACGTTGGTGCTAGCTAGGGTTCGATGGTCTACTGCTCCCAGCCCATCCTCAGCCCTCCTGGCTGCTCCGGCCTACTCCACTGCCCAGTGACACTGCTCCCCTGACTGGCTCCTCTGTCCTTCACAGACTGTCCACTGTATCCTCCCAGCCTGCGCTAGCCCTCTTCTCCAGCTCCCAGGTCTGTCACTCACCGACAAAAACACAGTGGATCCTTTAAAGAGTCTTTTCCTGTAGCTTCTCTGTTGCTCTCCTGCTCCCTTGTGCCGCTCCAAGATCTCTTTCCACTCCTGGCTGCACTTGAGCTCCCAGGCCTCAAGATCACCCCCCCCCCTCAGACTGGGGGCTCCCTCCCAGGTGAGGCCTCCGCAACACTGCTACATCTCCAATCTTCCACCCGACACTCTACTCCCAGACTGGGCTGAACCTGTGTATTTAAGGAGGCCTGCCCCCCCTGCCAATCCAGATTGGGGATTGGTCAGGGCTCCTTAGAACACCCCAGGTGGCTACACCCCCCCCTCCTTCCAGAAAACACCAGCACCTTCTGGAAAGAGGTTCTGTTGACACCATCTGTGATCCACCCAGTCCTCCCTGAGCCACTTCCAGCCCAGAACCAAAACAATCAGGCCTGCCCAACAGTCAGGCATGAATAAATTTGCCTCTCCTAACAAAAATCTATTTACACAGCACCTAACACTATGGGGGCGCTACACTTATACTCACCCGATTCTTCGTTCCACCTGCAAACCGCGCTCCCCCACGATCCAGTGATGGACTGTTCCTGATGTCCTCACGTCCAGAGCAGGTCTATGGGTGTGATGACATCAGGAACAGTCCACCGCACAAGACCACTACACCATGGGGGGCAGCAGGATTAGGTAAGTGCATCGCCGTTCTCCAATCCCCTAGACAAAAACGAGCAGCCATACTGCACGGGAAAGCTTCTTTTTTTTTGACCAGTGTTGGGCTTATAAATATTACTATAGGCTAAACATTTTTTTTTTTTTTTTTTAAGTTTTGGATAAAAAAGGAGAAGGAATGGAACCCCTATCAGCTTTTTATTGCTGTCTGTGCCCCTAGAGATTCCCCCTCTCTATTTGTTCTGTTTACCATTATCGTTGAACGTGAAAGTAAAAGAAAATCCCAAATTTTGGGTTGTCCCCAGAAAAGTAATAGAGGGGAAATCTTCCAATGGGGACACCAGTTCTGGTGACCCGGGGGTCCCCAAGGAATTCCCTTAATTTGCAGTAATTTCCTCTCACTTCCTGTTTGACTATGGAACAGCAATGTCCTTACCCGAGCCGATTTTTCAATCAGCTATCGGGTGCTGTCGCCGCCATCTTGGCTAAGGGAAACCAGCAGAGAAGTCTTGCGGCTTCACAGACGGTTATCTAATGCGCATGCGCTATGTGAATGGACCAGCTGCAGGGAAAGGAGGAGGAGGGCCACTTCACAGAAGTGGGAGTGGGTACTTGTAAAACCCAGATACCCGCTCCTCTCCAAAACTGCCAAATGTGGCAGCAGGAGGGGGTGGGGAGGCAGACAAACGGAGCTTCCCCTTCTGGGTGGAGCTACACTTTAAGTACCAGTCTGTATACACCCCTTCATTACTGGGCAACTTTTCAGTGTTTCAGTGCTGTGATAGTTTGACTGAAAATGACTCTGTCATGCAACATTGTACCCAAATGAGTTTTATATAATTTTTTTTAGACAGACAAAACGTTCTTTTGGTGGGATTTAATAACCACAGTTTTATTTTACTATATAAATAAAAAATGAAAAATTACACTTGCCCTCTAAGGCCTCATACACACGGACGTTTTTTGACGCCGACGTTTTTGGGCGTTTTTTGCAGCTCTCCATGTTAGTCAATGGCCCCATAAAAACGCCAACAATTTTTAGCTGTAGAGGGCGTCGGCGTTAGTGAGCTGAAACTAGAACCCACGGCCAGCACGTTCTGAGGCTGTAACATTTTGGCGTTTTTTGACGCCGACGCCGCACCGGCGTTAACCAGCGTTTTTGACGCCAGCATTTTTAGATTGAAAAATAGCAGAGGATTTAAAAAAAAAAAAAAAACTCCTATTGACGCCAACGTTTATTAACGCCGATGCAAAACGCCGAAAAAAACGCAGATTTTTCCCTGACGTCGGACCCAAGGTTTTGCTTATTTTTAACATACGCCCGCATGTATGAGGCCTGGAAGGTTTTCAGAGGGCAGTTGACAGGAGATGTTTTCCTCCTGGACACCTTTTTAACCTTTGACATTCCACAGTCTGAGAACAGGATGAACCCCTCCAAAATGACGCCTTTCTGGAAAGTAGGCACTTCAAGCTGATCTCCAAAATGTTTTGGAAATGAAGAAACATGCAGACTTTGAAGAGGTTAAACAATGGAGAGTAGTAATGGTTCCACAGCAGGTTCCCTACTGCGCATGCGCTATGTGAATGGACCGGCTGCGGGGGGAAAGGAGGAGGAGGGCCGAACTTCTGGCTGAGTTTGCCACGGCGAATTAAGCCAGAAGTGGGTAGCGGGTACCCGTCAAAACCAGATACCCGCTTCCCCCCAAAAGCTGCCAAATGTGGCAGCGGAGGGGAAGGGGGGGGGGGGGTTAGGAGGCAGACAATTGGAGCTTTCCCTTCTGGGTGGCGCTCCGCTTTAAGTACCAGTCTGTATACACCCCTTCATTACTGGGCAACTTTTCAGCACTGTGATAGTTTGACTGAATTTTGTATCAATTTTTTTTTTTAGACAGTCAAAAACGTTCTTTTGGTTTGATTTAATAACCACTGCGTTTTTTTTTTTATTTTACTATATAAATAAAACCTTTAAATTACACTTGCCCTCTAAAAGCAGTAGATTTTCAGAGGACAGTTGACAGGTGGCGGGGAGGAGATTTTCCTCCTGGACACCTTTTTAAACCTTGACATCCCACAGAACCACCCAACCAGGTGCCATTCTGAGAACAGGACAAAACCCTCCAAAATGACCCCTTTCTGGAAAGTAGGCACCCCAAGCTGATCTCCAAAATGTTTTGGAAATGAAAAAACATGCTGGTCTTGAAGAGGTTAAACAAGTAGTAATGTCACACAAGGTCAGTGACGGCCCGTCCATTAGGGGCACCGCCCCCCCAAATCCACGCGCCCGGCCCCTAATCTACATTTAGGGTGCTGGATGCATGGATTTCAATGGGGTTTTTTTGGAAGCACCCTGAGCCCACCCAGTTGTGTAACAATAATGAATTAATATTTGCTATTGTCTTCCTGATTCTCCTCCCGGCCAATCAGGAAGCAGGTTGTGAGACCCAATTGGCCAGGGAGTCTTAGGACCCACTTTCTGTATGGCCAGGAGGAGACGCCCAGACTCTTCCCTTGTCTTCAGTCCTCATCATCTGCTAAAGGCAAGGCCACCTTTTGTTTTGCCACAGATTTGTTTGCCGCCCCTCCAAAATATTGAGCACCAGCTGTCACTGCGCTAGGTACAGCCCATACACAGAGGGAGGGGGTGGCAAAGGGGTTAATGGACAGGTCACATACAATGGGAGGATGGAGATTTGCAGGCATTAACAGGCGCACTGGTTGCCCGATGAACATTTCTGCAACAATGTTTATAAACAGTGCTGCAGAAATAAGTGTCCGCCATTTCCCTGTTTAAAGACTAAAGCCTCGTACACACGAGTCGACAATCGTATACAACAGGTCGTACAAATGACCGTTGTATGCGAAATCAATCTTTAGTACGCGCGATTAGAACAGCCGACGTGCGACGGTCGTACAACGGGAGTTGTATGAGCAAACTAGAAAACTTGGTCGTACCAACAAGCGGTCATACGACCGTTGTATCGTGTGTACAGAGCAGTTGGTACAACAAGTTGTATTGTGCAAAACACGCATGCTCCCAAGTCAGGAACGTCTGGATGCTAATTACATGCACCTGAACGTTCTTTCTTTGGTCGTACGATCGTGTAGTGCAATCAGTATGCTAGATACAAAAGCCAACATACGATTTGAGCCGAACGGTCGTATGACCGTCAAACCGTGTGTACGAGGCTTTACAGTGGTAGGTAAGTGGTTCATGAATTTAGTTTCAAGGTACTGAAGGACCACCGAGTCTGCATAACCCACAGAACAAAGGCTCATGGAAATAACGGCCTGAGAGCAATGGAGAACTGGGGGTGGTCATCTTTCCAACCGCCCCCCCATATATACACTTCTCTCCAAAGTGTTGTGGTGGCATTCCTTACCCCCAGTGCAAACATAAATGGGCCCTTAAAGTGTGTATAAAACCAAGAGCAAACATATAATATATTGCGGCGTACCAACCCTTAACCTTTTTGAGCCAATTAAAAAATAATTTTAGGCCTGATGATTAGTAAAAATCCACAAAATATTATATATTTTCTAAAAGCAGACACTATGGTGAATAAAATGGTGGTCATTTCATTTTTTTATGTCACACGATATTAGCACAATGGTTATTCACGAACTGCACATACTATCAGTAAAAAAAGAAAACTATCAGGTTGAGGTCAGGACTCTGTGCAGGCCAGTCAAGTTCCTCCACCCCAAACTCGCTCATCCATGTCTTTATGGACCTTGCTTTGTGCACTGGTGCGCAGTCATGTTGGAACAGGAAAGGGCCATCCCCAAACTGCTCCCACAAAGTTGGGAGCATGAAATTGTCCAAAATGTCTTGGTATGCTGACGCTTTAAGAGTTCCCTTCACCGGAACTAAGGGGCCAAGCCTAACCCCAGGGAAACAACCCCCCACCATAATCCCCCTTCTACCAAATGATTTGGACCAGTGCACAAAGCAAGGTCCATAAAGACATGGATGAGCGAGTTTGGGGTGGAGGAACTTGACTGGTCTGCACAGAGTCCTGACCTCAACCCAACAGAACACCTGGGATGAATTTGAGTAGAAACTGTCAGCCAGGCCTTCTCATCCAACATCAGTGCCTGACCTCACAAATGCACTTCTGGAAGAATGGTCAAACATTCCCATAGACACTCCTAAACCTTGTGGACAGCCTTCCCAGAAGAGTTGAAGCTGTTAGGCCATTTTCAGACGGGCTTGTCTGTGTATGGACTCCGCTTTGCTCAGCGGGGGATCGATCTGCTGATCCCCGCTAAGCAGGCGGATGACAGGTCCATCTACGCTCACTGTGCAGAGATGGAGCTGTCAGAGCCCTGCTCTCCTCCATGGGATCTGCTTGTCCGTTTTCATCCGATCCGCCAGACGGATGGAAAGTAGGGTTTCCATCTGTCTGGATTTAGCGGACCAGACAGGATCGGATCAGAGAGCAGCGGGTGTCAGCACACATGTCACTACTGACATCCACCGTGCCATAGAGGTGAATGGAGCGTCTAATCAGGTCCGCCTGAAAAACCTGATCGGTCCACATGTGTGAAAGGGGCCTTATAACTGCAAAGGGGGGACCAACTCAATATTGAACCCTATGGACTAAGACCCCTTTCACACTTGTGCGACCTGATTTTACTGCGATTTCGGATCAGTACGACTTTGGTCCGACTTTGTTGCAACTTTGACACAATGAAAACATATTACAAAGTCGTACAGAAATCACATCTATATTATTCCGGTGCGATTTGCATGAGACTTTGAGAGTGTAACATTGAAGTCTATGGACCTCAACTTGCATCAAAGTTGGGCCAAAGTAATGCAGGGATTAAGCCCCGTACACACGGGACGACGATCGCATACAACAGGTCGTACTAACGACCTTTGTATGCGATATCGATCATTCGTATGCGCGATTTGAACAGTCGAACATACGACGGTCGTACAAGGGAGTTGTATGAGCAAACTAGAAAACTTGGTCGTACCAACAAGTGCTCATACGACCGTTGTATCGTGTGTACAGAGCAGTTGGTACAACAAGTTGTATTGTGCAAAACACGCATGCTCCGAAGTCAGGAACGGCCGGATGCTAATTACATGCACCTGAACGTTCTTCTGCGGTCGTACGATCGTGTAGTGCAGTCACTATGCTACATACAACAGCCAACGTACGATTCGACATGATCGTACGGGCGATCGTCATCCCGTGTGTACGGGGCTATACTTTGAAGTCGTACAGATATGAATGGTTCTCATTGGAAATAATGGGGGAACGACTTGTCATGAGACTTTGCAGTCCCAAATCGCAGGACAACTTGCACAAGTGTGAAAGGGGTCTAAGACTGGGATGCCATTAAAGTCCATGTGTGTGTAAAGGCAGGCGTCCCAATACTTTTGGTAATATATTGTATATTTACATTTGTATGTGAGGTCGGGGTGCATTAGCTTTAATTATTCAGGCTTTTTTTTCCCTTCTATCTCCACCTGGTGATCCCGCCAGTAAGACCCCTTTCACACTTGTGTGACTTGTCCTGCGTTTGGCACTGCAAAGTCACATGACAAGTCGTTCCCCATTATTTCCAATGAGTACCATTCATATTTGTATGACTTCAAGTCGCGCCGACTTCAGAGTACTCCCTGCATTACTTTGGTCCGACTTTGATGCAACTTGAGGTCCATTGACTTCAATATTAAACCCTCAGTCACATGCAAATCGCACGTGAATAATATAGATGCGATTTCTGTACTACTTCTGTACGACTTTGTAATATGTTTTCATTGAGCCAAAGTTGCAACAAAGTTGGACCAGAGTCGTACTGATCCCAAATCGCATCAAAATTGCGATAAAATCGCGACAAAAAGTCATGGTAAAATCGTGTTGCACAAGTGTGAAAGGGGCCGAACACTTCCTGCCCTACAGTAACAACACTTACCATGCTGTATCTATGGAGGAGCGGTACTGTCGCCCTAGGACAAAGCTACAGAACACCTCCCCCTTTCCTTATCTCCACAGCAAGGAGGTAGTGTTCTGTACACCTCCCCCTTTCTTCATCTCCATAAGGAGTCCATAGAGGTGGATTGGGCAGAGCTGATAACAGGGCACACAAATGTGAGTGCTCACTGGATTCCTGGCAGGATGTACAAGTATTGTGCGCTAATTGATCAGATATAAGAGCATACCTCCCAACTTTCTGAGATGGGAGCGAGGGACACCTATTAGCAAAAGTATGTCGTCATAGGACACGCCCCCCTGTCACGCCCCCTTAAAGGAGAATTCTACAAAAATAATATTAGTTAAACCCACAAGTGATTTTTTTTTACCACTTCTACTCCTTTATATTGGCGTTTTAAATGTACAAATGCAGCAATTTAGAAATTGGATGAAAGGTTTAGGCTGGGTTCACACCTATGCGAATTGGATGCGGCTTAAACCGCATCCAATTCGCAGGACACTTGAAAACACATTGTTTTCAATGTGTCCGGTTCACGTATGTGCGGTGCATTCGCACTCCGCATTGCACAAAAAAAGTGTGCGTTTTTTGTGCGAATTCCCAGCACGTTGAGTTCAATGGGAGCGCATCTAACACAGAGATGCACTCCGCACTGAACGGGGATATTTCCCTCCCCCATCTCTCCCCCCGCAGCTGCTGCGCTGTGGGAATGGACAGGAGCTGCCGAACGGCGGCTCCACCCCTTCCCGGCAGCAGACAGGCTGGAATTCGCACCGGACAGGTATGAATCCAGCCTTAGCTTATTGATAAATAGTGTATTTTATATATCGGTATATGCATCAGACCAAAATGAGGGACAGAGGGGCATTGTTCCCAATCAAGGACAGTCCCTCGAAATCAGTGACAGTTGGGAGCTATGTAACAAGACACTTTCAATGGTATATTACAGAGCAGAAATAAGAGACGCTCAATGTTGGAGATTACATACCATTTTATGAAGATCTGTCTGTGTATGGCCACCCTAACGCCTTCATTCGTTGATTGGAAAGCCTGTGGGTCAGGTGATGGACCTTCATGGATGTGGATGGAGTCAGCTGTGTGTGGCTCATGCTCTGCAGAGCTCAGGCGGAAGCCTCTGCAGCCCCAGGTAGGCCGTACAATAAAGATTTTGTAAGGGAGCTCCAAGCAAAGCTGTATTTATAGCCATGGCACGCGGAATCGGTTTTCAGAGGGGTGGCACAGGAGGCTGCTAACGTCATCGGGCCTTAAGCAAATGTCAACCCGTTCATCAGGACTTCATACAATGCATGGCCAGCTTAAAGTGGTAGCAAACCCAAAACGTATTAAATTGCAGCTTACCAATTAGACATGGCGGCTGCATTCATTTTCTTTTTTTTTTTTCAGGCTTTTTTCCCCTCTGTTGTCACCTGGTGATGTGGCTAGTAACACACCTCATAGCCCCCACTCTGGATAAATGAGCACAGGAGGCACAGTAGCATTGTCAGGAAGGGGGCAGTAATGTTAAATGTCCTATCAGATTTAGATATAGCTCATGGTGTTAGAGTGCCCCCACCCTGGATGAATGAGCACAGGAGGTACAGTAGCATTGTCAGGAAGGGGGGCAGTAATGTTAAATGTACTAGCAGATTTAGATACACTATCAAACTGAAGCCAAACTCCAGCTCACATTTTATGATCAGTTACAGCAGTGGTTCTCAACTCCGGTCCTCAGGACCCACCAACAGGCCAGATATTAACGCCTCATACACACGGACGTTTCTTAAAAAATAAACAAAATGTCGGGCCCGATGTCAAGGAAAAAAAAATCTGCGTTTTTTTTGGCATTATGCATCGGTGTTAGTGAGCGTTAGTGAACGTCGGCGTCAATAGGCGTTTTTTTAAAAAAAATCACCCCTCTGCTATTTTTCAACGTCAAAAAACGCCGGTTAACGCCGGTAAGGCGTTAGTTGGCGTTAGTGAGCGTTGGCGAAAAAAAAACGGCAAAACGTTACAGCCTTGGAACACGCTGGCTGTGGGTTATAGTTTCAGCTCACTAACGCCGACGCCCTCTACAGCTAAAAAACGTCTGCGTTTTTATGGGGCCATTGACTAACATGGAGAGCTACAAAAAACACCAGAAAACGCCGGCGTCAAAAAACGTCCGTGTGTATGAGGCCTTAGTATTACCTTGGGGAGATGCAGACTAGAATACTGCAATCACTGAGCAGCAAATGATATCACCTGTGATGTATTTCAGTTATCCTGCAAACCTGGCCTGTTAGGCTGGGTTCACACTATCCGACAAAAAAAAAAACGGTCCGACTTTGGTCCTACATAGGGTCAAAGTCGGACCGTTTGTCTGTGAACAGGGATCCGACTTTGATCCCGACAATGCCAGGCACCTTGTGCTCTGGGGATCATGAAGGGGAACTCCACGCCAAATTAAAAAAAAAAAAAACTGGCATGGGGTCCCCCTCCAGGAGCATACCAGGCCCTTTGGGTTTTAAGGGGAACCCCACGCCGAAAAAACGGCATGGGGGTCCCCCACAGCATCCATCCTTATCCGAGCACGGAGCCCGGCAGGCCAGGAAAGGGGGTGGGGACGAGCGAGGCCCCCCCCCCCCCTGGACCATACCAGGCCGCGTGCCCTCAACATGGTTAGGATTTTGGGGGGGACCCCCACGCCATTTTTTCGGCGTGGGGTTCCCCTTAAAACCCATACCAGACCAAAGGGCCAGGTATGCTCTTGGAGGGGGACCCCATGCCAGTTTTTTTTTATATTTGGCGTGGAGTTCCCCTTTATGATCCCC
This sequence comes from Glandirana rugosa, assembly GCA_018402905.1. Classification (NCBI taxonomy): domain Eukaryota; kingdom Metazoa; phylum Chordata; class Amphibia; order Anura; family Ranidae; genus Glandirana; species Glandirana rugosa. The sequence continues at coordinate 393,079 of BLSH010289677.1, forward strand.
AGAGCACAAGTCGCATGCCAAAGTCGGATCAGTGAAGACAATGATCCGACTTCAATGTCTTTCAATGGGCTGAAGTAGGATCAAAGTCGGACAAAAGTAGTACAGGAACCTTTTTCAAAGTCGGTCCCACTTTGAAAAACACAAGTCGGAGCAGTTAAGACGGCTCTCATAGGGAATCATTGTTTTTGTGACGTAATGCGACTTGTGCTCCTAATGTCGGTCCAAGAATCGGACTAGTGTGAACCCAGCCTTTGTGGGTCCTGAGGACAGGAGTTGAGAACCACTGAGTTACAGGAACAGTTTTATTTCCTTTTAGGATAAAGATTCTGCATGAATAAATAAAAGCTGATCATGATAAGCACCCCTGCCAGTGGTAAATGGTTTGTCTCATCTCTGTAAGTGATACATTCTGCTGCAGAGCTTGTGCTTGTGAAAAAAACATCAGACTAGCTGGCTGGATCACTACATGAAAATAGAAGAAAGAAATAGACTAAAAAAAGAAAACAAATGCAGCCATGACATCTAAGAATTGGTAAGCTGCAATATAGTAAATGTTTGGCTTTGGGTTTAATTAGGCCTCATACACACGGGCGTTTTATAATAAATAAGCAAAACGCCAGGTCCGACGTTTTTTAAAAAATCTGCGTTTTTGCGGCGTTTTGCATCGGCGTTAGCGAGCGTTAGTGAGCGTCGGCGTCAATAGGCGTTTTT
>BLSH010289677.1:407890-419865 GCA_018402905.1 Glandirana rugosa
AATTGAGTAAATGATTCGAGACCTCATTGACGTGAACGTCTTACGTTGGCGTGAAACGTTTCACGTATTAGAGAAACGGAAATCATTTACTTGGGGTAACGAAAGTACAACGTTGTAACTGTATAACCCCAACTAAACGATTTCCCCTTCTTCTCTGACAAGTGAATATTTTCACCTAAAAATAAAAATAAAAGACGTATCGAATCAATTATTCTACCTCGTCAGATTACGTTCCTTTTACCTAAAAAGGAACGATTACTAATCTACTAACTTTCTTATAGTTTTGCATAGTAAAACCCCAAAAAATAAAAAATAAAAATAGAGACCGTTCACTTTGCAAAGCTCATGTTCATCTAGCTTAGTGAATGAGATATAGCAATCATCTAATCATTAGCAAGGAAAAATCCATTTTCCTTGCATTAGACTGCTCCATCTTATTAACTAAGCTATGCAGAAAATAAAAATAAAAATCCACTTTTATAAGTGAACAGTCTCTTCTTCCCCTTTAGCAAATCAACCCCAATATGTCAATGTTGCAACATGAAAGCAATGGGGTTCATTTACTAAAGGCAAAGAGATTATGCACTTTGCAAAGTGCGGTTGCATTCTGCAAGTGCAGTTACTCCAGAGCTTAGTAAATGAGTTAAAGCTTCACTTTGCAAAGAATACCCAACCACATGTAAGCAAAATAAAAAAAACTGCTTTTCTGCTTGCACGTGATTGGATGATGAAAGTCAGCAGAGCTTCTGCTCATGTACTAAGCTCTGAAGCAACTGCTCTTGCACAGTGCAACTTTGCAAAGTGCACAGTCTATTTGCCTTTAGTAAATCAACCCCTGTGTGTTGTGTTTGGTACCCTTGTCTATACTAGACCATATTTTGCACAGTCTGAGTAATATTCTACAAAACTCTTCTCAGTGGGGCAAGAAAACAATGGGACAAAATGAAGAAAAAATGTAGTACATGTCTTATGTAGCGGTACCCCCGAAGGAGCTGCTAATGAAGCCTCCCGCTGAATATTTGTGCAGCCAGTCACTATAGCATTTCACACAGCCAGGTGCATACACAATCCTGCTTGTTTCCAATGACCAGTCTAGGGGACGAATTTTCAATGCTTTATTGTTGAACTTGGATAGGAGAAGGATAGGTATGAGATACTCCAAGTAACTGACTGTAACTGAGGACAAATTCTCCCTAGGCTCTGTATGGCAGGTGGTCAGTGGCTTTGCACAGCAGACTGACTCCAGTGAAACAAGTCCATCTCTAAACAACAAAGGACATGCAGGACTTTGTTTCTTCAAGACACTAGCCAGTGTCTCCTTTCTAACTCAGTGTAGCAGACTACCAAAGGCACTTTATGGCAGGCTGACTTTAGCAGAACAGGTCCCCTGTTAAGCAGTAAGGACAGAAGCTGAACTCTGTTCTTCAAGACACTCTCCAGTGTCTCCTTTCTAGCTGGCACACCCGATTAAGCTGATATGAGGGCAGGGGAAATTCTAGCACACAGTCTCAGGAATTCTCTCACAGATCTGTACTCACACCATGTCCTGGGACAGTCGGTAGCCCGTTATGCCAACCTCCAAGCGACACTTTGCCACTGCAGTATCAGACCGAATCCAAGGACATCCTCCCTCTGTCAGCTTTCAAAGAACTGTGGGTTGCAGCTTCAGCATCCGGATAGACCTCGACTAGGCCTAGCAACCGGCATCCTCCTGGATAAGCCCTGGGCCTAGCAGCCAGGAGCTAAACACACAGCTCACCCCTCAGGCTTGGGTGGGCTGGAACTCCTAACCTTGAGCCCATGTGCTCCTTTTTATATGAAGGTGTTCAAAATGAAATCGCTGATCCAAACACCCAAATATTTATAAATGACAATCATGGAAATTGTCAGGGGTTCCTAAACTTTTGCATACAACTGTATCTCTGCCATCTCTCATCTCCATATATCTCATCATCCCTCACCTCATTATATCTCATCTTTCCACCATCATAACTCATCTCTCACACCTCATTTCTCATCTCATCTCTTTATCATCATCTCTCATGATATCTCATCTCTCATTTCATTATGTCTCATATCTCCATCATCTCTAATCTCATCCACCATCTTGTCATCATCTTCCATGTCATCTATTACATCTCATCTCTCCATCATCATATCTCATCTATCCATCATCATCATCTCTCATCTCACCTCTTCATTATCTCTCCATCATCATCTCTCAATATCTATCTCTCATCTCATCTCTCTATCATCATTTCTCATCTCTCCATCATCTCTCATCACCTCTTATATGATCTCTTATCTCAGTGTTTCTCAACTCCATTCCTCAAGGCACCCCAACAGGTCATGTTTTCTGGATTTCCCTCAGATGAAACGGCTCTGGTAATTACTAAGGAAGTGAAACTGATCAAATTACCTCTGCAAAATAATAGCCTGAAAACATGACCTGTTGGGGCGCCCTGAGGACTGGAATTGAGAAACACTGATCTTATCTCTTCATCATCTCTCATCTCATCAATACTTCTCTCTCCATCATCATCTCTAATATTATCTCTTCATCATCTCTCATCTCACAATCTCTCCATTATCATCTGACACCTTCTCTACCATCTTATCGTAATCTTATCTATCATCTCTCACACATCATCACCCCTCATATCATCTCTTATCTCATCAACATCTTTCATCTCATCATATGTCATCTCTCCACCATCATCTCTCACATCTCCATCATCTTTCATCTCATCTATCAACTTATCATTATCTCTCATGTATTCTCTCACACATCTCTCATCACTCCATCATTGTCGCAAATATTATCTCTTCATCATCTCTCATCTCATCACCACTCCATCATCTCTCATTTTATCTGTCATCTTATCATCATCTCTTACACATCATCATATCTCATCTCTCATCACCACTCATATAATCTTTTTTCTCATCAACATCTCTCCATCATCATCTCTCATCTACCATCATCTCTCATGTAATCTCTCACACATCATCTCTCATATCTCCATCGTCGTCTCTAATATTATCTCTTCATCATCTCTCATCTCATCATCTCCCCATCATCATCTGACATGTTATCAATATTATCACTTCATCATCTCTCATCTCATCATCTCCCCATCATCATATGACATTTTATCAATATTATCACTTCATCATCTCTCATCTCTCCATCATCATCTGACATCTTATCTACCATCTTATCATCTCTCACACATCATCAAATCTCATCTCATCACCTCTCATATCATCTCTCATCTCATCTCTCATCTCATCAACATTTCTCATCTCTCTGTCATCTCTCATCTACCATATTATCTCTCTCACATCATCATCATCTCTTATCTCATCAACATCTCTCCATCATCATCTCTCATCTCCTCTACCATGTTATCAATATATCTCATATAATCTCTCACACATCATCTCTCATAACTCCATCATCGTCTATAATATCTCTTCATCATCTCTCATCTTACCGTCTATCTATCGTCTTATCTACCATCATATAATCATCTCTCACACATCATCAAATCTCATCTTATCACCTCTCATCTCCTCAACTTTTCTCAACCCACCATATCATCTCTCTATCATTTCTCATCTTATTTACCATCTTATCATCTCTCACACATCATCATCACATTTCATCAACATTTCTCAACCCACCATAACATCTCTCCATCATCTCTCATCTCCTCTACTATTTTATCATCATCTCTCATGTAATCTCTCACACATCATCTCCCATAACTCCATCATCGTAATATTATCTCTTCATCATCTCTCCATCATCCTCTGATGTCTTATCTACAATGTTATCACGCATCATCCTCATCATATCTCATCCCTTATCTCAGCATCATCGTCTCTCATCTGAAATATCTCATCAGCAACTGCAGAGATAAACTTAGTAACATACAAATATAAAGAATACACGGTTTTCAGCCCATTCCCAGGGAGGACAATAAGGCCCAACCACTGTGCAGCACTACTAAGCTTGAAGACGAGTTTAAATATATAATGAGCCATCATGGCTGCCCCCTTGTACATACCTATAATCACAATCTATACAGAGAAAATAAGGCTTTTAAAAACATTAACAAAACATTGCTAAGATTATTGACATTTAGGATGATCACATTTACATATTTATCTAAAAAGACTTTAAATTTCCATTTAAAGTGTATCTAAAACCAAGAACAAAAATATAATATATTGCACCATACCAGTCTCTAGATGTGTTGCTGCATTTGTTTTCTTTTTTAGGCCTTTTTTTTCCCTTTATTTTCACCTGGCGATCTGGCCAGTAACACACTTCCTGTCTTAGGGGGCTACGTTCAGTCCTCCACTGTACCTATGGAGAAGTGACATACAGTGAGGGAAAAAACGTATTTGATCCCCTGTTGATTTTGTACATTTGCCCTACTGACAAAGAAATGATCAGTCTATAATTTTAATGGTCAGTTTATTTTACCAGTGAGAGACAGAATAACAACAAAAATATCCAGAAAACTGCATTTAAAAAAAGTTATAAATTGATTTACATTTTAATGAGAGAAATAAGTATTTGACCCCTTCATAAAACATGACTTAGTACCTCACAGAGGTGACGTTTCTTGATTATCTCCTTAATTACCCCCAATCAGTGTCCATCTGACCCATGGGATGAGTCCTCTGGTCTCCCATGAAGAGAAGCTTTTGCTTCCATGGTTTAAGAGATAGGAGCATTCACTCTAAAGCCTCATACACACAGGACGACGATCGTATATAACAAGTGGTACTAACGACAGTTGTATGCAATATCGATCGTTCATATACGCGATTAGAACAGTTGAACATACGACGGTCGTACAAGGGAGTTGTATGAGCAGACTAGAAAACTTGGTCGTACCAGCAAGCGCCCATACGACCGTTGTATCGTGTGTACAGAGCAGTTGGTACAACAAGTTGTATTGTGCAAAACACGCATGCTCAGAAGTCAGGAACGGCCGGATGCTAATTACATGCACCTGAACGTTCTTCTGTGGTCGTACGATCGTGTAGTGCAGTCAGTATGCAAGTTACATTATGCAACTTACGATTTGCGACGATCGTACGTACGATTGTCGTCCCGTGTGTATGAGTCTTTAGGTTAGTGTAGGAACCCACTGTTAAAACGGGGTACTTTGCAGCAGTCAGTGGGCTTAAGCACTTCATGGCCATTCAGTGTGACCAAACCAGGTTTGCACACATCTCAGGAGGGATTTTGCCCCACTCCTCTTTGCTAGGGTTGCCACATCATCCCTTTAATCCAGGACACAGGTTGTTCTGTGGCTAATTAAAGTGGCAATTAAACTCACTTGGTGCCTTATCTGCATTAAATTGGCCTCAGAACCTGTGTAATTCATATGTGTCCTGGATTAAAGGGATGATGTGGCAACCCTACTCTTTGCAGATCCTCTCCAAGTTGTTAAGGTCTTGAGGATGACGTTTGGTAACTCGAATCTTCAGCTCCCTCCACATATTTTCTAGGGATTAAGGTCTGGAGACTGGCTAGGTCACTCCAGGACCTTAATGTCCTTCGTCTTGAGCCACTCCTTTGTTGCCTTGGCCGTGTGTTTTGGATCATTGTCCTGCTGGAATAAACATCCACGACACATTGTCAATGCCCTGGCTGAGGGAAGGAGGTTCTCACCCAAGATTTAACAGTGCACGGCCCTGTCCATCGTCCCTTTGATGTGGTGAAGTTGTCCTGTCCCCTTAGCAGAAAAACACCCCCAAAACATAAAGTTTCCACCTCCATGTTTGATGGTGGGGGTGGTGTTCTTGGGGTCATAGGCAGCATTCCTCCTCCAAACACGGCGAGTTGAGTTGATGCCAAAGAGCTTGATTTTGGTCTCTTAATAGAGTGCTCCTAATCTCAGCTTGTGACCTGTATAGAATACACCTGGGAGCCACAAATCTTGCTGATTGATAGGGGATCAAATACTTATTTCACTCATTAAAATGAAAATCAATTTATAACTTTTTTTAAATGCGTTTTTCTGGATATTTTTGTTGTTATTCTGTCTCTCACTGGTAAAATAAACCGACCATTAAAATTATAGACTGATCATTTCTTTGTCGGTGGGCAAACGTACAAAATCGGCAGGGGATCAAATACTTTTTTTTTCCCTCATTGTAGTCACCCTTGGACAGCAGGATGTCACGCCGTGGAGAAGGTAGTGTTAGATGGTCTAGCAGATTTAACCACTTCCCGACCAGCGCCGTAAATAGGCGGCGGTCGGGTTTGAGCGGCTGTACCGGGACATAGCCTGCACCTGCAGGCTATATCCCGGTGTAATTTTTTAGAGCAGGCAGTCAGCTATCCAGGGGTAAAGACCGATCCGCTCAGTCATTACCCCAGGGGGCGGGAGGGGACGCCCCCCTCCTGCCACCTTCCACCGCTCTTCTCCGGCCTCTCGTCCCACCGGGAGACCGGATCGATGATCCGGCGCGTCCGCCGGCTGGAAGGAGACCTGACAAAAGCCGTAATCGGCTCTGATCGGGTATCCTTCGGCAAATTCCGGAAGCGACGTCACAACGTCACTTCCGGTTTACACGGCGGCTAACGGCGCCAAATTTAAAAAAACGACAGTATTCAGAATCGCCATTTTTGGCGATCTGAATACTGTGAAGTGCAAAGGAGGGATGGGGGGTCTTTTAGATCCCCCGGCCCTCCAAAAAGAGTACCTGTCACCATATATTACTATCACAAGGGATGTTTACATTCCTTGTGATAGCAATAAAAGTGATCAGATTTTTTTTTTTAAAGGAACAGTGCTAAAAATAAATAAATAAATGAAATTTAAAAAAAAAAAAAAGATTTAAATCACCACCGTCCCCGCGAGCTCGCGCAGCAAAGAAAACGCATACGTAAGTCGCGCCCACATATGAAAACGGTGTTCAAACCACACATGTGAGGTATCGCCGCGATCGCCAGAGTGTGAGCAACAATCGCCACTTTATTCTCTAGGGTGTTTGAAAAAAAATATATATAATGTTTGGGGGTTCTAAGTAATTCTCTAGCAAAAAAAAATGTTTTTAGCTTGTGACCACCAAATGTAAAAAAGTGGCCCGGTTGGTAAGTGGTTAAATTGACCGTACATAAGTGACTAACAAATTAGAGCCAAACTCCAGCTAACACTTTTTAAAGTGATTCTAAAGGTTTTCATTTTTTTAAAAAACAAACATGTTATCCTTTCCTGCTCTGTGCAAGGGTTTTGCACAGAGCAGCCCCTATCCTCTTCTTTTAGGGTCCCCTGCCGGTGGTCCTGGCTCCCCCCCTCCCTGCCGAGTGCCCCCAATAGTAAGCCTCTTGCTATGGGAGCACTCGAGGAGGCTCGCTCCCGTGAATGAACACTGTCCATTTACACACAGAGCGGCTCGGCCCTGCACCCCACTCTCTCCTCATTGGCTCACTGGCTGTGACTGACAGCAGCAGGAGCCAATGGATCAAAATGGGGATCAGGTGTGGGCTGGGGAGCTTCACCCAGAAGGTTTTTTCCCTTAAAGAAGAAAATCTATTAAGGGAAAAAACCTTCTGCCTTAAGAACCAATGTCAGTGTTAAATAGTTTGTCCCAAACCTCTAACTGCCACTTTTGCTGCCAGCTTGGTCAGGTAAAGGAAATGGAATAACTTACTGGCAGGATCAACAGAAAGACTGCTCTGCCACACTTTATCATATACCTCATCTTTGCCCATAGTTCCACTTCTAGGATCACATCATTAAAAAACGCCATTTCAGTTTTCAAAGAGTGCCGGTGTGTTAAAGTGGTTGTAAACCTCAGACATGAAATATGAACAAAGCATAGCCCTCTATAGTGTCTACTTGTTTTATCAAAGAGCACGGAGTGTCATTTCTGTGTGTTGCTTTCTTCCTCTGCTGTCAGCATGTATCTCTACTGACAAGTTTTCCTGACATCAAGAGAAAAAAGGTGACAACGGAGGGAGCTTTAGTACACAGCTTGTGATTGACAACCTCAACTCTGTTCCTGTGTGATGTGTGAAGGGGGTGTGTCTCTTCCTTCCAATCAGCACTCAGAGCTCTCCTCACTGAGCTCTGCAGAGTGTAACTTCAGCCTTCCGACCCCTTTTTTTTATTTCCCAGACAAACTTTATGAATTCTTAACTTTGTAGAGAAGAGAGGGCTACAGATAGACAGGTACAACGTATGTAGGAAGATTTGTTTCATTTCTGAAGTCAGTCACTTCACTGAGTGTATGTAAAGGTTTACAACCACTTTAAATCCCCTTCTTCCATCTCTTCTGGACTCTGAAGATCAGATTCCTGCCATGGAGTTCCCAACTCCGCCCATCTCCTGGAACCACTGCAATATATATATACACTATATTACCAAAAGTATTGGGATGCCTGCCTTTACACGCACATGTACTTTAACGGAATCCCAGTCTTAGTCTGTAGGGTTCAATATTGAGTTGGCCCACCCTTTGCAGCTATAACAGCTTCAACTCTTCTGGGAAGGCTGTCCACAAGTTTTAGGAGTGTCTATGGGAATGTTTGACCATTCTTCCAGAAGTGCATTTGTGAGGTCAGGCACTGATGTGGCCTGGCTCACAGTCTCTGCTCTAATTCATCCCAAAGGAGTTCTATCGGGTTGAGGTCAGAACTCCACCCCAAACTCGCTCATCCATGTCTTTATGGACCTTGCTTTGTGCACTGCTGCACAGTCATGTTGAAACAGGAAGGGGCCATCCCTAAACTGTTCCCACAAAGTGGGGAGCATGAAATTGTCCAAAATGTCTTGGTATGGTGACGCCTTAAGAGTTCCCTTCACTGGAACTAAGGGGCCAAGCCCAACTCCTGAAAAACCACCCCACACCATAATCCCCCCTCCACCAAATGATTTGGACCAGTGCACAAAGCAAGGTCCATAAAGACATGGATGAGTGAGTTTGGAGTGGAGAAATGTGACTGGCTTGCACAGAGTCCTGACCTCAACCCCATGAATTAGAGCGTAGACAGCGAGCCAGGCCTTCTTGTCGGTGCCTGACCTCACAAATCTGCTTCCGGAAGAATGGTCAAACATTCCCATAGACACTCCTAAACCTTGTGGACAGCCTTCCCAGAAGGGTTGAAGCTGTTATAGCTGCAAAGGGTGGGCCAACTCAATATTGAACCCTACGGACTAAGACTGGGATGCCATTAAAGTGCGTGTAAAGGCAGGCGTCACAATACTTTTGGTAATATAGCGTATATTGTAATGGAATGGAAGAAGCAAGGCTTCATGGTGAAGGTGAGGAGAGTCGGAGTTGAATTAATGAAGACATACAAGCAGCATGTGACCAATTAATTTCTTTGGTGTCCACCTGTAACTGAAATATCCGTTTTTGGGCAGGCTGACATTATTTCAGGGCTCTGAGTATATATGTACCATACAAGCACAATACATGGTAGGTACTTACAAGGTTAGCTGAAGTCACACAAAGAACATGGGTGATGCTTCTTGCCAATGGGAACGTTGACTTTCCGTTGGCCGAGATTTTGTTGACAACTCGGCGAGATGACACGAGAGTCCAGGGGGGTCTCTTCCTTGAGAAGTTGTCTCTTTAGTTTCCAAGCAGTGGTAGATGGTCCTCTCCGTTCTCGGGGAAGCTGGTGTAAATACCATCTAAGAAGTTGTATGAAGCCTCACCTTGTCCCCAGATTGGCGTCACATCCTGGGCAGCAGGAAGAGAATCAGGAAATCTGCAAGAGAGAGCTTCCTGAATCTCGAGAGCGCTCAGTGCCCGGGTGATGGAGAGGCATTGTCCCCGCCGCGCTCTGTTATTTTCAGTAACCTTGCTGGCTTTACAAATTGTCTGCCAGGAGCCTCGGCAGGAAACCCCTCTGCTCCTTTCCGAAACAAGCCTTATTGTGCCAATGTTAATAAACTCAGAGGACTTCCTCTTTGTGAACATGACAAGGACGTTGCAGATCTTTTATTTTTACACCGCGCACAGGCTATGCTTTGTCACCGTGCTTGGCAGTGTCACCCAAAAGCCGACCTGGCTGCGGTAAAATAGCCGTGTGCCAGCGATGGGTTTGAGCTTTATTGCGCGCTAGACCATGATAAGATAGCCTGTGGCCTGAGATTGCACTGAGGCACTACAATGCTCAGCATGCCTTGCCCACAACAAGAAATATACAAGTAGCTGGTCTATGGGTAGGCGTAGCCTGGTGTATGCAGAAAAAGCACACCGGGCTTATTTAATTAAAAATAATTGTAAGTAGTTGGCTTTGTTTTTCATAGCAGCCTATCAGATTGCAACCGTCATTTTTCCAGGGTGGTTTGACTATGAAGCAAAGAACTGATCACTTATGGAAAAAGAGACCCTTCTCATTTTATAAAGCGGTTTGATGCAGGGGGTATCAATATATTTCTGATGGGCTAAATTTGAAAGACAGACAATAAAATGCACAGCGGCACCTCTTCAGGTCACTGGGGGAATTGCAACTTAACACCAAGCAGACTTGTCAGCAGTCATTATTCAAAATAAGGAACCTTATTACAGGAGGGTGAGTCATCAGCGCAAAGCTTAACCACTTGAGTCCCGAGCCATTTTCCTCTCTAAATTCTCTCTAGTCCCAGAGGGTTTTTTTTTTTTTTCCTAAACAAATTGTTATTTTATTCTTTTAACAGACAGCAGAGCATTTTCTATTTTCATTTTCATTTTGGTGATGCCTTTTAGGCCTCATACACACGGGCGTAACTTTAAAAATAAACAAAACGTCGGGCCCGACGTCAAGGAAAAAAAAACGGCGTTTTTCGGCGTTATGCATCGGCGTCAGTGAGCGTTAGTGAGCGTCGGCGTCAATAGGCTTTTTTAAAAAAAAATCATCCCTCTGCTATTTTTCAACCTAAAAACGTCGGCATCAAAAAATGCCGGTAGAATATTAGTTGGCATTTGTTGGCGTTAGTTGGCGTTTTGTGCCGTCGGCGCCAAAAAATGCCAAAACATTACAGCCTCAGAACGCGATGGCCGTGGGTTCTACTTTCAGCTCACTAACGCCGACGCCATCTACAGCTCAAAAACGCTGACGTTTTTATGGGGCCATTGATTAACATGGTGAGCTGCAGAAAACGCCGGCGTCAAAAAACGTCCGTGTGTATGAGGCCAGGGGCGTAACGATAGGGGTTGCAGGGGTTGCAATTGCAACCGGGCCCCATGGTCCAGGGGGCCCATGTGCCTCCCTTGTGCACCTGAATAGGAGGGATGGCGGGGGTGGCATTTAGAGCACCCCATCTCCTCCATTTTCCTCTATCCAGTTTACTTGTCTTCTGCTGTTCCCAGGGCCCCTGTGTGCTTCCCTGGTCCCCCTGGGGCCTGCTGCAGAACTTGTGAAAGGGCCCCACTGCAGTACCGTAATAAAGGGACCCACGATGGGAGTAAAGGGCCCCAGGATCAGTGGGAAGAGGGAAGGGCCCTGGCCAGGGGTCAGGGGGCCCTTGATAATTTCCTGCACCGGGGCCCTGAAGGTTCTAGTTACGCCTCTGTATGAGGCCTTAATGTTTTTTTTTAGTCAAACCTAAAATATTACACATCCTTTTTTTTATGGCAGTGGTTCTCAACTGCTGTCCTCGGGGCCCACTAACAGGCCAGGTTTGCAGGATAATTGAAATACATCACAGGTAATATCATTTGTTGCTCAGTGATTGCAGTATTCTAGTCTGCATCTCCCCAAAGTAATACTTAAAATCTGGCCTGTTGGTGGGTCCCGAGGACTGGAGTTGAGAACCACTGTTTTTAGGCTTTAACTGGGCAGCCAATCTGCATACACATACACTAGGGTTGTGGTGGAGGGGGGATTATGGTGTGGGGTTGTTTTTCAGGGTTTGGGCTTGGCCCCTTAGTTCCAGTGAAGGGAACTCTTAAGGAGTCCGCATACCAAGATATTTTGGACAATTTCATGCTCCCAACTTTGTGGGAACAGT
>BLSH010289677.1:422333-434512 GCA_018402905.1 Glandirana rugosa
GGACAATCACGAGTCTGGTATGCAGTGTGTGACGAACCGACAGTAGGGTCTTCCTTCGGAGAAGATTTCTACTACGTGTTCTTTCGGGTGTTTGTCAAACGATTTCTGTTCGTCTGATTCCTAATGACCTTGGTACAGGACACCAGACTACTCTGGTTCTATTTGCATAAACCAAGTCTACCACAGTTCGCACATACTGCCGTTGGTCCACTCCTCATGTTTCTGTTCACACACAGAACGGATGTCAGTTCGTACCACCACCCTCACAGTACCAGACCCCGACGTACTTACGACGGCCGTAGCCCCTCGATGTCAAGTAACTCCCTTGGTTGGCATTCATGGTTCCCTCAATGAACTGTAGCTCCCCGATGCCGGCAGCATTCATGCAGCCCCAGACCATGACACTCCCACCACCATGCTTGACTGTAGGCAAGACACACACTTGTCTTTGTACTCCTCACCTGGTTGCCGTCATACACGCTTGACACCATCTGAACCAAATACGTTTATCTTGGTCTCATCAGACCACAGGACATGGTTCCAGTAATCCTTAGTCTGCTTGTCTTTAGCAAACTGTTTGTGGGCTTTCTTGTGCATCATCTTTAGAAGAGGCTTCCTTCTGGGATGACAGCCAAGCAGTGTGTGACGTATGGTCTGAGCACTAACAGGCTGACCCCCCCACCCCTTCAAACATCTGCAGAAATGCTGGCAGCACTCATACGTCTATTTCCCAAAGACAACCTCTGGATATGACGCTGAGCATGTGCACTCAACTCCTTTGGCCGACCATGGCGAGGCCTGTTCTGAGTGGAACCTGTCCTGTTAAACCGCTGTTTGATCTTGGCCATAGTGCTGCAGCTCAGTTTCAGGGTCTTGGCAATCTTCTTATAGCCTAGGCCATCTTTATGTAGAGCAATAACTCTTTTTTTTTTTTAGATCCTCAGAGAGTTCTTTGCCATGAGGTGCCATGTTGAACTGCCAGAAACCAGTACGAGAGAGTGAGAGCGATAACACCAAATTTAACACACCTGAGACCTTGTAACACTGACGAGTCACATGACACTGGGGAGGGAAAATGGCTAATTGGGCCAAATTGGTACATTTTCACTTAGGGGTGTACTTACTTTTGTTGCCAGCAGTTTAGACATTAATGGCTGTGTGTTGAGTTATTTTGAGGGAACAGCAAATTTACACTGTTATACAAGCTGTACACTCACTACTTTACATTGTAGCAAAGTGTAATTTCTTCAGTGTTGTCACATGAAAAGATATAATAAAATATTTGCAAAAATGTGAGGGGTGTACTCACTTTTCTGAGATACTGTATATATATATATATATAAAACTTCTTTGATTTTTATTGAGAATAACCAGTAAAAAAAAAAAAGAGATTTTCCCTATATTTTACCCAACATAATATATATGTCATTTGCATACCCCCATATATTTACCCCAAAATATAAATGCCAAACTCTGCCTGTTAGAAGAAGATTGTGCAGAGGACATGTTTGCATTTTGTTGTTGTTTCCTCGCACTCCCAGAGGAGGCGGTGACGGGCAGCTCTATTTAAACATTGTGCTTCCTGTAGCAAGTGCTGTCCGTTCTACAGCGTCTAGTGACCTGTGAGCCCCAGCTCTACCTCTGTTTCCTGTGTCTGCCTGTTTCCTGTTTGACCCGGCTTGCCTGACCTGCTGTTTGCTGCCTGCACCGACCCCGGCTTCCTACGACCATCCTTTGCCTGACTCTCTGTATTTCTGCTGCCCGCCTGTTAACGACTCTGCTTGGACTTGACCCTTTTGCCTGAACCTTTGGTACCGCACAGCCTGCCCGTTGCCGACCCGGCTTGCACGACCATCCCTCTGATCAGCATGACCTTCTGGATCTTCACATCTCCATCAGTGATCCTCCAGCCCTCATGCCATCCCGCACTCTCAGACTTCCTGTCTACTCTACCAGGGGTCCAGAATCGGGTGTGCAAGAGCAGTCAATCCCTGCACAAGACAGACTCCACCGCCAGGACGGTGACAGTAACAGACAGCCAGATGACTGAGTCTGCGCAGGGAGGCCGCTCTGCCATGGACGATTTGTGTGCACACTCGGCAGGCCTCAGACAAGCAGTTAAAAACTTGCAGGAGGGCTACACCCATCTGGAGGAGCGGGTACAGGAGCTCTCTGCGGCCCCTGCCTCTGGAGCTGCTGCATCCCCGAGCCGCACCATCGTGGCCCTGCCCTCTGAGCCCAAGGTCCCGCTGCCAGATAAATTCACCGGGGACCGACACAAGTTTCGGGCTTTCTGGGCTTCATGCGAGCTTTACTTTGGACTGCAACCTCGCCCCTTTTCCCTAGAAGCCACCAAGGTGGGGTTTATCATCTCCCTGCTCCAGAATGAGCCCCAGGCCTGGGCCCACAGACTTTGGGAACATAATGCCCCAGAGGTCGCCTTGGCAGCTTCACTACTGCAGGCCATGGCCAAGCTTTATGAGGATGAGGAAGACCGCAACGACCAGGGCCGCCCTACGTGCTCTTCACAGGGTTGGCGCCCAGTGGAAGAATATGTGACTGAATTCCGGCAGTGGAGCATTGACACGGCCTGGAACGATGCGGCCTTGAGCTCTCAGTTCCGTGTGGGTCTCTCAGACCCCCTGAAGGATGAACTAGCCCGAGTAGGGGTACCCCAGACCTTGGAGGCACTGATTAATTTGGCCATTGCCATTGACCGGCATCTCAGGGAGCGCCGCATCGAAAGATTATCTGGGCACCTGCGCCCCACCTGGATGCTCTCGCGGGTCCCTAGCTACCCGAACCCACCAATGCTCGCTCTAGTGACCTCCTTCTCCTCTCCTCCGGACACTTCTGAACCCATGCAGATCGGGCTGCTGCGCCCATCCCTCTCTGCGGAAGAGCGGCAGCGACGCTTCAGCCTGAACCTGTGCCTTTACTGTGGCGAGCCAGGCCATGCCCCGCCATGCGCGGTAAGTGCCCTCCGCTTATTCAGAGTGGTCCATCTAGTCCTACCAGTTTCTCTGCTCATCTCACCCTTCTCCTTCCTCTACAGCTTCCCGGAGGGAGTATCTCAGTCCCAGCCATCCTTGATTCCGGAGCATGTGGCTGCTTCATAGACCAGGACTTTGCAGCACGACACCACATCCCCTTACAACCCAAGGCCCATAAGTTGCTGATCTGATTGGCGGATGGATCCCACATCAAATCCGGGGTGGTCACACATGAGACTGTCCCTCTTCCATCCCCCGCAGGGGAGGGTCATAAAGAACTTTTGCGGCTGGATGCCATCACTTCCCCGCTCTGCCCTATCATCTTGGGCCTACCCTGGTTCCGGGCCCACAACCCCTGCAGTGACTGAATCACTGGGACCGTCCAATTCCGGTCCGCATACTGTCTGCAACACTGTCTGGCCCCCGGAAGAGAGGTAGTTCCTCCTCTACTCTGCCTGGACACCAATGTGGAGCCTGATACCCGGTCCCTCGTTCCACCAGCATACCGTCTCTTCCTGGACATGTTCAGTAAGAAAGGGGCCGACAAGTTACCGCCACATAGGCCCTATGACTGTCCCATAGAACTCCTACCTGGGGCAGAAGTACCGTTCGGGAGGATCTATCCCCTCTCAGAACCAGAGCTAGTTGCCCTCAAGGCCTATCTGGATGAGAACCTTGACAAGGGGTTCATCTGACCCTCCACATCCCCTGCTGGGGCGGGCATCTTCTTAGTGGAGAAGAAGGATAAGTCGCTCCGGCCACGCACTGACTACCGGTAGCTTAACCGAGTGACCATAAAGAACCTGTACCCTCTGCCTTTGGTTCTGGAACTTTTTCAGAGACTGGGGGCCACGACTGTCTTCACCAAACTCGACCTGCGGGGTGCTTACAACCTCATCCACATCAGGAAGGGTGATGAATGGAAGACAGCCTTCCGCACCCGCTTCGGTCATTATGAATACTTGGTGATGCCGTTTGGTCTGTGCAATGCCCCGGCAACCTTCCAACACTTCGTCAATGACGTTTTCCGGGACTTTCTGGATCACTTCATGATAATTTACTTGGATGATATCCTCATCTTCTCCTCCTCCCTCAAGGAGCACCGTGTTCATGTCGTCAAGGTTCTGGGTCGGCTACAGCAGCATGGATTATATGCAAAGGCGGAGAGGTGCTCTTTTGAACAACCCAGCATCCAGTTTCTGGGATTAGTCATCTCTGTCACGGGCATCCATATGGACCAGCAGAAGGTGTCCACTATACTAGAGTGGCCGGCACCCACTGACAGGAAAGGAGTCCAAAGGTTCATAGGCTTTGCGAAGTTCTATCGGAAGTTCATCCAGGGGTTCTCAGCCATTGTGGAACCCATCACCAGGCTAACCAAACAAAATACCCGTTTCCTGTGGACCCCTGATGCCCAAACGGCCTTCCAGAGACTCAAGGCCCTGTTTACATCAGCACCCATCTTGAGACACCCCGATCCGACCCTTCCGTACGTCCTCGAAGTGGACGCCTCTGAGACTGCGGTTGGAGCCACCCTGTCCCAGGGTCAAGGCACCAAAGCCTTGTTGCATCCCGTAGCTTTTTTCTCCCTCAAGCTGTCTGCCTCCGAGAGGAACTACGACGTGGGAGACACGGAATTATTAGCCATTAAATCAGCCCTGGAAGAATGGCGTTACCTTCTGGAGGGAGAGGCACATCCTATCCTTGTGTACACAGACCACAAGAACCTGGAGTACCTCAGGACGGCCAAAAGATTGAAGCCTCGGCAGCCCTCTTTTTCTCCAAGTTCCACTTCCACCTGACCTATCGGCCAGGATCAAAAAACGGCAAGCCAGACGCCCTTTCGAGGATGTACTCTGTACCAGGAAACACCGCTCCCCCAGATACCATATTGCCAGCAAGGAACTTCCTGTTGACCAGTGAAGATACGTTGTCGCAGATCCAACGAGACCTAGCAGGCACCCCTGGCCCCAACGACGCCAGACTGTCCATCAAGGATGGCCTGTGGTGGTTCAACAACAGGATCTTTGTGCCGGAAGGCCTACATCTCAGGATCTTGAGCCTCTGCCATGATCACAAATTGGCTGGGCACTTCGGCTCCCAGAAAACTGCCGAACGGATAGGGCCAAGACCAGGGGCCTTCTAAACCCGCTTCCGGTGCCTGAACGCCCTTGGTCACAGTTGGCCATGGACTTTATTGTGAAACTGCCCCCGTCGGAAGGATACTTCACTATTTTCATGATCGTGGATCGCCTAACCAAGATGGCTCACTTCGTGCCCATGAAGGGAACCCCTACAGTGGCTGAGACAGCCAATACCTTTATTAAGGAGATAGTCCGGCTCCACGGAGTACCCAGCAATGTGGTATCCGATCGCGGGGTCCAGTTCACATCCTAAATTTTGGAAGGCTCTGTGCGCAGCTCTAGAGATCGAGCTTTCGTTTTATTCGGCATATCACCCGCAGACCAACGGCCAGACTGAGAGGACGAACCAGACGCTGGAACAGTACCTGCGCTGCTTCTTGTCGTTCTCTCAGGACGATTGGGTTGCACTGCTGCCTTTGGCCGAGTTCACATACAACAACACCATCCACTCGGCCACCAAGCAGTCCCCATTCTGGGCGAATTATGGGTTCCACCCCACCTTCCTACCGGAACTGGCCATTGAAAGCTCCGTCCCCGCTGTTCTTTACATCGCAAGCTTCCTCCGGACAAATAGCAAGCTCCTGCAGGATACCCTGACAAAGACGCAAGAGTCGATCAAGGAAGCGTTCGACAAGAAAAGGCGGGTGGAACCGGAACTCCAGCCAGGCGATCGCGTCTGGCTGGCTACCAAAAACCTCAAGTTGGCCTGCCTGTCGAAGAAAATTGGGCCTAGATTTATGGGGCCATTTCCCATCAGGAGAAAGATTAACCGGGTGGCATTTGAACTGGATCTGCCCCCTTCCCTACGGATCCACCCAGTCTTCCATGTCTCTCTACTGAAGCCTGTCGCCCCTGACCCGTTCCCGGGACGGAAAACAGGTCCACCAAACCCAATCCTGGTCAACGGAGAGGAGGAGTTTTAGGTTGAACCCATTCTGGACTGTCGGAGGAGATCCGGATCCACACAGTATTTGATAAAATGGAAGGGGTTTGGCCCCAAAAAAAACTCGTGGGAACCGGAGAGCAATCTTCATGCCCCTGAACTTATCCGGAATTTTTTGAGGAGCAACCCGACCAAGAGAGCCCGTTTGGGCATCCGGAGGCTGCCCCTTGGGGGGGAGGGGGGCAATGTTAGAAGAAGATTGTGCTGAGGACTTGTTTGCATTTTGTTGTTGTTTCCTCGCACTCCCGGAGGAGGCAGTGACGGGCAGCTCTATTTAAACAGTGTGCTTCCTGTAGCAAGTGCTGTCCGTTCTACAGCGTCTAGTGACCTGTGAGCCCCAGCTCTACCTCTGTTTCCTGTATCTGCCTGTTTCCTGTTTAACCTGACTTGCCCGACCTGCTGTTTGCTGCCTGCACCGACCCCGGCTTCCTACGACCATCCATTTGCCTGACCCTCTGTACTTCTGCTGCCCGCCTGTTAACGACCCTGCTTGGACTTGGCGACCCTTCTGCCTGAACCTATGGTACCGCACAGCCTGCCCGTTGCACAACCATCCCTCTGATCAGCACATCTCCATCTGTGATCCTCCAGCCCTCGTGCCATCCCGCACTCTCGGACTTCCTGTCTACTCTACCAGGGGTCCAGAATCGGGTGTGCAAGAGCTGTCAATCCCTGCACAAGCCAGGACCGTGACACTGCCAATCATAATTATGTCACATTAGTGCTACTTTTATGTAACGTAGCAAATTGATAAAGCTCAAATTGAACATACATCATCTTGAGTCCCAAAGGATTTTTCACTGTTTTGGCAACGTCTACCCTTACACATCTTACATCAATTTTTCCAGGAAAGATAGGGCTTTAATTTTGGTATACATTTTAATTTACTTGGCTTTTATTGAAAACAATTAAACTAAAAAACTGCACTCAGTGCACTAATTAAAATGAATTTAAAAAATAATAAAAAAAAAAATCTTTCATTACTTAATTATATTTGTACAGCAGCACTCAACAACGCCAGAATACAAGTGCATAAATCTTGCTTAGCAATATTGTTGCGCTGTACCTTTAAATCAAAAGCCAATAATATTAGAATATTGGTTATGTTTTCATTTTCTTTTTTTTTTTTTTGTATTGAGAATAAGTAGTAAACAATTTGAAAAGATTGCATCTTCCTGTAATTTTTCCCAAACACGACATATGCGTGATTTGCATGCCTGCATAAATGTACCTAAAAAATATCATCAATGTCTGCCAATTAAAATGATGTAACATTAGTACGACTTTTAAGTAATATAATGGAATGGTAAGGCTCATAGTGAACGTATGTGGTTTTTTTTTTTTGTTTTTTGTTTTTTTGGAGGTGGGGGCTTTATTTCTCTTTTGCCACACACACCAAGAAAAAAAACCTTAACATTAGGATACGATCAATTTTGAGCTAGAAAGGGAAAACAAATTATCACATTTAATCTTGTGAAATCACTTTCACTTACCTGAGCAATTGATGCTTGCGCAGTAAATGCAAATGTCATCATGTCATCCAGATCATCCGATGTCATTATTGTAACCTGGGGATAATGCTAAGTGATTATTCTTGAGTCTTCCTTACAAAAAATATATAATTTTCTTTAATATATACCAGCATTATATATGTGCGTGTGTGTGTGAGAGAGAGAGTAATGGTGGTGTGCTGTTAGCTGCAATTAGCCAGCAATATATCACTATAGCAGTGATTTATTGCTGCAGGGAGAGATTGGCCAGAACTGCAACAGCTTTGTCCAGCCTCATACTAAGAGGAAGTGCCATGACTTGTGATGTCACTACATGTCAGATATACAACGTTAACACAATGCTTCCACACTGCGTTTACAGTGATCTGCTACAATCGTTCCTATGGAGTGCTGTGTAGTAAGATCCGAAGCCCAGGAGCTGATAGTCACTAAAAGTCAGGGGTTCCAGTCCAAGCCTTGGATGGAGCCCTTAGGATCTGCTGAATCCTGGTGCAGTTTTAAAGTGGCACCTGGGAGCCACTTGCAACTTGGCTTTATGAATGTAAAAATTCAGTTTTAAAGCTCAGCATTCTTTTTTCAGTCTTGGATACTGAAGGGGATGACGAATGTAACGCTGCCCCTGTAGGAGCCGCTGGTTGGAATGGGCCCTCTGTTCTTTGCCTCAAACTCTTTACAAAGTCCAGCCCCTCTGACACACTAGGGTGAGCGTACAAAGCATGCAATATCACAGAAAATTGCTGAAAGTAGTATTTAGTACCCAGTAGTAGTACTATGTCAAAGAAAACAGGCACTGAACAAGTTAGTACAAAAACAAAATAGAATGGAAGGCGCATGAGCTTAGTGCATTACATAGAAACATTTATTCAATAATAGGATCTATAAAAATGGATACTCACAGGGTGGCAAATAATACTATGCCATAAAAACACACAATGCTGAACAGTGTGGTCACACATGTGCCGTATTCACATCGCGGGGTATACAGCTGACGTGTTTCGGGGGCGCACCCCCTTTTTCAGAGCTAAGCTAGGCTAAGCGTCTTTCATTCTATTTAATTTTTTTAGTACTAGTCGGATTACCCAGTCTGAGGAGGGCAGCATCTGCTTAAGTTCTTTGGTATTACCATTGTCCTTGCTGTGCTACACTACAGAAGACCCGCTGGAAGTGACGGCTTGCCTTTGTACACTGAACTAGCTAGTAAAGGCATCTTATATATTGTTTCCTGATATGGTTGGTAACAAAGTTGGCATAGAAATGAATTAACAATGACACTTCAAATCAGCATAAACAGTAGCAAGGCCAACTAAAGTGTAGCAGTGGGCAGTAATGAAGCTTGAGTTGGTACGAAGAAAGGGTAGGCGACACTCCATGGATGAATTTAGCAGTTTAAATATTTATTCATCAAATAGCCATGTACAGGATAGGATGGTATCCTGTACATGGCTATTTGATGAATAAATATTTAAACTGCTAAATTCATCCCTGGGGTGCCGCCTACCCTTTCTTCGTATCTACATATTGCACGGTGGTGAGCCAAGGCATGCACCCGTGAGGGTTTGGCTGTTGGCTTGAGCGGTGTGTTCCTATCTTCATTTGGATAAAGCTTGGGTTGCCAAACACAGAAATTATGCTGCCAAAGGGCATTGGTGACAACTATGCTAGGCCTAGACTGACTAGATGTGCACTCTCCATAGAAATTAAGGAAATGGGAGAACAAAGAAAGCAGTATGCTGTTCTGCCAGCTACCACTGGGGCCCTTTAAGAAGCGTTGGTGCACTTAATGACAGTTTTAGTACACCAGCATGCAGTATAGATGTGGTAAAGATTCAGTAAAGGTGCAGTATACTGTCCTGCCTTCAGTAACTCAGTTCCTGCTATCAGTGTGAACAATGGGCAGTGCCCTCTCACCAATCCCTGTGATGCAGCTGTGAACTCTCACTGTAGAAAATGTAGCCCCCTCAATCTGTTCAAAGAGTGCCTCTGGAGGTTCAGAGGGTGAGAAAATGCTCTCGACCTCCCTGCAGCAACTGTACAGATGCCATCGCTGCGATCTGTGCTGCCTCGGGTGTCTTCGCTGGTCTGGCCTCTCAGCAGACTGATCAGTATGCAGCAGATGTGCTCTCATCAATTTTCTTGGCTTCAAGAGGAAGAACCTAGATGGACTATCTCAGAAAAGCAGCTTCACAGCTCCTTCTTGTCCCAGTGTTTCTTGGGAATTATGGGAGGCTGACAGTGCCCTCAGCTATGGGAGGCTGACAGTGCCCTCAGCTATGGGAGGCTGACAGTGCCCTCAGTTATGGTAGGCTGGCAGTGCCCTCAGTTATGGTAGGCTGGCAGTGCCCTCAGTTATGGTAGGCTGGCAGTGCCCTCAGCTATGGGAGGCTGGCAGTGCCCTCAGCTATGGGAGGCTGGCAATGCCCTCAGCTATGGGAGGCTGGCAGTGCCCTCAGCTATGGGAGGCTGACAGTGCCCTCAGCTATGGGAGGCTGGCAGTGCCCTCAGCTATGGGAGGCTGGCATTGCCCTCAGCTATGGGAGGCTGACAGTGCCTCAGCTATGGGAGGCTGACAGTGCCCTCAGCTATTTGCAGTCATATGCATGTAATCAGTCATGCAGTGATCCCCTGCATATGACCTGTCCTGGAACCCGGACTAATCTCTGGTTGAACCTCACTTACTCTCCCGCTGGTAATCGCACACAACCCCATTCACATAGGCGTGCATAGCCTATTGCATTAAAGCCGAGTTCCACACAGTTTTTTGCTTATTAAAAGTCAGCAGCTACAAAAAGTGTAGCTGCTGACTTTTAATAAACAGTAACTTACCTGTCTCCCGGTCCAGCGACGGCTGCTCCCGAAGCCTCGCTCGTCTCCCCGCTCCTCCCGACGGCCCCGCCATTTCTAGTGTGGGCACCCGGCCTGGCTTCACGGCCAGGCACCCACTGTGCATGCATGAGTCGCGTTGCACATCCCTAGTGGCCAGGCAATCTTCTGGGACCTGTGACGTGTCCCAGAAGATTGCCAGGAGGGAGGGGCCGCCTAGGAGGAGAGGAGGAGCCGCCTAGGTGGCCCCGAGGCGGAAGGTGGAAGAGGGACAAAAAGTCCCTCTGAAACCTGGGGACACACTCCCCCCCAAAAAAAATTACATGCCAAATGTGGCATGTAAGGGGGTGAGGAGTGCTTAAAGCGGAAGTTCCATTTTTGGGTGGAACTCCGCTTTAAGATGTGCACCCCAAAGTACAAACACATATGTGTATATATACTAACGTGACAGTAAAACAGTGGACGGTGTCATAAGGGCAGAGATTGGTGTCAGTAGTTTTTGTTGTTATTAGGGGGCTTTGGTGCAATATCAGGGGTCTAACCAGGGGGAATCCATGCCACACAGGGTGATTAGGGTGTGCCCAGGCACACCTGGCACACCCTGTGCGCACACCTATGCCCATTCACAAGTGTGAATGAGGGCTTAGAGGACATCCTGCCTTTCCCTCAGCTAGTAGTAGACATAAACACAGCCGGGGAATCTCCTGGAGCATGTTGGGGCATCATCTGTTTACCTTTCTCTATGGTGATATGTTACGGTCATTGTGCACAGCACATTCTTCCTCTGTAGACGTTCCTCAGCATTGTGAGGAAAACGCTGCCTATGTTCACTCATGAGAGGATCCAATGGCGCTCTGATCTGCAGCCAACCAGCATAAGAAGTGTCTTTTATGTGATGTACTTTGTACTCCTCCATGTTTATTATTCTATAAACTAGGACACTCAGTCATTGCTCTCATTTCAACTCTGTGCTACTGCCACGCTTCTGTGATTAGATCGCTAGGTTTCAGGCACACAGCCTCAAAAAATAGCATGCTTATCAGTATTTTTTTTTTTTCATGGATCAACGTAGGTATTTTGTTTTTTATGGGCCCACGTATACAGCTGCATTCAGAAAGGTCCTACATATGGTCTGTATTTTATACTGTATGTGCTAACAATTACATGCATTCAGCAGCCAGCACTAATATACAGTACTGTATTAGAGCACAAGAGCTGCCTGCAGCCCAGCAAAATAAGAATACTAGGTGGTCTTCTATAGAAGCCACCTGCGTCCTAGCAACAGAGGGCGCTAGGCAGCAATAGCCGCCTGTGACCTAGCAATGGAGGATGCTAGGTGGATTTCTTGAAAAGCTATCTTCATCCTTGCAACAGGAATTTTGGAAATAACCCCAACCTTATCAAAGAGGTCTGCCAGCATCCCATTTAAGTAGCAACAAAGAGGTACTCCCCCAGTACATATAGCGGGACTTTAAAGGCAGTACAATGAATTTATAAAAAAATATACATTTTATTACAGAAATAGGAAGAACATAAGGTTACAGACATTGGTAAAATCATCAAGACCAAGGTTGTTACATTCCAAAGTTGGTACATAAAAGAGGTGTGGTTCATATGTAGAGATGAGATCTTGATGGGTAAAGGCCCGACATGTTTCGGGATGGACTACCCTTCTTCAGGGGCCAATTAACCCCTTCCTTACCGGGCACTTAAACCCCCCTCCTGCCCAGACCAATTTTTGGCTTTCAGCACTGTCGCATTTTGAATG
>BLSH010289677.1:440669-455084 GCA_018402905.1 Glandirana rugosa
TCAAGACCTGGACTTCCGTAATTTGGCGAAGTATTTCTGCTTCTCTAAGTCCTACCTCAGGTAGGCGAGCCAGCACCGGCGGGACGTGGTTCCCCTTAAGTATCGCAGTGACCTATAGTCCCTGTGCATAGAGGTACACGGTCAAACAGCGTCAGTGGTCGCAAAAGATGCGATGCGTCACCCCATGGACGTAATGGTCAAACACCGTGAAGGGAAGCCCAGCCGAAGTAGCGGGGCTCACAAGTGGTTCCACCACCGGGGATACGACCGCGACGATACATAACGCCATCATCGTATGGAGCTGCTAAATGAGGACTCTCGTCTCAGACGACGCGCAGCAGACTCTGCTCTCAGGAGTAAATCGTCGAGGTATGCTACTACCGCAATACATAGCAGCGCCAGCATAGGGGCCACCACCTTGGTGAACACTCGGGGCGATGAAGCCGACCCGAAGGGAAGTGCCACAAACTGGTAATGCAGGTACCCCACTGCGTAGCGTAGAAAACGCTGGTGACTGCGACAAACTGGCACATGGAGATACGTGTCCCTGATATCCAGTGACGCTATGAATTCCCCTTGGTGCAGGGCGGCCACGACCGAGCGGATGGACTCCATCCTGAATCTCTTCGTCTTTATGAAGCGGTTTAATGCCTTCAGGTCCAGAACTGGCCTGACACTGCCCTTTTTGGGCACCCCAAAGAGGTTTGAGTAGAACCCGCGAAATCTTTCCCCCATGGGTACCGGTACAATCACTCCCTGTTCGGCAAGCGCCTAGAAGCGCCTCCCTACGCCCCTGAGGGAGTCAGGGGCGGTGATGCGGGCAGTCCATCTGTCTGCGGATCCCAGCAATCGGCCCCCCACCCGTGAGTCGGGCGGGGCAACCCATCATGCGGAGGTTAATTTATCCTTTGCTTTTTCGGACTTATGCTGCCAAGGCTTTTTACTGTGCCCAGCGGCAGCCCTACCGGACTTGAAGCCCTTACCCGCTGAGCCGGGTGTCCGAAAAAACTTCTTCTGACCTGAAGAAACAGGGCCCTGCCTACGGCGAAAATCCCGCCGCTTCGGCTCTGGAAGGAAAGTACTCTTCCCTCCCGTGAAATCCTTAATGATTTCATCCAACTGTGGGCCAAATAGACGCCCTCCTTGAAAGGGAAGATCTGCAAGAGCTTTCTTTGAAGCCTGGTCACCCTACCAAGAGCGGTGCCACAGCACCCGCCTGATAACAATTGCAAAAACAGACATTTTTGACAATATGGGAAGAAGGTCCAAGGCAGCATGGCAAATGTAGCGAAGACCCTGTTCCAAATGTTGCACCCGCTGCACCTCAGCCTGTGCACCCTCACAAGTTAAACCAGTGTGCAGTGTGGCAGCGTGCTCGTGAAGAGATTGTGCCGCCATCGCAGCCCCTAGAGCTGGTCGCATGGCTGACCCAGCCAACAAGAACAGTGCCTTAGACACTGCCTCAGTGCGGCAATCGGCCGCCTCCCTAAAATACGGCGACCCCTCCAAGGGAATGGTCGTTGCCTTATTCAGACGGGCCACTGGGGGGTCCACCGTTGGAGATGCCCATCCTTAGTAAAGCTATCCTCAAAGGGGTATCGAACAGCAAAGCTCTTAGGAAAAGTAAAGGAATTTGGTGGCCGTAGCCATTCCTTGAACACCGCCTGTTCAAACACCTGATCATATGGGTAAGCCCTAGGGGACCTAGGGGGTTTAAGTGGTCCACAAACATATGTGGACTCGTGCAAATCCCCTGCTTGGTCAAGCCGCATGGAGTCGCGGATATCAGTGATCAGAGCAGCCACTATCGCCTTATCGCGCAAAAAAGGAGCCTCCTGATCACCTTCGCCGTCTGAGGGCAGTTCACCCTCTGATAGGACCACAGGTGTGAACACCGAGGTGCTTTCTGGATCCGAATCCTCCCCTGAGGACTGAGGGGGGGGGGTGGGCGTTTCTTCGGGAGATAATCCTCAAAGGGGTACCACCCAGTGTGTCCCTACTAACGGACCCCCACCGGCCGGCTACCACAGCAGCTGCCCAGGTGCCCACTCTCTGCGCCCCTAGGGCGGAAGAGGGGTCCACTCACCAATCCGACGGGCGCATCGGGTAGCCACCCGGAGCAGACTTACCTCCCCATAGAGAGGCATGCTGCTGGCCAGGCCTCTGGACAGGCGAACCGGTCACTGGGCTCTAGTGGGTTTTAGCCACTGGCCGCCCGCACGGAATGGGTGCTATGCGGCGGGCCCCTGCTAAGGGTAGCTCGCATAGTGTCGGCCGGACTGGGGAAAGTTTTGGATTCGAGATATCCTCTATACCACCAGCCGGCTTCTTCATAGCAGTCTTCATCAGAAAAACTCTTCAGGAGACCGCAGATCCCATAGGGAACCAGGTCTACTCCTTGCACTAGGCAATTAAAAACTGGTGTGCTATGCAGAGCAGGGGGATTATATGCTAAGGTGAGGACGGCCCCCTGGGAGGGGCCAGCCTATGCTTTTGTTTGTTTTTGCCTAGTCTACTCCTAGTGATACGAACATAACCCCACGTGTCATAAGAAGGCTGCGTCTGTCAGTGAACGGAAGAGTAAAGTAATTTATTTGAGTAATTCAATTCAAAAAGGGAAACTCATATATTATATAGATTCATTATACACAGAGTGGTATATTTCA
Source organism: Glandirana rugosa (assembly GCA_018402905.1). Lineage (NCBI taxonomy): Eukaryota > Metazoa > Chordata > Amphibia > Anura > Ranidae > Glandirana > Glandirana rugosa. The sequence goes on from BLSH010289677.1 coordinate 443,336, forward strand.
CGCATTTCTTACTTTTAATTTTGATGATTATGGCTTACAGCTAGTGAAAACCTAAAATTCAGTATCTCAGAAAATTTGAATATTACATAAGAAAAGGATTTTAATACAGAAATGTTGGCTTACTGAAAAGAATGCTCATGTACAGTATAGTATGCACTGGTCTCTGGTATACTTGGTCTGGGCTCATTTTGCATGAATTACTGCATCTATGTGGCATGGCATGGAGGCGATCAGCCTGTGGCACTGCTGAGGTGTTATGGAAGCCCAGGTTGCTTTGATAGCGGCCTTCATCTTGTCTGCATTGTTGGGTCTGGTGTCTCTCATCTTCCTCTTGACAATACCCCACAGATTCTCTATGGGGTTTAGGTCAGGCTAGTTTGCTGGCCAATCAAACACAGTGATACAATGATCATTAAACCAGGTATTGGTACTTTAGGCAGTGTGGGCAGGTGCCAAGTCCTGGTGGAAAATTAAATTGGCATCTCCATAAAGCTGGTCAGTAGAGGGAAGCATGAAGTGCTCTAAAATTTCCTGGTAGAGGGCTGCGCTGACTTTGGACTCGATAAAACACATTGGGCCAACACCAGCAGATGGCATGGCTGCCCAAATCATCACTGACTGTGGAAACTTCACACTGGACCTCATGCAACTTGGATTCTGTGCCTCTCCACTCTTCCTCCAGACTCTGGAACCTTGATTTCCAAATGAAGTGCAAAATTGACTTGCATGGGAAAAGAGGACTTTGGATCACTGAGCAACAGTCCAGTATTTTTTCTCCTTAGCCCAGGAAAGACGCTTTTGATGTTATCTCTGGTTCAGGAGTGGCTTGACACAAGGAATGCGACATTTGTAGCCCATGTTCTGGATACGTCTGTGTGTGGTGGCTCTTGAAGCACTGACACCAGCCGAAGTCCACTCCTTGTGAATCTCCCCCAAATTCGTGAGTGGCCTTTGCTTCACAATCCTCTGAAGGCTGTGGCTATCCCTGTTGCATGTGCACCTTTTTCTAGAACACTTTTTCTTCCACTCAACTTTTCATTAATATGCTTGGATACAGCACTCTGTGAACAGCCAGCTTTAGCAATGACTTTTTGTGACTTACACTCCTTGTGGAGGGTGTCATTGACTGTCTTCTAGACAACTGTCAAATCAGCAGTCTTCCCCATGATTGTATAACCTACTGAACCAGACTGCGAGACCATTTAAAGGCTCAGGAAAACTTTACAGGTGTTTTGCGTTTACTGAATGATATACAGTATCTCAAAAAAGTAAGTACACCCCTCACATTTTTGCAAATATTTTATTATTACTTTGCATGTGACAACACTGAAGAAATGACACTTTGCTACAATGTAAAGTAGTGAGTGTACAGCTTGTATAACAGTGTAAATTTGCTGTCCCCTCAAAATAACTCAACACACAGCCATTAATGTCTAAACCGCTGGCAACAAAAGTGAGTACACCCCTAAGTGAAAATGTCCAAATTGGGCCCAATTAGCCATTTTACCTCCCCAGTGGCATGTGACTTGTTAGTGTTACAAGGTCTCAGGTGTGAATGGGGAGCAGGTGTGTTAAAATTGGTGTTATCGCTCTCACTCTCTCATGCTGGTCACTGGAAGTTCAACATGGCACCCCATGGTAAAAAAACTCTCTGAGGATCTGAAAAAAGAATTGTTGTTCTACATAAAGATGGCCTAGGCTATAAGAAGATTGCCAAGACCCTGAAACTGAGCTGCAGCACGGTGACAAAGACCATACAGCGGTTTAACAGGACAGGTTCCACTCAGAACAGGTCTCGCCATGGTCGGCCAAAGAAGTTGAGTGCACGTGCTCAGCATCATATCCAGAGGTTGTCTTTGAGAAATAGATGTATGAGTGCTGCCAGCATTGCTGCAGAGGTTGAAGGGGTGGAGAGTCACCCTGTCAGTGCTCAGACCATAGGCCGCACACTGCATCAAATTGGTCTGCATGGCTGTCGTCCCAGAAGGAAGTATCTTCTAAAGATGATGCCCAAGAAAGCCTGCAAACAGTTTGCTGAAGACAAGCAGGCTAAGGACATGGATTACTGGAACCATGTCCTGTGGTCTGATGAGACCAAGATAAACTTATTTGGTTTAGATGGTGTCAAGCGTGTGTGGCGGCAACCAGGTGAGGAGTACAAAGACACGTGTGTCTTGCCTACAGTCAAGCATGGTGGTGGGAGTGTCATGGTCTGGGGCTGCATGAGTGCTGCCGGCACTGGGGAGCTAAAGTTAATTGAGGGAACCATGAATGCCAGCATGTACTGTGACATACTGATGTAGAGCATAATCCCCTCCCTTCGGAAACTGGACCGAAGGGTGTTCCAATATGAAAACATCCCCAAACACACCTCCAAGATGACCACTGCCTTGCTAAAGAAGCTGAGGGTAAAGGTGATGGACTGACCAAGCATGTCTCCAGACCTAAACCCTATTGAGCATCTGTGGGGCATCCTCAAACGGAAGGTGGAGGAGCACAAAGTCTCTAACATCCACCAGCTACATGAAGTCATCATGGAGGGGTGGAAGATGACTCCAGTGGCAACCTGTGAAGCTCTGGTGAACTCCATGCCCAAGAGGGTTAAGGCAGTGCTGGAAAATGATGGTGGCCACACAAAATATTGACACTTTGGGCCCAATTTGCACAATTTTACTTAGGGGTGTACTCACTTTTGTTGCCAGCGGTTTAGACAATAATGGCTGTGTGTTGAGTTATTTTGAGGGGGCAACACATTTACACTGTTATACAAGCTGTACACTCACTACTTTACATTGTAGCAAAGTGTCATATCTTCAGTGTTGTCACATGAAAAGATAGAATAACATTTTTACAAAAATGTGAGGGGTGTACTCACTTTTGGAGATACTGTATAATATATGAGTTTCAGTTTTTGAATTAAATTACTGAAATAAATTAATTTTTTGATGGTATTCAAATTTTTTGAGATGCACCTGTATATGCTGGAATGATGTGAACTATGCAGGATCCTGAGATTCTATTTTCTTGATGGCCATGGACCGGAAGTCCTGTAGTTACTTTAAGATACAGTAGATGCCCTAGTTTTTATCTTGTTATATGGATGACCCTTTTGTGGTAAAATACAACAGTTGTTCTATTGTGGGTTTGATCCCCCTTCTTTGAGACTCGGCTTACAAGTTTCTTGACTGCTTTTTGGCCATATGGGTTGCCTTACCTGAGAGGTGGTGCCTCCATGCTGTTTTCTTCAGATGCATCTTCATTGGAAATACATTCATGTTGTGAATTCCAGTTAATTCTACCATTTGGTGCTTTTCTACAAAGACCAAGCGTAGGTTCCAATGTATTCTCTCCAGGGCTTTTTTTCTCAGAGAAAAGGTGCAGGAACTCCTCCCTTCTGAGTCGCCCCCTGCATGGGCGTCCGCAGAACTTTTTTCAGGGGAGGGCATCATTTTAAGATCATCCATGCTCTGCCCCTTTTTGACAATGTCATTATTACATTATCACGGTCAGAGACTGCAGACATAGTATAGGAGATGGTCAGAGACTGCAGACATAGTATAGGAGATGGTCAGAGACTGCAAACATGATACAGGAGATGGTCAGAGACTACGGACATAGTACAGGAAACAGTCAGAGACTGTGGACATGGTACAGGAGATGGTCAGAGACTGCGGACATGGCCCAAGAGACTGTCAGAAACTGCATACATGGCTCAAGAGGATAAGGACCTACTGGGGAACCCCCAAACCGATCCCTGATGCCAGGGGGGGGGCCCCTTGCCCCTACCTGCGGACGCGCATGGCCCCCTGACTGCGTTCCCCACGGTCCCGCTGAAAAAAAGCCCAGATTCTCTCACATGCTTCCTGAAGAAGGATTCCTGAAACCTGTCAAGTTTACATGTGCATTACGTTTGGGATCTATACATGTTGTAAACCTCTAAGTGGAGAGTATTTTAATATGTTTTGTAAATGTTTTTTTAATGGGATTCAATCAAATCATTTTTATACCACTCAGTTGTTCAATATACTGGATATATCCACGGAAAATCCATAACTACAAATTTAGCTTTTTGTAATTTCCTTGAGAAGCTGCCTGAGTCTTAGCAATGGAGGATGTTATGTGGCAATAGATGTTTACCAACTAGCAACAGAGGACACTATGAGGTTTCCTTGGGGAGCCACTTGCATTTTAGCAACAGAGGATGCAAGGTGGCTGTAGTTGCTTGCATCCTATCAATGGAGGACGCCTGGCAACTTACTTGTGAAGGCTCTGTGACCAAGCCCGGGTGTGAAACATGTCAGAGGGTGTGGCTGAGGTGGCACTGGCTGAGGCCCCACTCCTTCACATATTCCTGCACTGGGTCGGTGAGCAGTGTTTCTTCCTTTCTTTGATGTTACTTGAGATGCCGCCTGAGTCTTGGCAACAGTGGACACTAGGCGCCAATAGCTGGCTGCATCATAGCAATGGAGCAAAACTAGGTGGCTTCCTTGGGAATCTGTCCTTTTCTTAGCAACAGAGTATACTCGGTGGCATCCTTGAGAAGCTGCCTGAATCCTCGCAATGGACGATGTTATGTGTCAATAGATGTTTACCAACTAGCAACAGAGGACATTATGCGGCTTCATGGCGAAGCCGCTCTCATTTTAGCAACAGAGGATGCAAGGTGGCAATAGTTGTTTGCATCCTAGCAACAGAGGAAGCTTACTTGAGAAGCCGCCTGAGTCCTTGCAACAGAGGACACTTGGCTGCATACTAGCAACGGAGGAAACTAGGTGGCTTCCTTGGGAATCTGCCTGTGTCCTAGCAACGGAGGATTCTAGGTGGCTTTCTTGAGAAGCTGCCTGGGTCCTAGCAACAAAGCCGTTTACTATGTGCACACGTAAGCACTGTTAGTGCTTGCTTGCATCCTAGCAATGGAGGAAGCTTGGCCGCTTACTTGAGAAGCCGCCATGTCCAAGCAACAGAGGAGGCTATCTTTTTTTTTTTTTTGAGAAGCTGCCTGTGTCCTAGCAACAGACATGTTACTATGTTACTATGTGCACATGTAAGCACTGTTAGCAAGATCTGGCATACTAGTTGCCGAATTTTCATACGGCTGTGTGCATGCTCTTTAAAGTGTTTGTTCAGCCAAAACTTTTTGTCTGAGCTTTGGATGGAATGGAGAAAGTTTATGACTCCTGTCAGATTTTTACCGTTACCTGGTGCTTCCTTAAATAAATTTCCCTCACTTCCTGTCCTGCTGACATTTTGTTAGACAGGAAGTGACGGAAACTCTCTACAGCAACACACACAAGAATCAGAGTGCTTTTCTTTAGTAAAGAATACGTGTCACCATCCTTGGGTTGGGAACTTTTAGTTTAGTTGGTAAGCGGTTTTCTGTATTGTTGCTCTTGAACATTGCACTGTGGGTTTTTTAAATGTCTCCACTTCTGTGTATACTGTCTCATACAATAACATTGTCATCGGACCTGGCAGCTATTGGGCATTCCAGGGGTGGAAAAAGCGGAAATCCGTTGTTTTTACCGCCAGTGGAGATAAGCCCTAAAGGAAGGCTAGAGTTCCTATCAGATTTCTGTCTGTGTCTCCCTGTTACAGATTGTCCCTCACTTCCTGTCTGTTAAAACTGTTATCAGTTGGACAGGAAGTGAGCCCTAGTAGTGAAAATGCAAAACAGCAGTTATAGTCCTTCTCCAGTTTTCGGTGAGACATACGCTTAAAAATGTTTCTAAAGCCAGATTTTTTTTTTTTTTTTAGTATTGGATAAAGTAAGGAAGGGTTACAATCTTTTCATTTACTGTCTCTGTTCTATTGGAGAGATTTGACTTTACTTCCAGTTCCAGGGACACAACAGGAAGTGAGAGGAAATCTCTCTATAATGAGGAAAAATGTCCTTCAAAGGATGTCACTAAAACAGGGGTCCTTTTTGGAGAACTTCCCCTTGCCTCTTCTTTCTGCGACTGATCATCCTCATCACTTTCTGTTTCAGTGATAATGGAGATGATGCCAGCAGGGACACAGGCAGCAAGAAAAGTCTCCAGCCCCCCACCATTCTTATAATATGTTTCAGCTTTATTAATATTTTAAAGGGTTGCTTTGGCCAGGCTATCGGTATTCAAGTATGGCCACGTTCTCAATAAGCAGTAAATGAGCTTTACAACAATTATGCACTAACCTCTGTAGCTGCAGGTACTGTAGGGTAATTCATCCTCAAATTTCACAGCAGACGCTCTAAAGACCTTCTCTCAACGGGTCCACTCACTCTGCTCTACAATCCCAATATTCCTGCTATGTTTACGTTAGATATTAGAAGCCTTGATGTTTGCCAAGCCACTGCTGAAAGGGGCAGAAAGAGCCAGTAACTAAAGCCCCGTACACACGAGGCGACAATTGCACGTACGATCGTGTCAAATCGTATGTTGGCTGTTGTATGTAGCATACTGACTGCACTACACGATCGTACGACCACAGAAGAATGCTCAGGTGCATGTAATTAGCATCCGGCCATTCCTGACTTTGGGCATGCGTGTTTTGCACAATACAACTTTGTTGTACCAACTGCTCTGTACACACGATACAACGGTCGTATGAGAGCTTGTTGGTACGACCAAGTTTTCTAGTCTGCTCATACAACTCCCTTGTACAACCGTCGTATGTTCGACTGTTCAAATCGTGCATACGAACGATCGATATCACATACAACGGTCGTTAGTACGACCTGTTGTATGCGATCGTCGTCCCGTGTGTACGGGGCTTAAGTCACTGCTGGGATGGTAAAGGGGTGACTGCTGAGTCAACGTTAAGAGCAAGGAGAATATCTGATGAGTCAGGGGAAGAGCAGAGCTGCTTGAATCACTGCTGGAAAGGAGGAGAAGAGCTACTTGAGTCACTGCTGGGAGAGAGGAGCAGAGCTGCTTGAGTCACTGCTGGAAGGGAGGAGCAGAGCAGCTTGAGTCACTGCTGGGAGGGAGGAGCAGAACTGCTTGAGTCACTGCTGGGAGGGAGGAGCAGAGCTGCTTGAGTCACTGCTAGGAGGGAGGAGCAGAGCTGTAGAGTCCCTGTAGAGGAGTTGAACTGCTTAAAGTGTTACTAAACCCACAACAGTAAAACCAGTCTGTATATGCAGAATAGCATGCTTGTTATACTCGCGGTGGAACTTAAGGGGTTAATCCTCTGCATTATGTAAAAAGGCTCTTTGATCCTATATGGACAGATCCTCCCCTCTTACAGGGTCTCTCTTGGCAAGGGCGGATAATACTCAGTCAGGGTAGTAAAGCTGCACATGCTCAGTTTAGTCTTTATTGCTGGAGAGAACATTTCCTTGTTCTCAGGGCTAGCCAAGTCACATGATATTGACATCACACATGTGGGCGTGTATACAGGCTGTAGTGGAAATCTCTTCCTACCTGAACACTCAGCACTCTGCAGACCCTGTAGTTTATTACATGACCGTGGTATACAGATCAGCCAAAGAGGTATACAGTGGCCGTATTTTAATGTAAAAAGATTTATAAGCTGTGGGCACTATGGGGGGAGCAGATGAACCAGGTCTATGGACCTCAAGTCACATCAAAGTCAGACCAAAGTAGTGCAGGGGCTACTTTGAAGTTGCTGCGACTTGAAGTCGCACATATATGAATGGTACTCATTGGAAATCATGGGGTATGACTTGTCATGCGACTTTGCAGTCCAAATCACAGGACAAGCCGCACAAGTGTGAAAGGGGCCTTATAGTTACTGCTAGGAGGGAGGAGTAAAGAAAGCTGAGAGAATCCTTGGTTCACATTAGTTGCAGTGTGAATTCGCTGTGGATTCCGCACCGCGTCAAAGTCGCAACCTGTTTATGTGACCTGACTGCGGAGTGCATGTTATGGTAACGACACCCCGCAATCGGTTTGCAAAACACCCATGTGATCCGATTCTGACGCAGAGAAAGATAGCGTCCTGCACGAGTTAGTTGTGAATGCAGTGCGATTTGTGGCATACAAATCCATGGCTCAAATCGCACACCAAAGACACCGCATGTAAATCTCACAGGAGTGTGCTGCGGTGTCCGGCATCGCATCAGTGTGAACCCGGGCTTAAAGCGATAATAATGACTTTTTTTTTTCACTTTCTCCTATAATAAGGCTTAACTGAAGGTACAGTGAACATCTCCTAAACTTGCACCGTTTAGGAAATATTCACACTGCCTGCAGCCGCTGACGTCACCGGTGCATGCACTCTGATTGGATGGCATACCCATGCTGTCCCTTCAGAGATCCGTGCCATGGCCGTGGCATCATCGCAGCTCAGCCAATCAGACGGCCGGAGCATGCGCACCCAGACGAAAGACAGGATTTAGATGGAAGCCCTGTCAGCAGTGACAGCGTGCCGCTGGAGGGCTTTGTTCTAAAATAAGCATTTCAAAATGTGCTAGTATGCGATGCATACTAGCACATTATGCTGTTGTCTTGAATATTTTTTTTTTTTTTTTTTTTAAAGGACGCAGTTTTCTACCGCTTTAAAAGAGAAGTATGGCCACAATTTTTTTTTGTCTAGACTTCTCTTTTGGGCCGCAGAGTATATTTACTAATGTTCTCCTGTGACCCACAGTCCGCTGCAGTGTCACATGGAGGTAGCAGCATGGACGCGTGGGTGTGTATGTTTTTTTTTCTTATTAACCCCATGATTCTCCTTTTTAAATTTTTTTTTTTTTTTTTAAACTAGTAAGCCTTTAACCCCTTCCTGCTGCTGCCTCCCGGCATTTTAACCACTTGACCCCCAGAAGATTTACCCCTCTTCATGACCAGGCCATTTTTTACAATAAGGCACTGCATTACTTTAACTGACAATTGCGCAGTCATGCAGCGCTGTACCTAAATAAAATTTGTGTCTTTTTTCCCACAAATAGAGCTTTCTTTTGGTGGTATTTGATCACCTCTGCGTTTTTTTTTTTTTTTGCGCTATGAACAAAAAAAGAGCGAGAATTTTGGAAAAAAAAACTATATTTTTTACTTTCTTCTCTAAAACATATCCAAAAAAAAAAATGTTAAAAATCAAGTTTCTTCATAAATTTAGGCCAAAATGTATTCTGTTACGTTTTTAGTTTTAAAAAAAAATCCTGATAAGTGTATATTAATTGGTTTAATGTGTACAAACGATGGTATATATACTGGAATTTTTATTTATTTATTTATTTTTTTATACTAGTAATGGCAGTGATCAGTGAATTATAGCGGGACTGTGATATTGCGGTGGACAATCGGACACTAACTGAAACTTTTGACACTTTGTGGGAACCAATGACACTAATACAGTGATCAGTGCTAAAAATATGAACTGTCACTGTAGTAATGACACTGGCAGGGAAGAGGTTAAACACCAAAGGGTTGACTGTGTGACTAGCCAGTGTTTTTGTTTACTGTGTTAGGTGGGTTTACTCCCCCCCCCCCGTCAGAACTGAGATCTGCCTTGTTTAACCACTTCAGCCCTGGAAGATTTTCCCCCTTAATGACCAGGCCATTCTTTGTGATTCGGCACTGCGACACTTTAATTGACAACTGCGCGGTCGCGCAAATTACCCAAACGACATTGATGTCCTTTTTTTCCACACAAATAGAGCTTTCTTTTGGTGGTATTTGATCCCCTCTGGGTCACTTCTGATCACCGCTATAAACAAAAAAAGAACGACAATTTTGGAAAAAAAAAACTTTTTTTTTTTTTACTTTTTGCAATAATACATATTAAAAAAATTAATTTATTCATCAGTTTAGGCCGATATATATTCTTCTACATATTTGTGGGAAAAAAAAAATCGCAATTGGCGTATATTGATTGGTTTGCGCAAAAGTTGCTGCGTTTACAAACCATGAGAATTCATTTATGGCGTTTTTTTACTAGTAATGACGGCGATCTGCGATTTTTATCGGGACTGCGATATTGCCGCGGACAAATCAGACATTTTTGACACTCTTTTGGGACCAATGACATTTATACAGCGATCGGATCTAAAAATAGCCACTGATTATTGTATAAATGTCATTGGCAGGGAAGGGGTTAACCTGTAGGAGGCAATCAAGGGGTTAAATGTGTTCCCTCGTTGTGCTCTAACTGTGTGGGGGCTGGGCTGGCAGGGGCATAACAGATCTAACTGATCTAGGTGACAGGGATCAGTAGATCTCTGTCATGCCCACTGACCAATGATGTAAACAGGGTGGTTCCCCGTTCTTCCTGTGTAGTAGGCGATTGCGGGTTGTCGGCGGACATTGTGTCTGCCCGACCTGTGGCCACACTGAGGGAGCGTGCGGTGGGCATGAGAGTGTGCCGCCAGTTGAACGCGCTCGCCCCCTAGCTGCTGTTTATAAACAGCGATTCGCGCTATGCTGCCACTCTGTAGCAGTAAATGTACGTGAACTGGTCTTTAACTGGTTAAACAGGCAGATCTCCGTTCGGTGTTCTTTACTGACGATCATCAGGTGCAGGGCAGCCATCAGAAATTTTGGGACCCCTTCCACAGCTTTAGACCTGGGCCCCCCGTCTGGCCACCAACATTCCCCAGGGCCCGCCCACTGGCCATCCCACCACATCCGCCCACTGGCCAGGGATGTACACATGTTGCAGCCACAGTAGGAATTATACACCCTGTCACACTTACCAGGTGTAGCCTGCCAAGCATGACCCATTCAAGTGAAGTGTGCAATGCATGCTAGTGTGGGATCCAAGGGGTTAAAAAAAAAAAAAGCACAGGCAGCACAGCCTCACCCGATGTTTGCAATAAGACCAAGCTCCGAACCATAGGTGCTGGAGGTCCCAAACTTGGACCAGTTGTGGTCCAGGGGGGTCTCTCCATGTGACCCAAGTTTGATATTTTTATCGCCTATGGTTCGGGAGAACGGCGTCCCCAAACTGGGTGCCCCCTCCCATAGACTCCAATGCTAAAGTCTGCTAAAGTCTTTCTTGTAAGGGCCCCTTGAGACACTTGGGTCCCTTACAACAGTACTGGCTGTACCCCCCTGATGGAGGCCCTGTATTTTGGTCATTTCTGCAGCAATGATCACAATATTTTTTAACCACCACCTTTACCAAGCGATCGGGGAAGAATGCGACCAGCATTCGGTTCCTGGGACACAGTGAGAGGTACAGATGTTGTTCCCCCCCCACTGTGCGCCATCAGGAACCAGAAGCGATGAGGATTTTATCATTTCTTGTTTCTGTTTTGTGTGACCAAGCCATTACCAGTTTGAACAAGCATCTGATCAAACCGATTTTGGTTTGTTCAGATGCTTTGGAGGCGGGAGGAGAGACATGGGGTGTAAGAGACCCCAGACCCCTCCATAGAGAGTACTTGTCATGACCCATACTATCATCAGGGGCGTACCTAGAGCATTTGGCACCCGGGGCGGATCCTATATCTGGAACCCCCCCCAAAAATGTAAAAACACCCATAATCCCCCTTGTACTCCCCTGTGTAAATCCCCACAGTGTACTGCCCCAAAGCGCTCCCCCTCAATGTAATCCTATCTCATGTAAATTCCCCCAGCATAATCCCCCATTGTACCCCTCTTGTGTAAATCCCCCTATTGTAATCTTCCCCCAGTGTAAAAGTGGAACCCCCCAATGTAATTCCCCCTAAGTGTAGTCCCCCAGTGTAAAAATGGAACCCCCAATGTAATTCCCCCCAAGTGTAGTCCCCCGGTGTAAAAATGGAACCCCCAATGTAATTCCCCCCAAGTGTAATCCCCCCAGTGTAAAAATAGAAGCCCCCAGTGTA
>BLSH010289677.1:464488-487071 GCA_018402905.1 Glandirana rugosa
TACTTGCTGGCAAGGAGCCGACAAAAAAAAAAAAAAAGAAAAGTCAATGTACCGGCGCCTCCCGCAGGGGGGCCGGGCTGACTTTTTTTTTTTTTTTCTTCATGTCAGCGGCGGGGAGGCGGCACCCAAGCGCCCCTCATACACCAGCCGCCGCTGTAATACACCATTTATTCATAGTTTTTATGATGTGGGTTTAGCAACACTTTAAAACCTACTGGCACTGGGTACAATGGATGACCGTTGCTTATACAGTATTTGATTCACCCAGCTGAGCGAGTGATGGTCTCACATTAAATAACACAGAGTCCACCTATAGAAGAATCTAATCTCAATTTTATTGAGAAAAACAATACAGGAAAAAAACTTTTTTTTAGATGCCATTCAACGATCATGGATCATCTTATTTCTCGAATTAAATAAAGCGCAAATCAACGAGTTACAAAAATAAAATGAAAAATTCTGCTTGCAGCAAAACAAAAGCATAGAAACTAAAATGATGCATTTCCTACGCACCCGAGATACTATACAATGTGTTGATTAGGTACCAATAGAAAAGTGTTGATGTGGTTATAGAAAACCATAGACCTCCTCCACAGCTGGACAGGTTGATGAGATGATCCATCACCCACAATGTGGTCTCACAGCCACACTGACCACACTCTAACATACTCTCATTAGACGCATGTGTGACATGGAAAGCACATTCTCATCATTTACTGTAATTGTACTGTCACACAGCAGATCAGAGCCTGTCTCTGGCAATTTAAAGGGGATATGTTTTGAGGAAAAAACCTATGTGTGAAGCATTTGGTTGAAGCTTCCCTACTCCTAGGCCATGTGGAAATCCCAAGGCTGTGCCAATAGTAAGATGACTGCCCTGGAAATGGCTTTAAGTCGGGAACTCTGGGAGTGGCAGCTTCTATCTAAGGCTTCTCACATATGTATTCTCCTCCATGGCAAATTCCTTTTAATACTGCAGGGCAACGTACAAGGAAATCCTATTTATTTTAAAGGAGTTCCGTCTGGGGAAAAGAACATTAAAAGTCAGCAGCAACAAATACTGTAGCTGCTGACTTTTAATATTAGGACACTTACCTGTCCAGGGAGCCCGCGATGTCGGCCCCCCCCCAGCCGATTTTCTGAATGGCTCCCAGGTGCTGCTGCTAAGGGAAACCAGCAGTGAAGCCTTTCGGCTTTAATGCTGGTTACCTGCTGCGCTTTCTAACTGGCCCAGTGGGTAAGGAAGGAGGCCAAACCTCCGAGGGACAGCTCCACGGTGCAGTCTCCCAGAAGTGAGGAAGGGTATCTGTCAAAAACAGGTACCTGCCCCCCCCCCCCCCAAAATGGTGCCAAATGTGGCACCGGAAGGGGGGAGGAAGCAGATCAGCGGAGCTTCCACTTTTGGGTGGAACTTGGCTTTAGCTAATTAGGAAAAATTGAGCATGACGTACAGGAACTGCAAATGGTTATGGAGGGTCCATTGAGTTGTGCAATGCAAAAAGTGCAAAGATGTGCAAAGTGCGGTACACCATCGCAATCAATCATCTGATCTGACCAAAAAGTTGTGCGATATGTTACTGTCTTTTGCATGTTGCATTGACCAAGGACTTTAGAAGACAGTTGGACCTCCCCTTTCTGACCATCTTAAAGCGGACCTTCACCCTCCTGCCTCTCCACCCCATCTCCTTTTCTTCTACTGGAATAGGGCATCTTTTTTTTTTTTGTTTAGGTCTTTTTTTTAACCTGTTGGCGCCGAGCACACACGCAATAGCGTCAATAGAGCTGTGCCAAGAGCGAATGCTGTGCGCACTCCTGGCACAGTGACCAGCGGCTAACGGAAACCTCTTGATCGCTACTTGCGATCGGCAGTTTTCCGATCATGTGATCGCCGTGACAGCCAATCACGGCATTACATGGCCAAAAGCCCCGCCCTGCCTCTTGACATTCTAAAGCCCTTAAGGCGGTGGCGGGCCTCTGGATCACCTCAGAAAAAACATGGCGACGGGGGGGACATAGCTGTGGCCGGGCACGAGATGAACTGTATTGTAACTGTACTGTCTGCTCTCATGTTGTAAAGCGTTGCGCAAACTGTTGGTGCTATATAAATCTTGTATTATAATAATAATAGTCATAATAATATCAGCGGGTCAACGCTGGATCCACTGGATGGGCAAGTATATGAAATGTCCAGATACCACCATCAGGTAAGCAGGGAAAAAAAAGGGGGGGGGGTCGCCCAGAGCTCCTCTTTAAGGTATCGATAAGGGTTATTTCTGTCTATGCAAAATTCAGGGAACGGGTGCGTACAACTGAGATGTAGCTACAAAAAGAATTATTGCTCGTCCAAAGGACAGGTACAAAAGCATAGTACATATACTCAATTTACATATGAACAAGTGTTAATCACTCAGGATTAATCTAAAAAACAGATCATACAGTCCAAACTAGGTCATTTCTATAGATGTAGTATTACGTAACTTTCCATCTTTCCATCTTCGGACAACGGATATTTTTTTTCATGAAAGTTACGTAATACTACTTCTATAAAAATTGCCTAGTTTGGACTGTATGATCTGTTTCTTAGATTAATCCTGATTAACACTTGTTCATATGTAAATTGAGTATATGTACTATGCTTTTGTACCTGTCCTTTGGACGAGCAATAATTCCTTTTATATTTTATAAATAAAATGATTTTTTAGAACTTACTTGGTGTTCACTGCCTAGTACAGTCCCACCTAGGGGGTATTTGGTTCTTTCCTACAGTATTAAGGGATGAGGCAGCCACCAAAGAGGCTTTCTTGAAGGTGGAATTCTCTACTGGCTACAAAACTATGCTGTCCCATAGTACAGACCTACCGTTATAGGGCTGGAGGAAGTAATCAATAGATGGTGTGCGCACTGACATCACTACACTTGTGATCCATTAAAGTAGAACTTAAGCGAAAGGAAAAAAAAAATGGGCGGACAGGCAGAATTTTTAATGCAGAAGAGACATGCTTAGTCACTTCTGAAACAAAGTTACTTACCTGCCTGTCCGCCCCTGTACAATGAGTTGCTCACTATAGAAAATCGGCAATACCAAAGCTGACTCCACTCCCACATGGGAGCAAAACACCCCCACCCGGGCCAATGAATCAAGACCTGGAAGCTGGCCACCCAAAGATGTTAGTTCTTCAGGATGCTGGATCCAAGGTGAGTATATTTCTGCTTTAAGAACTAGGAATCCCTCTGCTTCGGGCAGATGGGACCTGTCATTTTTCCATTCACATACCCTGGCTGAATTTACAAACCTACAGAATGCTGTGGGGAGAACCCTACAATTCAGGTAGAAGTGGGGGCATTTGAGGGTATAGAGCTGCAGAATGGCACCATGTTCCATCATACATCCTAAATATGGATGTAACATGAAATGTGGTAATAAAGGTGGAATTGTCCTTAAACGCATAGCTAAACCATAAACCTTACAATGAGGTGGTTGCTTCAGTTTTCTTTTTCTTTTTTTTTTCTTTTTCAGGCTTTTTCTCCTCCTGGTGGTCCTGTAATCACAATTCCTGTCCATGGGTGGCCATGCTCCACTGTATCTACGCAGGAAGCCATGGTGGCCACCTAGGTTGGACCTCCCTTGCATGGGGTTGATGGGATTTTTGGTTTTACTTATACTGTTGGGGTTTTTTTTTTTTTTGTAATTTTAAATGTTCCATTTTCAAGGTTACAATAAGTTTCACAAAGAACAGAAACTGTGTTGCCGTGTCTGAATTCACATTACATTTTATTTATCTACTGCTGGCCCTTCTATGAAAAGGCTGTTGTACTGACCCCTAGGCCTCAATGCTTTCTGAGTCATGGAACAAATAATGGGAGAGAAGTCAGAAGTCCTGATCCGGGTCAGTGAGTCAGAAGTATTGAAGCCTGGGGTCAATTTGACCATAAGGCTTGGTTCACATATATGCGAATCGGATGCGCTTTTAACCGCATCCAATTTGCATAACATGTAAATCGGACCCGCTTTCAATGGAGCCGGGTTCACACATGTCTGGGACGGCCACGGTCCATTTCGGAAACGGGTCCTGTGCAATTTTGGATCCGGTTTAAATGCGAATTCAAGTAAAAATTTGCACCTGAACCGGTGAACAAAACCACACCGGACACAAATTGCAGCCGGAGATGATGTGATCCTAGCCTTAGCATTTTCTAATATAGAGGTCCGCAATGGCTGCCTCCGTGCCAGGGTTCTATTACCAGAACCCTATTTGTATCATCACCTGCTGGTCATGAGTAGTACTGCTACTTTTTCCTGCGATATCTTATCAGTACAGCCCAGCACTGGAGCCATACCAGAAAGGACTACACCCCGCTGGGTGAGCAATTTCAGTGTTACACAAATGTGACTCCTACATGGAAAGCAGTACCAAAGACATTTTAAAGGCTGCCCATAGAAACCACAACAACAATAGGCTAGTTCAGCCTTTCTCAACCTTTTTAACACAGAGGAACCCTTGAAATAACTTTCACGTTTCAGGGAACCCCTGCTAAAAATGACTAGATCTAGAACTCATGATACATTAGTGTGATGGTCAGTGGGAAGAATGTTCCTTACACCGGTGGCCACTGGGAAAACCCACCATCTTACAGATAGCTAAAAAGATCAATGGTGTCAGTGGGGACATTAAAATTGTGCAGACTGCGATTTTTACTATTTTTTGAGAATCCGCTAGAGATTCGAAGATAAAGGTAACACATCCCAGAATTAAAAAAAAAATGTGATTTATTTTACTAGTGTGACAAATAAACAATGATTTGCAAAGCATGTTCCTGTTGAATGTGTCACATGCGTCAGAAATAGGGAAATCCTTATTTGCGCCAGTTCACAAAAATGTTGCAGTTTGTGCGTCCTATTGAAAGGATTGCATTTATTTTGGGCGCAAAGAATAAGCACATTCATGTGCCAAGCAGTAGGTGGTGCAGGACTCCTTGTAAACTATGATCACTGCAATGCAATATATAATTTGTCACAATTTGCACCATTTTTGTGACAATTTTGCACATAATTTCCCTATTGCAATTTCTCACTCTGCACTACCAAAAATGTATTGGGCCCTCTGTGTCACACCCGTATGTACAAAAGGCCCATTATGTACAAAACTGTCACAAAAAAAGTCACAAGTTGGAACGAACAACCTTTTGTGTTTAAGTTGGAACAAACTATCTTTAATGTTGCAGTGACCACAGTTTATAAAGAGTCCTGCGCCACCTACTGGTTGGTACACTAATGTGTCTGTTCTATGCTCCCCTATAGGCAATCTCTTCCATATGTTGCACTAATTGCGATATTTCTGTAAAATTACACAAATAATGTGTTTTCCAATTTCTGATGGACATGTCGCATTGCACAGGATGCATTGAGAATCACTGTAAATTTGTCACTTTAGTAAAAATGTTACAATCTGCCTTATTTTAATGTTGCACCGCTGACAGTTTATCAGTCCTTTTGGTGGAGATTTACTAAAACTGGTGCACACAGAATCTGGTGCAGCTGTACATGGTAAGAATCAGCTTCCAGGTTTTATTGTCAAAGCTTAATTGAACAAGCTGAAGTTAGAAGCTGATTGGTTACTATGCACAGCTGCACCAGTTTTAGTAAATCTCTTTGTCACACATACACACACATATACACACAATATTCAGGCACGTTCTTCAGCGGCTGACTCTTCTTTTACTCTGCTTTATTCTTTTTCTGAAATAAAAAAAAACGGAGACCAAGGTGAGACACACATTATTATAATTTAACCCCTTTAGATATTTTTATGACCCCCACCCCAAAGCCCACAATGCTGCATAGGTAGTCTATGCCAGCCATTTTCAACCAGGGTGCCTTGGGTTTTTTCAGGGGTGCCCTGGCAAAATGCCTAAACATTGCCCCAAAATTGTATACAAGCCGCTGGGTGGATGAAACCTGCCTTTTAGTTACACAAAACCACAGGTTTTCATTGTACACCATTACAACCTTCTAGTTGCCAACCTTCTAACCACCAATGACATCATCAGCTGATAAGGATTATGACAGTTGCCTGCATATCATCCTTGTTTGGCTCTCCCTTGCCCCTCTCCATCAGCTTTGCGGTCTCATTAGCTAAGTGATGGAGAAAAACTGAGGGAGAAGAGAAACATTGGAATACTAGTCAGTACCAGTTTGCAAAAGTGTATTTGCTTTGGAAGAATAAATCATCTTAAATGTTGGGTGTCTTATGTGTGGATGTTGCTGCATTATATAAAACTATTAGAAGAGTTTTTACATTTTAGAATGGGGCGCTTAATTTTAAAGGGTGCCCTGACTGAAAAGAGGTTGAGAAACGCTGATCTGTGCACACTGTAATCAGCTTTGGAAGACACTACATAAAGTACTGGAACATCAGCTCCATTATAAGATTAAAAATAAGTCTATGGAAACAAAACTCTCCTGAGGAAGCCGATGTTTGGCGAAACATGTAGAGCTGAAGTTACTGCACATGCATTCAAGCCTCATGAATATTCTGTGATGGTCTCATGATTAATACTGTGACAGTGCTGTTTTTAACAATGATTATATTGTAATGAAATTGTGGATATTTTATCATATTCTTTGGAGTTATGATTTGGCACCCCCTTTTGCTGTTTTCTCAAATTGACTATTCTTGGCGGGATGTGGTGCCCTTGATTCCCTGGCACCTGGGAATTTCTATATTAACAATACGTCGATGGAATTTTTTTTTTTTATCAAGAAAAAGTCTATGGAATTTTTAAAGAATAACTGCAGTTTCAATCACAAAAGCTAACATACTACAAAATAATTCACATCCACATTTTTTGTAAAACCCAACTCCAGGTACAAAAAAAAAGTTTTCCATGCAGTAGGGCTGTGACTGCACTCCATGGGTCTACTGCTCATTTTTGTCTAGGGGATTGGAGAAAGTTTATACTCACCCGATCCTGCACTCCACCTGCAAACGGTTCTCCCCTATGATCCAGCAGTGGACTGTTCCTTACGTCCTCACGTCTGGGCAGATATATGGGCATGATGACATCAGGAACAGTCCACAACACTGCTGGCCTTGTGGGGGGTGGGAACAACAGGAACCAGTCGTGTGCAGAGAGGATTGGAGGATTAGGTAAATATATCTCCTGTCTCCTCCAATCCGCTATACCAGGGGTAGGCAACCTTTAAAAGGTGGAGGTCTACCTGAACAACATAGGAGAAGTCAAAGATCACCGGGGCAGTGTCAACCTCCTCACACCTGATTTAAACCTCTAATTGCCGTACTACCATGCCGCAATCGCGTGTTACTGTTCTGAGCCCCCTATAAAGCTGCTTTCACACTTATGTGCTGCGGTTTACCTGCACTGCGGGTGCAGCACAGTGCATCTGCGACCTTCCTGGGTTATCTGTGCTTTGCCATAGACTTCTATTATATCCTGCATGTGTGGTGCTCTTTCTGAAAGCACATCAAAATTCCTGCATTTAGATGCTGACACCACTTTGGAGACCAAGATAAGAGGTGGAGTGCAGTTGGTATCACTCTGCATGGGACAGAAGCCGGCACTACAGAGGAGACATTGGCTTATGCGGCTCTATCTCCCTACTACACCTCCAACTTTACAAGTAGTCCCTCTGCACTGCACTCAGTTTGATGCTCTGGGATGGCGGGTCAGCAAGCCCAGACTGTAATTTACAAGTCAGCTGTCCATGATCTACTGGTTGCTGACAAAACCAGACAAAAACGAGCAGTTGACCCCTTGAATATGGGCACAGCCCAACTATTTTTTTGCCCAGAGTTGGGCTTTAGATGAGAACAAGAAAAAAACCCGAGTGGGACTTTAAATGGGAGGACCAACTCAGCAAGAAAAGAAAAATGTGCATATATAAAACATAATCAACATTTATAAATACAATTAAAAATAATGATCAAAAATACACAATAAATCAAGCCAAAATTGGACAAGTACACATGATGACAGCAAAACACAGAAAACAGGAAACTGTGTCCCCAGTAGGGTCCGGAGATGGCATAACAAGAAAAGAATGGATCAAAAAGGACCACTGATCTGCCTCATTGGAGGGGGCAGAAGAAGACCCAACGCGTTTCGATGTTAACCAATAGATATCTTCCTCAGGGGATAGATTAAAAACAAAACTATCATCCGAAGCAGCAGGATACTTAGTATAATTTGATGGAGCGGTTAGGCGTCATAAAGCTGAATAGGAGATATCCCGTAGTCCGCATACACAAAATATAGGGCAGGGCGGAACCAGTTGCAAAAGCAGTGGCTATCAAAGTTTCAGAATGATAGAGATAGAGCAGGGACTGCACAGGGGGACTATATAAATGAGTGATGTGCTTGAGTGGAAAGATCATCTGATGTGGGATGCATAGAAAATCACAGAACGGTACTCTATAGAGCAGGCAGGCAGTCAATTGATAGTGTGCCAAAAAATGTATATCTGTACTAGGGCCACCCCAAAGGGGACACCACACCAGGGTGTCAAAGCCAGACCCACCCCAAATGTGGAAAACAGGAAGACAAAGTATCTCAGAAATAATGCCAGTACCACCAACCATCCTTGAAGCCACCAATGCATGCAACCCTGAGTTGGGCTTTAAGTTCCGTTCTTATCCGTATGGACGTGGTGCACTGTTGACACACTCCAGGGCTCCTTACACTGGCCCTAGGGAGTTCCTTTTCCAAAGACAGTGAAGCGGGGTCTATACATTGCCCCACAATTTGTAATGATCATCTACACCAGCCTTTTTCAACCTTTTCAACACAAGGGAACCCTTAAAATATCTTTCCGGCCTCAAGGAACCCCTGCTAAAAATGACTAAATCTACAATTCATGATACATTAGTGTGATGGTCAGTGCGAAGAATGCTCTTTATTTTTGTGGTTATTGTGAAGACCCACCATCTTACAGATCGCTAAAAAGATCAATGGTTTTACTGGAAACTTATCTGAGAGGCAGAAATTGTTCATTGCTCAAGGAAACCCTAGCAACCTCGGGAGGAACCCTGGTTGACAAACCCTGATCTACACAAACCTCTACCTGATCTACCTGATCCTACTTTCAGAACAGACTAATGACAATATACTGAGACCTGTACCAGCCAAGCAGCAGGAAATGAGGGTTATGCTCCAAAAAATATAACTTTTACTTTAGTTCACACCAGAAGTGGGGGGCTGGAAAAAAATTGCCTTTAGCCAAGGTTTTACTAGCCCTCCTTTAAGCTGCAACAGTGGCTGAATGGAATACAAAAGAAATTTCTCTTGTTTCCCCTGCTCATTGGCACTCCTTCCATGCTCTGGGCACTGACCCCTTCAGGAGCATGTCTCTCTCCATCCATCTACAGTGACAAAAAGCCCAGGACCACTACTCCAGATGCACCGACCACGTTTCTTAGTAAATAGGCAGACTGCAGCTACAGTCCCCACATCTAGGCCACACCGCTCTGACACATTTTACTCAGGTTGGGTTTGGTCATAGGGGTATGGGGACAAAATCAAATGTTGATAGGCTATTTTCTCTCCAACTTCAATGTCATTCATTAATACAGAATAGAGTGACCCAGGAAAATACCGCATTATGGCCACTGGATGGAGCTGATATACTTCTTTATTATAAATGTCAGCACCATCTAGTGGCCATAATGTGGTAATCTCCCAAGTCACTCTATTAGAATATGAATGGACATGACGTTTCACAGGACAAATAGCTCTGCAATTTTTTTTTTAAATACACCCCTAGGAGTAAGGGCCAATCTAAGTCAATAGGAGTAGATTTCAGGCCAGAAGATGTAAACACATACCAATAAAGGGTTACCTAATAAATACTGCACTTAGAGGCGTTTTTCTGTCTTCCTTTATGTTTCAGCCTCACTGAGTTGACTCTACTCTAATGGCCCTTACACACGATTCGAAAATCGGACGACAGATCGTCCATTTTTTTTTGCATGCTAATCTCAGATCGAATCGGAAGAATGTACTAAAGTCACGAATATTCTCGTACGACAGAATAAAAAATCGGAAGTGATGTCACGTGTTGTAGTGTATTGTCGGACGACAACTGTACTGATTAAACGAAAATTGTACGGACGGCAACCATGCAATCAAAATTTTCATGCTTATCCAATCGAATATTATCTGATGCACTGTTATGATCGGCTCTCATAAGCTGTGTACTAACGATCCGATTATCGCACGATTGCATCGTATGCGGTATTTTTCATCCGATTTTCGGATCGTGTGTACGGGCCATAAGTGTCTCCAGTGTTTTTTGTTGTTTTTTTTTCCCCTGACCCATTTCCTGACCAATTTTGCTGATCCTATATTAAGAACTATTGGACTAGTCCCCTGTGCGTCAATTGCATAGGTTATTCCTTGTGTGTGCCTGTATCATATATTTTTACAATTAAACTCCCTGCACTGAGGCCCAGTCAAATTCAGAGATCCTACTAGTGAATAATTAGCACATCTCCATATTTAATACAACAACAAAAATATGAAAGAGCAAGCATGTACAATTGTGGCCACACATAACAAATCTCATTGCACAATCTCCCCTAGATTTGCTGACAGTGGTGTAGTGCGTGGGCCGACCTAATGGGATATAAATGTAATGGATTGTTCAGGAATGCTTTTGCACTGCAGAGATGTTGGTACATCTGGAGTAGATTGTATGATCAGAATGTATCATGTGTGGCCGGCTTGACGGGGGAGTTTCTGGACCACATTGTGCTCTATGTGTTAGCTCATTATTAGCTTATTACCTGTTTGTCGTTCGGTTCTTCCTGACCAGCGCTAAAGAATAGTTTAACTGCAACAGACAGAGAGCAGAAGTGAGCAAGTCTGTAATGTATTGCTGCAAAGCAGAATGCAAGTGAGACAGTTCTATATTTTTCGAATAGTAATACTATGAAACTAGGGATGTTTAAAGAGTAACTCCACTTTTACTGAGAAAAAAAACATTCCCCTCTGGGTGATCTGTGTACATTACAAGGATTTTACCAAACGTTGTTACAGATTCCTACCTTTTGTTATTCTGAAGAAATAGATGTGTGTCTGTGTCCATGTGCTAAGCGAATCTAATAGGAGTGTCTTTATAGTTATTAGTCAGCAGCTGCACATGAAGGGCTCTAATGAGGGAATTTGCAGGGTCTGCATCCCTTTAGACGTGATTTTTCTTAGGGAGTATCACAACAAAAATTACATTTATGTTGCAGGGGATGCCAAAAATCTGACTTGCATCTTAGGCAGACTTCTGGGAAAATCAGTGAGCCAATCACATAAGCAGGAAATTACATCTTCAGCGGGCGTTCTGTACATCATCTGTGTACAGAACGCCTCCAGGTAGCCATATTGCATTGCATTTTACAGAGAATTACAGGGTTGCAGATTAAAAAGGAAATGTCATTTTTAATAACATCATATCTTTTCATGTGACAACACTGAAGAAATGACACTTTGCTACAATGTAAAGTAGTGAGTGTACAGCTTGTATAACAGTGTAAATTTGCTGTCCCCTAAAAATAACTCAACACACAGCCATTAATGTCTAAACCACTGGCAACAAAAGTGAGTAAACCCCTAAGTGAAAATGTCCAAAAATGTCCAAATTGGGCCCAAAGAGCCATTAGCCATTTTCCCTCCACTGAGTCATGTGACTCGTTAGTTTTACAAGGTCTCAGGTGTGAATGAGGAGCAGGTGTGTTAAATTTGGTGTTATCACTCTCACTCTCTCATACTGGTCACTGGAAGTTCAACATGGCTCCTCTCTGAGGATCTGAAAAAAATACATGTTGCTCTACATAAAGATGGCCTAGGCTATAAGAAGATTGCCAAGACCCTGAAACTGAGATGCAGCACGGTGGCCAAGACCATACAGCGGTTTAACAGGACAGGTTCCACTCAGAACAGGCTTCGCCACGGTTGACCAAAGATGTTGAGTGCACATGCTCAGCGTCAAATCCACAGGTTGTCTTTGGGAAAGAGACATATGAGTGCTGCCAGCATTGCTGCAGAGGTTGAAGTGGTGGAATCAGCCTGTCAGTGCTCAGACCATACGCCGCACACTGCATCAAATTGGTCTGCATGGCTGTCCTCCCAGAAGGAAGCCTCTTCTAAATATGATGCACAAGAAAGCCTGCAAACAGTTTGCTGAAGACAAGCAGACTAAGGACATGGATTACTGGAACCATGTCCTGTGGTCTGATGAGACCAAGATAAATGTATTTGGTTCAGATGGTGTCAAGCGTGTGTAGCGGCAACCAGGTGCGGAGTACAAAGACAAGTGTGTCTTGCCTACAGTCAAGCATGGTGGTGGGAGAGTCATGGTCTGGGGCTGCATAAGTGCTGCTGAAGCAGAGCATGATGCCCTCCCTTTGGAGACTGGGGGCCAGAGGGCAGTATTCCAACATGATAACGACCCCAAACACACATCCAAGACAACCACTGCCTTGCTAAAGAAGCTGAGGGTAAAGGTGATGGACTGACCAAGCATGTCTCCAGACCTAAACTCTATTGGGCATCTGTGGGGCATCCTCAAACCAAAGGTGGAGAAGCGCAAGGTCTCTAACATCCACCAGCTCTGTGATGTCATGGAGGAGTGGAAGAGGACTCCAGTGGCAACCTGTGAAGCTCTGGTGAACTCCACGCCCAAGAGGGTTAAGGCAGTGCTGGAAAATAATGGTGGCCACACAAAATATTGACACCTTGGGCCCAATTTGGACATTTTCACTTAGGGGTGTACTCACTTTTGTTGCCAACAGTTTAGACATTAATGGCTGTGTGTTGAGTTATTTTGAGGGGACAGCAAATTTACACTGTTATACAAGCTGTACACTCACTACTTTACATTGTAGCAAAGTGTCATTTCTTCAGTGTTGTCACATGAAAAGATAGAATAAAATGTGAGGGGTATACTCACTTTTGGCAGATACTGTATATGCTATAGTATTTTTTTTTTTTAATTCACTATTTTTTTCCCATGAAAGTGGAGTTACCCTTTAACATTATCTTATATTATATAAATAATGTTCAGTTACATTTTAGAAATAGATGTAACATTCTCATTTCATACTCACATTTCCTGTGAAGGTAGCTCAGAAAACCATACAAGAAGAGGGCGACCAGGAAGAGATACATTCCGTCCTCAATAGATGGTCCCAACACACCTGGAAAGAGAGTAAGCAGGAGAGTCAAAGGCTGCAGGCTGTTTATATTCTCTCCCTGTCTGCATGCTAGGCTGTCAGTATTTTAGGGTGTCCAGTCTCCTACCTATGCTGAACACAGACAATTAAACACGGTCACACATGGTTGAGGATTACATAAAAGAAAAGTAGGATCTTTGTTATCCCCTTCCCACTGCCTTCCGGTCAACCTTTAAGTGGGCTTTAAAGTGGTTGTATACCGCTGGACATTTTTTTTTCTTCCTGCAAGGTAAAGTCATAATGTGCTAGTATGCATCGCATACTAGCACATTATGTAAAACTTACCTTAAAACAAACCTGTTCCAGCGCTGTGAACTCAGCGCTGTGGCCGCTTCCATTTTCACCCGTCTTGCTTCTGGGTTCGGGGGCTCCAGCTCAGTGATTGGCTGGAGCCGCGATGACATCACTCTCGCGCATGCGCGCAGGAGCAGCCATGTACGGCACAGGGCCCGGAACGAACAACACCCATAGACATTCCTTCAGAGCGCATGAGCCAGTGAAGTCCCTGGCTGCATGTAATGTAAATTTCTCCTAAACGGTAAACGTTATAGTAGGTCAATTTCAGCAGAGGAAGTTTACTTCCTCATTAATGGCAGGTGGCAGAGTGACTACCTGATCATGTGATCACTGTGATTGGCTCTCACAGCAGTCACATGATTGGGTGCCCATCCTGCTGGCACCCAATCACAAACAGCGACTAAGTGCTCTCGTTAAAAACTTGAAGCATGCTCTCAGCACATTATCTAAGACTACCGTGGTTGTATATATGCAGTTGCTGGGTGTTATGGCCAAGTTTTCTGCAATTTGATGGTGCAAAGAGGATAATTGTGGGGACTTTAAAAGGTTAGGGGAGGTTCAGTTATTATTATTTAGGATTTTTAAAACACCAACAGTTTACGCAACACTTTACAATATAAAGGAAAGCAGTACAATTACAACACCGTTCAATATAGAAGGAATAAGAGGTCCCTGCTCATGGAGCTTGGGAAAGAACGTCTGGTAGAATCTAGGATGGAAAAGAATCAGAGGGTCCTAGTAGATCACAGGCTCAACAATAGCATTAACGATAACGACTGTACCCAACAGAACCTCTTAAGGAGGCGCCAGACGCGCCTACACTGCCGCCTGCAAAACTTTGCGGCCAAAAGCAGCATCCGAAGATGCTAACACATCAACCTTAAAAACTTTGTGAAATTGTGTACCGAGGCCCAAGTGGCCGCCTTGCACACCTGTAACACCGAGGCCTGGTGTCTGAAAGCCCAGGAAGTGCTAACAGCCCTGGTAAATGAGCCGTGACCGGAAAGGGGGAAACCTTGCCCTGAACGGAATATTTGCAAACTAGGCATTGAAACTGCTGAGCTATGCTATGTGGAGGGTTTATGTGGGAAGAGAGGATGGCCCCATGGGAGGGGCCAGCTGTTCTTTTCCCTGCCTAGTGGGACAAGCATAAACCCCACAAGTCAATGAAGAGCTGCGTCTGTCAGTGAACGTAGGAGAAAGTGTATTTACTCAGAAGATGAGACTATAATTCTACCACTTTATAAAATTCTGGTTTATTTATTTTTTTTATTTCAGGTGCTTATATAGCGCCGTCAATTTATGCAGTGCTTTACACATATATTATACATTCACATCAGTCCCTGCCCTCAAGGAGCTTATAATCTAAGGTCCCTAACTCACATTCATATACTAGGGCCAATTTAGACAGGATCTAATTAACCTACCAGCATGTCTTTGGAGTGTGGGAGGAAACCGGAGTACCCGGAGGAAACCCACGCAGGCACAGGGAGAGCATGCAAACTCCAGGCAGGTAGTGTTGTGGTTGGGATTCGAACCAGCGACCCTTTTGCTGCCAGGCAAAAGTGCTATCCACTACACCACTACGCCCAGGTAGTTCAACCACATCTTGAGTATGCCACCCAGTTCTGGTTACCAGTCCTCAGGAAGGATGTGCTGGAACTGGTGAGAGTCCATTGAAGGGCATCAACGTTAATAAGTGGGCCTGGAGGACCTCAGTTATAAAGAATGATTAGAAAAATTAAATGTATTCTCCCTGGAGAACAGGCCCTTATGAGAGGATATGATCACAATATGAACATTCTTTGAATGGTGACTCTAACATTGAAAGAAAACTTTTTAATCTTAGGCCTCTAAAGTAGACACTCACACAATGGAATTGGACAAGGAACGGTTCTATCTTACACTTTGTAAGGGGTTCTTTACTGTTAGGGCGGTAATGATGTGGAACTCCATTCCACAGTTGGTGGTGTCAGTGCAGAGTGTATAAAAATTAAAAAAAACTCTTATATGTGTTTCTTAGCGACCACAATGTACGGGCTATAGAAAACAGCAGTCATACACACACACACTCAGGATGGAACTGGATTGACCGGTGTCTCTATTCAACTTTACCAATTCTGAAATTATGTAAGTAATGTAATTGACAGTATTACCCTACTTCAGTAGCCAAAACTGAGTGTCAGTTATAAAATCTGAGCATAGGCAGGGGATATTTTAGCCTCCATGGGGTCCTAACAGCCTGATACCAGGCTGATAATTCTACATTGACATGGAGAAAAAATAAGTGAATAGCAGCACATATGAACTTTAATGGCATCCCAGTCTTAGTCTGTAGGGTTCAATTTTGAGTTGGCCCACCCTTTGCAGCTATAACAGCTTCAACTCTTCTGGGAAGGCTGTCCTCAAGGTTTAGGAGTGTCTATGGAAATGTTTGTCCGTTCTTCCAGAAGAGTATGTGTGAGGTCAGGCACTGATGTTGGATGAGAAGGCCTGGCTCGCAGTCTCCACTCGAATTCATCCCAAAGGTGTTCTATTGAGTTGAGCTCAGGACTCTGTGCAGGTCAGTCAAGTTCTTCCACCCCAAACTCGCTCATCCATGTCTTTATGGACCTTGCTTTGTGCACTGGTCCAAATCATTTGGTGGAAGGGGATCAGGGTTGCCAACCGTCAGTAAATTTACTGACAGTTTGTAAAAATCAGTGATTTTTACAACTGTCTATGAATATCAGGGTCTTATAATTTGTCATGCTGTGCTGATTTTTTTAAGTGTAAACCAAACAAATTACATGATATGGGTATTGCCAGTGTTTCCATGTTGTGTCTGAATATCAATTGCCTTATTTTTTAATGGGAGTTCTGTTATTTTTCAGGTTGCCAGTAAAAAATGTTCTCCGCCAGTAAATTTTCCATGTTTTACCAGTAATAAATGCTGCGGGAGGTTGGCAACACTGAGGGGGATTATGATGTGGGGTTGTTTTCCAGGGGTTGGGCTTGGCCCCTTAGTTCCAGTGAAAGGAACTTTTAAGGCATCAGCATACCAAGATGTTTTGGACAATTTCATGCTCCCAACTTTGTGGGAACAGTTTGGGGATGGCCACTTCCTGTTCCAACATGACTGTGCACCACTGCACAAAGCAAGGTCCATAAAGACATGGATGAGCAAGTTTGGGGCGGAGGAACACACTCCTAAACTTTGTGGACAGCTTTCCCAGAAGAGTTGAAGCTGTTATAGCAGCAAAGGGTGGGCCAACTCAATATTGAACCCCACAGACTAAGACTGGGATGCCATTAAAGTTCATGTGCGTGTAAAGTCAGGCATCCCAATATTTTTGGTAATATAGTATATATTCTTAGATTTACCAGCAACTTGGAGAGTCTGACTTTGTGACATCGCTTTTGTGGAACTGGCGTGGTTGACAATGCAGGAATAGCGAGCACCGTGGAGCTCAGGGCTGGCTATGAAGCGTTGGTAGCCGGTGATGGTGTAGGTGCCGTCTTGGTTGTTGCCGTGAGCAGAAAGGGAGGTTCCAGGCATTAGAGTCGGACTTGTTTCTCCTGGAAGCTGAACCAGGAAGTCCACAGAGATTTCCAGAGGGTGGAAGTGGGAGATCTCACAGAAAAGGGTCACCTCTTCACCAGGACGGGCGAACAGCGGGGAGGGCAGAAGGGTGATCTGAGGCTTTGCTGGAGAAACAAAGAAGAATATGGATCAACACAGGCTATATTGGGTTCAATTATAACATTAGAGCTGTTTATAGAAACCGTTCAGGTATTTGCAGCTTCAATATGATTGAAAAAGGTTGTTATTCTTATTCATTATAACTCCTATTGTGTTTTAAAAATGAACTCCAGGTATGGTTTGTATTGGATAGTTACAATGGCCCAGCTTGGATCAATGTAAGTATGCATATGCCATAACTGTGGGAAACAGAAGTGCAAGTTAGTGAACCCATTATATACATGGGGGGCATGTACTTGACAAAGAAGGTGGTGCCTCTGAAAAGCATCGTACGGTCTAGGGGAACGGGTTTTCTCTATGGGTTCCTTGGATCACTGGGGAAGGCGCCCTATTGGATTCTGCTGCCCCATGTGACTCTAGCAGCCATCTTGGGTCAGGCAGAGCCTATTTAAGGCCCTGGCTCCTTGGTTTGGTGTGCTTTATGTAAGTGGGTAGCGTAGGGAAAGGCACCCCACCTGTCAGGGACAGTACTAGTAGTAGGGAAAGGTTTCTATAGAGGAGGGAAAGCATAGGGTCAGTGATTCCTCTGGACATCTTCTCAGTTGGGCACAAGATGTCCAGGCTGTATTCTGTTCACTTTACAGATGCTGTCAGGTTGGCAGAGCATCGCCTCATCCTCATTGCTGCAAATCAAGAGTGTACCAAGCTGGGCCGATCCCCCTTCCTCCGAGGTTCTGTTGTGAAATGTTACTGCATTCTTCAATACAGGTTCTTTATTGTACCCATCTGTGTGCATTATTTTCATCACACCACACTGCACCTCACCTACATACTCATCCTTTTAATGAACTATTAATAAGTATTAGGATTGGCTAAGGACTTTAGTGATCACACAAATGCAATAATGACCTGTTTTAGGGAACGGAGAGGACTACATTAAAATTTAGCCAGAGCGACAGACAACACCCACCTCTGGACAAGCAGCCTATCAAACATGTGAAAGGTGTGTCTGCAATGCTGGGCATGGCTTACTTCAGGCCACAGAATGTGCCATTTGAGCTGGCCATACATTATACAATTTTCTTTAGATTTACCTTCAATTATGTAGTGCAAGGGCCTGCCTGATTGCATACACATTGAAAGTGTTTAGGTTTGGCCTCATATTATATGATTTTCTAAAGGAACATTGTACAAGACAATTGTATAAGGTATGCCCAGCCATACAGAAAGTGGCACAGACACTTCATAGAGCTAAGGTATATTATGTACCCATATATATTAATATGTTTTCAGGTCTTACCTGTGACCTGGAGCTGGATATCTCTCTGCGCCCTCAGGTACGGCACATAGACGATGCAGAGGTAGGCTCCTTCGTGTGAGGTCTCAACCTTCTCCAGTACAAGTGACGCATCGCCCTTGGAATGTAAAGTGGAGAAGTTCATGGTATACCCCGGGAGCTCCTCCTCAATCCTGTCGCGCCACCCATCATAGGCATAGAGGACCTTCCCATCTCCCAGAGCACGGTGGCGCCACTCCACGGCAAAGCGACTTTGCTTTCCACGCCATAGACCACAAGGCAAGGTCAGAGACTTACCTAGAGGGGCATTTACCGTCACAGAGGAGGTATAGACAGCTAGAGAAACTGAGAGGAGAAAGACTGTCATGAAAACATGAGATTGCATTGGGGAGCTTATATAGAGACAGACAGGAAAATTATGATATGCTTAATTTTAATTATGCTTAAATTTTTGATATCGCTACGTCTACAGGCATCCATAATCTAAGACTAACCTATCTATCCTTGTAAAGAAGAAATCAGTATACATACCTTTTCTGAAGCTGATCCAGTCCGGTCCCACGCTGAGCTGTCAGCCGCGGCTCTGTATAGGTGAGTGCAGAGGACACAGCCAACAATGAAAGCCCCATAGTAACTCTATGGGTGATGTCACTTCCAATGTAACATCAATGTATTATGTTTTATTTAATTTAATTTAATTAAATTGAATTAAAAAACATACCTCCTTTAGGCCCCACACATGCATACAGTTTGTTTAATTAGTTCAGTCAAGTTTTTTCATAGAAAAAACAGATGAAGTTTAAATCAGATTTTCATCTGTTATTCATCACTTTTTACATCCACCAGCTAGAATACTTAAAGTGGTTCTAAGGCCCCTTTCACACTTATGTGACTTGTCCTGCGACTTGGGACTACAAAGTCGCATGACAAGTCGCACCCCGTGATTTTAAATGAGTACCGTTCATATCTGTGCACCAACTTCAAAGTAGTCCTACTTTGGTCAGACTTTGATGCGAGTTGAGGTTCACAGACCTCAAGTTTACACAGGCATTCGCTAAAATTGCGGCAAAAACGTGGCCGTAAAATTGCGCGACTTTCAAGTCGCGGCAGTGTCAAAGGGGCCTAAAGGCTGAAGGTTTTTTACCTTCACGTGTTCTGTGTATGAAGGTAAAAAGGCTTTTGTGTGCAGCATCCCCCCCAATCCTTACCTGAGCCCGATCCAGCGACATTCATAATAGCCTTGGCTGTATAGGGACTTTCCTCCTCATTGACTGAGCCAGCAGCGGGGGCCCACTGCTGTCAATCACAGCCAATGAGGAGAGATCGGGGTTGAGCCGTGGCTCTATGTGTCTTACAGAAACACGGCGCAGCGACTCGGGAGCGAGCATGCAGTGGTGTCCCCGGGGCAAACAGCTTTCTCTGGGGGGCACTGCTCGAGGGGGAGGAGCCAGGAGTGCCGGCAGGGGACCCAAAAAGAGGAGGATCGAAGATGCTCTGTGCAAAACCACTGCACAGAGCAGGTAAGTATACCATGTTTGGCTTTGGCCCTCAATTCATTGCTTGGTTGCGCATGAGTTACTCAAACCCTGTAGCCAAGGTGCATAACAACAATTCACTATCCGCCTCCTTTGCCCTTTCCAGAGGAACAAGACCGGGCTGCCTCCTTTCCCCATGTCTGTTTGCTGCAGAGCCTGTAGCTGTCCAACTTCATGCTGCAGATTCAGTTAAGGGAGAAGAAGTTGATGGAATTGAAGACAAACTGTCCCAGTACGCGGACGATACCCCTTTGTATCTGAGAGACATGTCCTCCTTTCTACAGGCAGCTCTGCAGATAATTGATGAGTTTGGCACTCTCTTTGGGATTAAGGTTAACTGGGAGAAATCTCTGACTTTCCCGCTTAGCCCTTCACACCCAAAATCAGCTACAAATACCCCGCTTTGTTGGGTAGAGAGATTTAAATACCTTGGGATAAATGTGTGTGGCTCCCTGACATCCTACACAGTGCTCAACCTACTCCCTCTCCTTGGGCTCTTCTCCCAGAGATGTGCCTCTTGGAAATCACTCCCACTCACTCCAGTTGGCAGGGTCAATCTTATTAAAATGGTATACTTGCCAAAATTTCTTTATTACTTTAGGAATACCCCCATTCCCATACCAAAAATGTTTTTTTAACAAACTTGACAGTGTTACCCTCTCCTTTGCATGGTTTGGAAAGGTCCCACGTCTAGCAAAGACAACACTACAACTACCACTGTCACAAGGTGGACTATCCCTCCCAAATTTTCAGCTGTATTATTGGGCTGCGGCGCTGGTAACGGTTCGCTGGTGGTTTTAGTAGCCTAGAAACAATCCCACCGTTCATTTGGAAGCAGCCCTGTTGGGTTCTATGGTACTTTTAAGTAATTTAGTTTTTCAGGGGGTCAGGTCCAGTCCAGCTATTACTGGCCCAATGAACACAAATATTTTAGGACGGCATAGTGCTAGGGCAAAGTATCGATCTCCCCTGTCCTTCACCCTGCACACCCCTTTGTGGGGCAATCCCAATCTCCTTCACCTCCATAGTATCCCAGATCCACAGCTGTGGGCAGCTCACGGAGTGGTGGGCCTCAAGCATATTATGTTGAACAGAAGACTGATGGGGTTCTCTGATCTCAAGACCAAATATAACCTTCCTAATAGTATGTTCTTCAGATATCTGCAGCTGAGGCACAACGCCAGGCACAGTTTCCTGCCCCCCTTAATGTTAAGTCAGACCCTATCAAGCGTTTGCTTACCTCGAGCGTGATAGGGAATCCACTCTTCTCTTTGCATCTTAGACTCTATCTGGCTAGGGTTGCCACGTCATCCCTTTAATCCAGGACACATATTAATTACACAGGTTCAGTGGCCAATTAAGGTGGTAATTAAACTCACTTGGTGCCTTATCTGCATTAAATTAGCCTCAGAACCTGTGTAATTCATATGTGTCCTGGATTAAAGGGATGATGTGGCAACCCTATATCTGGCTCATGCTAATATCTCAACTCACACTGATCAGAAATGGACTACTGACTTGGCAGATTTGGATGGGGAGGAATGGGAGACTTGCACCAGCCACTTTGTTATGAATATTATCTCTGCTAGAGACAGGTGTTTGCAGTTAAAGTCCCTCCATAGAGCTTATTTCACCCTGCACTGGCTGGCTGCAATCTCACATTCGAACGATCCCTCCTATACACGTTACTACTCCTCTGTGGGATTCTTCCTACATATGGTATGGACGTGCCCCTCTATTAGACCTTTTTGGATGGCAGTGGTGGCTGAACTTAAAAGGCTGTGTGATTCGACCCTCAGATTGAACCCTAAGGTGGTCCTGTTAGGAAACGGTTTGCTTAGATCGTTATGTTAAGTTATTTATCTTTTTTTCTTCTTTTTATGCCCGCAGGGAGATCCTCTTAAAATGGAAGTCGCCTCACCCTCCCACCTTGTCTTCATGGCGTACCTCTATTAATACTGCATTACTAATGTTTAGGTTGACATATGAAAGTAGGAACCACCCCCAAAAATTTGATAAGATTTGGTCCGCCTGGATAGACTCCTGGGGCTCTAGTCAACCTGTATAATGACCACAGTGGAACTACAGTTATGTACAGTACACTATGTAGCGACCCTTTATTTAATGGATGTTGTGCCATTCCCCCTCTGTGGCTGCTTTCCTCCCCTTCTGCCCTCGCTTTATCCTGCGTGTCTCCCCCTCCCCTTCCCCCCCCCCCCCTTCCTCACACTGTGAGAGTGTCCTTATATCACTTTTAAAGACCTTCATGTAGACTAAACTCTTTAATCAGTTGCTTATTAGACCTTTTTGGATAAGCCAGTCAGTAGATTGTCCTTGTTAACTTGCTTGGGGCACCTTTGGATTAATACTCAGATGTAATTCCTTTGCTAGCAACTTTGTATTAGATGACGGTGGACTGTGCTCATGAATCTCCTATTTGTTTCCTGTATGGTTATCATGCTGCTCAGTTGTATTTGTCTGTTTTATACTCAATAAAACTTTCTACTTGCTAAAAAAAAAAAAAAAAAGTATAA
>BLSH010289677.1:487522-498285 GCA_018402905.1 Glandirana rugosa
TTTTTTTTATATATAATGTATAGTAAAAAAAAGAACCCAGTTGTTCCTCATTCCGGGGAAGTGTGTACCCCTGGTAGACAGGTAGGTAACTTCCTACTTTTTGTCTGTAGTTACGTAAAGATACCCTTTTGCCTACATTTACCTACTAGTAGATAAATGTAGACAAATGTAGGCGACGGAAGTTGTAGGTAAAAGACCTTGTCTAGTTTCAGGATAAAAAGAAGGGATTCCCGGTCAAGTGGGGTATTGGATTTTATTCCTGTACACTCAAGGCCACGTAAAAACCACGTAAATCCACTAAGGTCACGTAAAGACCACGTAAGGTCACGCAAAAACTACGCAAAACGGCGCAAGGCGCGCGCTCACTAAACTCGTTCCCGCAGCCGCCGCCGTATGACGGCGATTTGCGGGAACGAGCCACTTTGCCGCCGTCAGATGCCGATCGGCGGTCGGCAAGTGGTTAAACGGTCAGTTCACACCACATGCAGTCCAGTGCATTTTTTTTCTGCATCAAAAACACATGGAAAGTAGGTTATATGGTTTTCAATGGCATAGTTCACACCAGTGCAGTCAGTTCCAGAAAAAACAGTAGAACATGCTGCATTTTTTTGCACTGAACTGTACTGGAACGCGGCAAAACGCATCAAAAACGCACTGGAATGCACCAGAAATGCACTGGAATCACCTAAATGCACCAAAAATGCACCGGAACTCACATGTCCTTATTTTAGGTTATGGGGTGAACTGGCCCTTAGGGAAGAAAAATAGGACTTTGATCTGTTCCAGAAAATGGATGTTGAAGGCAGCGGATGTAAACAGATGTAAATAGATGATCATCCATTTACATCCGTTTTCCCATAGAAATGCATTGATGTCTGTTTTTCATCCTTCAATGGATGGACAGATGGTCCCCATGTGTGAAGGGGCCTTACTCCTTGTTGACCCAAGAAAAAAAATGATATGTAATATATATTTTTTTTCATTTATTTTGTATTTCCACGTTTCCAGCCAAACTGAGATAACATCTTCATATTTGTTACAATTTACCATTCACATTGCATAACTTTTAAAAAATACCTAAAAATTGCTGCTTAAATTCTTACTTGTGCTGCATTTGCTCTTTTCTGAAAACTCCAAAACCAAAGCTCTCCCCTGCTATGTAATGTTAAGGAGTACGCTGGGTAGTGTTTTTCATAATTAATCCTGTCTGTACTATGCTGGCAGATCTCATTATCAATCATCAGCTGGATGTGCACAATGCATTTCCTAACAAAGGGTTAAGGATCTCAGGGCTTGGGTTCTGCATTGCATTGTTAATAAGAGAAACCCGGCCTGTCCCCACTTTGTCCCTTCACTTCCACTTTGAAATTGTTCATAGCCTGCAGTCTTCCCAAAGGCCTGCTCCAAAGAAACAACTTGGAAGGTAAAGTCGTTTTAAAGGCAGAAGGCAGAAGGTTTTTTTTTACCTTAAAGACTTTCTGGGTGCTGCTCCCCCTAATACTTACCTGAGCCCCATCTTGATCTAGCGATGTGCATGAGAACAGCGACTCCCCTGGATCTCTCTCTCCTCATTTGGCTCACAGCAGCGGGAGCCATTGGCTCCTGCTGCTGTCAATCACAGCCAGTGAGCCAATGAGGAGAGAGCGGGGGCAGAGCCAAGCTGCGTTCTATGTGTGTATGGACAATGCCCATTCACAGGAGAGTGGCTCGGGAGTGAGCCTGCTCGAGTGCCCCCATAGCAAGAGAGTTGGAGGGGAGGAGCAGGACCGCCGACAGGGGATCCAAAAAAGAAGAGAATCCGGGCTGCTCTGTGCAAAACCATTACACAGAGCAGGTACGTATATGTTTGTTTTTTAATCTCTCTCTCTCTCTCTCTCTCTATTCCACCAAAAACTGAAAACAAAGTTGCATTTAGTTATTATTAGTTATATGAGCCGGAAACATCACCAATGCATGTACACTGACCATGCTGTGCTGCAATGGTAAATAACAGTGGCATCTTGCCACCCTCCCGTTCCCATAAATGCTGCATTTTGTGAATAGATGACATTTATATGTTGAAAGTAGCAGTCCTATCTACAAACCATGAGCTAGCATGACATGACATTGCACAAAAAAAAAAAAAAAGAATTGATCTTACCTGCCACATGGTCCTTCTTGTCCCCTGCTGGTCCCAGCACAGAGCTTACAGCGATCCCTTTTTTGTCATCCCTCATGGACATGCTGTACCATGCCTTACCCAGAGAGGGAGGGCTGACTTGCTCCTCGGTCAGAGAGCGCACCCAGTTCAGCGGCACCTCCTGGGGTAAATGATGCGTCATCTCACAGGAGGTGAACCCTGAGGAAAGAAGCTGCCCAGAGGGGTCTAAGAGAAGACAGAGGAGACATTTATGGACAAATTATATAAGAGAAAAGGCAAGAATTCAGAGTCATGTTGCCCTCATGCATAGACAATTTACAGGTGGATGACTGCATACTGTTGTTGCTAAGATCCACAGGTTTATTGAAAAAATAAAAAACTCCATATAGCATGAAACACCATACGAGCAAGTGTTGACGTGTTTCACACCAAGGGGCGCTCAGTTATAATGATGAGTGCCCATTGGCGCGAAACGCGTCAACACTCTTAGCAACAACAGTGTGTGCTCATCCATCCATCAATGTTTTAAGGTATGAGCCGGACCTGCACCCAAGATAGGCCAGAAGAAGAAAAAAAAATAGGTGAAGGACCGCATGACAGGGTAAACAGGAAAGAATAGGGTTAAGTTTAAAATACTGTTTGGTGGGTGGTCACCTACCGTTATTGGCTGGCCTGTAGAGTGTAGGTGGGGGAGGGTATGCAGGGTGGAGATCCGAAATAACGGTAAATCCCTTGGGATCAACGGATGAGAAGGAATCTTACGCCCTGTGTTTCTTTGATTTAACTGCAGTTCTTAAAGTCTTGGCGGTTGGGGTCTTTGGAGGCCTTAACAATTTTGGATCAGTTCATAGTGTGAAGGAATGGTGGATTAACTGGAAAGTGGTAACAGTGAGGTACCTGTGGTGAAGTCTATTTATCCCCGAGCCAGTGTTGCGTGGCTGGGGATCGTTAATTAGTAATGCAGATACATAACCTAAATTTGGTTCTTTGGTGCCTCTCAAGACCGGCAACCTTTATGTGATGGGTACTGGATTATGTATATTGTTTCTGTTTTAAGGAATGTTATACAGTATCTCACAAAAGTGTGACAACACTGAAGAAATTACACTTTGCTACAATGTAAAGTAGTGAGTGTACAGCTTGTATAACAGTGTAAATTTGCTGTCCCCTAAAAATAACTCAACACACAGCCATTAATGTCTAAACCGCTGGCAATAAAAGTGAGTACACCCCTAAGTGGAAATTCCAAATTGGGCCCAATTACCCATTTTCCCTCTCCGGTGTCATGTGACTCGTTAGTGTTACGAGGTCTCAGGTGTGAATGGGAAGAAGGTGTGTTGAATTTGGTGTTATCGCTCTCACTCTCTCATACTGGTCACTGGAAGTTCAACATGGCACCTCATGGCAAAGAACTCTCTGAGGATCTGAAAAAAAGAATTGTTGCTCTACATAAAGATGGCCTAGGCTATAAGAATATTGCTAAGACCCTGAAACTGGGCTGCAGCAAGGTGGCCAAGACCATACAGCGGTTTAACAGGACAGGTTCCACTCAGAACAGGCCTCGTCATTGTCGACCAAAGAAGGTGAGTGCACGTGCTCAGTGTCCTATCCAGAGGTTGTCTTTGGGAAATAGATGTATGAGTGCTGCCAGCATTGCTGCAGAGGTTGAAGGGGTGGGGGGTCAGCCTGTCAGTGCTCAGACCATACGCCGCACACTGCATCAAATTGGTCTGCATGGCTGTCGTCCCAGAAGGAAGCCTCTTCTAAAGATGATGCACAAGAAAGCCTGCAACAGTTTGCTGAAGACAAGCAGTCTAAGGACATGGATTACTGGAACCATGTCCTGTGGTCTGATGAGACCAAGATAAACGTATTTGGTTCAGATGGTATCAAGCGTGTGTGGCGGCAACCAGGTGAGGAGTACAAAGACAAGTGTGTCTTGCCTACACTCAAGCATGGTGGTGGGAGTGTCATGGTCTGGGGCTGCATGAGTGCTGCCGGCACTGTGGAGCTACAGTTCATTGAGGGAACCATGAATGCCAACATGTACTGTGACATACTGAAGTAGAGCATGATCCCCTCCCTTCAAAGACTGGGCCACAGGGCAGAATTCCAACATGATAACAACCCCAAACACACCTCCAAGATGACCACTGCCTTGCTAAAGAAGCTGAGGGTAAAGATGATGGACTGGCCAGGCATGTCTCCAGACCTAAATCCTATTGAGCATCTGTGGGGCATCCTCAAACGGAAGGTGGAGGAGAGCAAGGTCTCTAACATCCACCAGCTCCGTGATGTCACCATGGAGGAGGGGAAGAGGACTCCAGTGGCAACCTGTGAAGCTCTGGTGAACTCCATGCCCAAGAGGGTTAAGGTAGTGCTGGAAAATAATGGTGGCCACAAAAAATATTGACACTTTGGGCCCAATTTGGACATTTTCACTTAGGGGTGTACTCACTTTTGTTGCCAGCAGTTTAGACATTAATGGCTGTGTGTTGAGTTATTTTGAGGGGACAGCAAATTTACACTGTTATACAAGCTGTACACTCACTACTTTACATTGTAGCAAAGTGTCATTTCTTCAGTGTTGTCACATGAAAAGATAGAATAAAATATTTACAAAAATATGAGGGGTGTACTCACTTTTGTGAGATGCTGTATTTGTTTATTTGTTAATAAATGGCCAATCTGGCCAAATTTACTCTAGATTGGTTCATTACTCATTTGTTCTTAGTTATAAGTGTGTGTGTGAGTGTGTAGGGGGGGCGGTATATGTGGGAACAATGTACAGGCTTGGAGACATCTGTGGTACTCTAATCATGTCTTTGGTTGTCATAGGTTGGGTCATTTAAAGCGGTGGTTTCCAAACTGCGGCCCGAGGGCCAGATGTGGCCTTTTGCTTATTTTTATCTGTCCCTTTGGGCACTGTTCTTCCCTCTGATAAAATGCACTATTCACACCAACAGTGGGGCATGATTTCTGCCACTGACGTAGACAATGAGTCATTATTCCTTCCACTGACACCTCATACCTGCATAGGCAGTTTTTTTGTAAAGGTGAACTACCCCTTTAATAAAGGAAATGGCCATGGATGAAGTAGAGTAACCCATAGCAACTTTACTCACAGCACTGTCAGATAAGTCAGCAATTTGAAGTACTGCAGTAAACTAAAACAGATGGTTACCCTGGGTTACATCACTTATCCTTCTTTAGTGAATAGGTCTGTAGACCACAACAATTTCTCACCTGACACATAGAAGACGAGGGTGCCGGGCTCGGGGGTCACTGGAGGTTCTGGGATCAGCCCAATAGAATCGCTGAACACTAACTGGACGGGTGTCTGACGGATACTGCGGGGTGAACCAACCTCTTCCACCAACCAGCAGGTCAGAGGATCGCCCTGTATGGCAGGAAATGCCCCAAGCAGGATGACCGCTGCGAGAAAGAATAAAAGACAAAAAAAATACAATCACTGTAAAGCACAGTGGTGTTCCCTATAGGAACCAACCTTCTTCTTATACACTCCCTCCTTCCATAGATCCAGTGGTGGCTCCTTACTTGGGAAACGAATCTGAATGACTTCAGGGAGGACTATATGTCCCTATACATATTTACACTGTAAGTAGTGTGGGTACTCTTTTGTTTTTACATTACATTTCTACCAAGTTTAAATTAAAATGTTTATTCATATTTCATTTTCAAGTGTACCTATTCAGTATTCATTCATCTGCCACCATACTCCTGTTAGATCCTTTTTGTTGTCACCTGTAGAACAACACCCCCATACCTGCCCTGGATGGTCCCCATAGTTTTTCATGTCTCTAAGTTAAAAATGCATTACCTGTCTAGGTGTTTGTAGCAATTGTATATATTCTTGAATGTTCACTGTTTGATATTATAGTTTTCATCCGCATAGATATCAATAACCTCCCGAAGAAGCATGTCGTTGTACGAAACTAGTCAAGCAGCTAGTGAGCTGGATTGACATACTGAGAGTTGTATTTGTTTGTCCCCAAGTTATTCTCGATAGGATAAAAGTGTCACTTGTTGTATTGTATTGGGGTATTGGGGTAACCTACCAATATTTAGGGATGTTACAACTTTACATAGTTTTGCTCTTACCATAGCGGAGAATTAAGATACTGCTAGCTACCTAGCAAGTTTTTGATCCACATTTTCTATTTTCGTGTTTATTTGTCTTTGTAAAATAAATTTGTCTTGTATTTTGCTATAATAAAGGTTGTATCCAAAAATGTTTTAAAAAGTTATGCCTATAAAGTCCATTTTTACTTGACTTCTGATTCTCCACAAGCTTATTCTAGATCTTATTTTTCTTCTCTATTTTGAGTTTGAACAAAAATCCCCCAAAAAAACACAAAGGATTGTGAAAGGGAACCTTAACCTCTACAACTGCCTGCACAATGGAGGGATTCAATAAATCATTTGCGTGGGTTTGGCACATTGGAAAGTCCTGCACCTAATTCATGAAAGCCTTGCGACAGTTCCAACACATGCAGCGGATTCAGGTAGTTCTTATCTGTGCCATTATCAGAATGTGTCGCTAAAGATGCAACAAATTAAAAAAAATATTTCCTCCAGGTTGTAGCTAAGGAGGCTCAAAGTCATTAAATGGTTAATTCACCTTTATTAAAAACTGCCTATACAGGTAAGGGGAGCCTGTGGATTAAACAATCTGTACAACTGTGACTGAAGTTGGACAATGCCCTTGCTATAGGTGTTGGCCATTTACGCACCTCCCTAAGCCTAGCCAAAAAACTCCCAGAGATGGCATCATCCCGTTCTGCCTTGTTTCTAGGATGTTGCTAAGACACTCCCAGCCGTTATTACTCATCCCCACCATTACAAAGGGGAGCCCTCAAACCCCCCACACATGTGTGGTCCACCATATCCTCTGTCACAGCATTGCTGAGCTCAGAGCTACAGCAACAAACGAGAGAAAGCGCATCCGAGCGGGTTTGAAACCTCTGGGAGCGTCTTAGTAACATCCTAGCAACAAGGCAGGATGAGATAATTCCATCTCTTGGAGTTTCGCAGTCAGACTTCAGGACGTTTGTCAATGACCTACACCTATAGCAAAGGCATTATTTACCTTTGGTCAAACCTGCACAACTTTTTTTTTTTTTTATCTACAGGCACCTCTTACCTGCATAGGCAATTTTTTTGGTAATTTATGCCTTTAAGACCAACTCCAACTCCACACCAAGACCACTTCAGGGGTACAACGTACCCCTACTCATTCACATAGGGTGGGGGGACGGGATATGGGGGCCCCCTTCTTAAAGGGGGCTTCCAGATTCTGATAAGTTCCGCGCCTGCAGACCCCGACAACAACCAGCAAGAGTTGTCTGGAAGAGGCCCTTGTCCTAATCAACATGGGGACAATGTGCTTTGGGGTGGGGGGGCGCAGTGCCCCCCCTGCCCCAAATCACCCACACTACCCATGTTGAGGGCATGTGGCCTGGTATGGTCCAGAGGGGGGGGGGCTGCCCGCTCGTCCCCACCCCCTTTCCTGGTCTGCCAGGCTGCGTGCTCGGATAAGGGTCTGGTATGGATTTTGGGAGGGACCCCACCCCATTTTTTTTTTGCTGATTGGGGGTTCCCCTTAAGATCCATATCAGACCAAAGGGTCTGGTTTACTCCTGGGGGGGAACCCCACGCAAATATTTGTTAAATTTTTTTTGCGGGGTTCCCCTTCAAGATCCTCTGCACACAAGTCGCGTCGCAAGTCGGATCATCATAATCCGTCTTCTGGTGCGCCTTCTATTCAAATGGGCCATAGGGAACCATTGAGTTGAACAGAGGCATGAGAAACGCGGCTTACAGCTAGCGCCGAAAAACACTGCTGCACAAACGCTCAAAAAAGCTGAAAAAAAAGTCACTAAAAGCTACTGACGTTTTTAGGACCTTTTTTTAACGTCCTGTGTGCATGAAGCCTAATAGAGAGGGTGACCTAAAGTATGAAGTACTGTTAAAGTGGTTGTCAAGTCATGACAACCACTTTAAACTACAGGTAAGCCTACAATAAGGTACGGTTTAGGAGATATCCCCTGTATCTGCATGTGCCGACATCATCGACACATGCGCACTGAAGAATCGCCCCCCGGTAAAGCCCAGGGTGCCGTTTCTTCTGTATTCGTGCTGTAAATGACGGGTCTCTCGCGCGCATGCGCGAGAGTGACGTCAGCGCGGCTCCGCCAATCACATCGCTGGAGCCCGCGCTGTGATAGGACGGAGCCGCAGACCCGAACAACAATGTCGCCGGTCACAGTGGTGTGCTGAGACCACTGCAACAGCTTCGTTCCAAGGTAAGTGTTTCATAATGCGCTAGTATGCGCTGGAATACTAGCTCATTATGCCTTTGCTTTGCAGGGGTTTTTTTTTGGGGGGGGGGGGGCGCAATTACAACCACTTCAAAGCGAAGTTCCACCCACATTTTAAACTTTTCGCCCCTGTGTTCGTGACCACTGCACAATTTATCATTGGGCACTTATGTACCTTATATCATTGGGCAATGCTCCGCTTCTGCTGTTCCACGCTGTGGCGAGGTACGTCATTCACGGCCGGCAACCGCACATTGGCTCCTGGGATATGAGTTTCATCAATCCCAGGAGCCAATGGGCATCCTCCACCTGCAGCATTGTGGTATTCGTGCGCTGTGCTTTCTACGATATGCGCATGCGCAAGCCCCGTATCCAGGAAGAAGCAGCGAGTGGGCTTCAGATGCCCACACTCAAGATGGGAGCGGGCTCACAGAGAAGACCAAAGTACGTGTTTTTTTTTTACCAGAAAAAGACAACTGAAACATACATTTATTACTCATACCGATTTATATATTTGTGTAGGTGCAACCATCACATGGGTGTTTTAAATAAACAAACAGCTGGAACTCCGCTTTAATAAATGAACCAACATAAAGGGGCTATTAGAACTTAGATGACCCACCCATTGGTTATCACTGGCTTCCATTGACACAACCAAGCAAATAGCACTTTCAGAAAGGCCAGCAATACCAACCTAGCCATAGCCATGTACTGTGACCAAACAGGAAGTAAGTAATATCTCCCCTAAGGGGACACACAGCTATAGATATCGGAATGAGGTTCTCTCTCTTTCCCACTCTACTATTTTAACCACTTCAGCCCCGGAAAGTTTTACCCCCTTCCTGGCCAGGTCATTTTTTGTAATACGGCGCTGCATCGATTTAACTGATGATTGCGCAGTCGTGCGACATTGTACCCAAACAAAATTTACGTTCTTTTTTTCCCCACAAATAGTGCTTTCTTTTGGTGGTATTCGATCACCTCTGTGGTTTTTATTTTTTGCACTATAAACAAACAAAGAGCGACAATTTTGAAAAAAAAAAATTTTTTTTACTTT
Organism: Glandirana rugosa; assembly: GCA_018402905.1. NCBI lineage: Eukaryota > Metazoa > Chordata > Amphibia > Anura > Ranidae > Glandirana > Glandirana rugosa. Next base: position 497,061 of record BLSH010289677.1, read on the forward strand.
TTGCAATAATAAATATCCAAAAAATAAAACAATAAAAAAACAAATGTATTCATCAGTTTAGGCCGATATATATATTCTTCTACGTATTTTTGGTAAAAAAAAATCGCAATAAGCTTATATTGATTGGTTTGCGCAAGAGTTGACATTTTAATTTTATTATATTTTATATTTTTTATATTTTCTTTGCACATGGAATATTATATATATTCCATCATTATATTTTTGTATTGAACACTGAACTAATATTGTTGCACTACTGTGAATTTTGCTATATATGCACTTTGGTATATATCAGTGGTGGCTGGTGAAGTTTTAAGATGGTGGGGCGCCAGACCCCGCCCTTCTTTTTTGACCTCTCCCACTTCTCAGAAGCCCCACCCACTAGGTTCCAACCTTCTTTTTTGGATTATATATATACACAATGATACATGAGACAGCATATACTGCAACATCCCAGAAATATTCAGACCGGCCTGTCTGTCACCAACAACCATGCCACGTTCAAAGTTACTTAAATCCCCTTTCTTCCCCATTCTGTTGCTCGGTTTGAACTTCAGCAAGTTGTCTTCACCACGTCTAGATGCCTAAATGCATTGAGCTGCTGCCATGTAATTGGCATGATTAGCAATGTGTGTTACCAAGCAATTGAACAGGTGTACCTAATAAAGTGGCCGGGTAACTGTATATATTCAATAAAGTGCCCTGTGCAACCACCACCAGCTCACCGACATCCAAAAATAATGTTTTTTCAAAAAAAAAAAAAAAAGAAGAAAAGGGAAGGAGTCCACCAAGGGCTTTGAATAAGAAAATAGACAAAGTCAGAAGTGATGACGTGTGTCAGTGCAGGACTGTATGGTGACCAGAAAATGACAGCAAAATTCTACAACAGGAGACCCCCCCCCCCCCCAAAAAAAAAACACTGCCCCAATACACCGAGCCATAGCATAGCACAGCACATGTGTGTTTTACTGTGTGTTACTGCTACATGTTAGAGCAGGGGATTAGCATGGGATTAGCATGGGATTAGCATGCTCTAACATGTAGCAGCAACACACAGTAAAACACACATGTGCTCTGCTAACAGTGCTATGATGTCTAGGTGTGGTGAGAGGGGCCTTCAGAATGAATTGTAATCGTAGTCCACTAACAAATCATTATTCACCAATCACCACAACATTAATAACTGCCTGTGTTAACCACTCCAGATCCGCGCTATTGCCATAGT
>BLSH010289677.1:519234-529982 GCA_018402905.1 Glandirana rugosa
ATATATATATATATATATATATATATATATATATATATATATATATATATATATATATATATGTATATATATATATATATATATATATATATATATATATATATATATATGTGAGTCTGCATAGGAGGGCCCCCCTGTAGCAGTTTGTAGTTTGTGGTGCTCAGATTCAGTGAAGATCCGCTTTAGGGTGCCAAAACTATTCTTTGAGACTTATTCTTTGGAATATGGTCATACACCCTTTTTGATGTTAATAATTGAGACGTGGACATATTCTTTGCAATGATCTGTAGCTCCCCAGTGCTGGCAGCACCCATGCAGCCCCAGAGCATGACACTCCCACCACCATGCTTGACTGTAGGCAAAACACACTTGTCTTTGTACTCCTCACCTGGTTGCCGCCACACACGCTTGACACCATCTGAACCAAATAAGTTTATCTTGGTCTTATAAGACCACAAGACATGGTTCCAGTAATCCATGTCCTTAGTCTGCTTGTCTTCAGCAAACTGTTTGCAGGCTTTCTTGTGCACCATCTTTAGAAGAGGCTTCATTCTGGTATGACAGCCATGCAGACCAATTTGATGCAGTGTGTGGCGTATGGTCTGAGCACTGACAGGCTGACCCCCACCCCTTCAGCCTCTGCAGCAATGCTGGCAGCACTCATACGTCTATTTCCCAAAGACAACCTCTTAATATGATGCTGAGCATGTGCCATTAACTTCTTTGGTGGACCATGGTGAAGTCTGTTCTGATTGGAACCTGTCCTGTTAAACAGCTGTATGTTCTTGGTCACCGTGCTGCAGCTCAGTTTCAGGGTCTTGGCAATCTTCTTATAGCCTAGGCCATCTTTATGTAGAGCAACAATTCTTTTTTTCAGACCCTCAGAGAGTTCTTTGCCATGAGGTGCCATGTTGAACTTCCAGTGACCAGTATGTGAGAGTGAGAGCGATAACACCAATTTAACACACCTGCTCCCCATTCACACCTGAGACCTTGTAACACTAATGAGTCACATGACACCAGAGAGGGAAAATGGTTAATTGGGCGCAATTTGGACATTTTTACTTAAGGGTGTACTCATTTTTGTTGCCAGCGGTTTAGACATTAATGGCTGTGTGTTGAGTTATTTTGAGGGGACAGCAAATTTACACTGTTATACAATCTGTACACTCACTACTTTATATTGTAGCAAAGTGTCATTTCTTCAGAATTGTCACATGAAAAGATAGAATAAAATATTTACAAAATGGTGAGGGGTGTACTCACTTTTGTGAGATACTGTACCATTGACTGAGTTAATGCTTTAGGCCACCCACATAGGAGCTCCTTTTTGGCCATCCACAACTATCTATGTGTTCTCTCCCCTCCGGAGCGGTTTTGGGAATTCCCTTATTGGATGCAGCACTATACATACAGTGTTATATTTATATATTTATATATTCGGTTCCTGATGAAGCAATCAAATTGCAAAACACATTGAGACCTTTGAACACTTTCCTTCACTTTTGCCCTATCTTATACTGTTGTAATTATGTACACAACTTTGTAGCCAAATGTTACTTTGCAGTCCATGCCTTGACAAGTCAGGGCTGTTTTGGTGGCAAAAAGGAGGACATACTCAATATTAGGTGGGCGGCCATACTGTTATGGCTGATCAGTGTATATTTCAAGTAGCATTGCCATTCTTTCCTGCATAGCTGATGCACATTTACATGCTGCACTTTAAAGTGCCATTTTTATATGGCATATATGGTGTCTTCCCACAGCCCCCCCCCCCCTTCAATCGCGGGGTGCTTACCCCCACAGACTTCTGTTGATTTTTTAATTTAGCTGAATTTAAATTATATCACCGCATGCATTTATAGTCCATTGTTTACTACTTTGGGCTTCATAACCGAAGGTCCATACCTCTATGCAGATCTGTGGCCGGAGGAGTAGTCAGCAATGCTTTGCAGGCTCCAAAGAAATAAATAAATAAACACAAATGAATTTCAAAGCAGCCTCAGACCATCACACTACCACCACCATGTCTCACTGTTGGTATGATGTTCTTTTTATGAAATGCTGTGTTAGTTTTACATCAGATGTAACGGGACGCATACCTTCCAAAAACTTCAAATTTTGTATCATCAGTCCACAGAATATTTGCCCAAAAGTCTTGGGGATAATCAAGCTGTTTTTTTGGCAAGTGTGAGACGAGCCTTTGTGTTCTTTTTGGTCAGCAGTGGCTTTGGCCTTGGAACTCTCCCATGGATGCCATTTTTGCCCAGTATCTTTCTTATTGCTGAATCATGAACACCGACCTTACCTGAGACAAGTGAGGCTTGCAGTTTTTTAGATGTTGTTCTGGGTTCTTTTATGACCTCCTGAATTAGTCGTCATTGTGCTCTTGGAGTAATTATGGAAGGCCGGCCACTCTTGGGAAGGTTCACCACTGTTCCAAGTGTTCTCCAATTGTGTTTAATGGATGGCTCTCACCATGGTTCAATGGAGTCCCAACACCTTAGAAATGGCTTTGCAACTCTTTCCAGACTGATACAGAAAGTGTGGACAAACCAGGCCAACATGTATGGGGGAGAATGAAAAAGAAGAAAAAAAGGGGGGGGAGGCAGAAGAGAAAGAAGCTGGAGTAGCATAGAGAGAAGAGAAAAAGGAGAATAGGTGAGGTAGATAGCTCAAATGGTGCCCGGAGCAAAAGGGGGGTGTAAGCAGGTATGTTCAAAGGCCATTTTCTGATATGGGCAAGTTGAGTTACGTCTGAGAGAGGCTATCCAGTGGCGAAGCTGACGAAAGGCCATCCGTCAATCTGCTATAGGCCAGGCGAATCTTTCTTCCTTCTTTTTAGACGTCATATAACACCTTCTATGAAGGGGCTGCACAGCAGCACAATCTGTCACCGGCTGTGTCCACCGGACACAACTAATGACTGATCACTATATTGGCCCGCTGACAGTATCACGTGATCGGTGTGACCAGTCACAGCAGATCACATGACAGTTGTAAACAATGATTGGCTTCCTTTCATGCCATCCATTGTATACAATTGTGTTGCTAGCTGTGATTGGTCGCAGTGATCACATGGTACAGACAGGGCCAATCACAGCCCATCTGTACCATGTGATTAGCTTAATGAGCAGGGCCCTCCAATTCCTCCTGTATTGTATTGTAATTGTACTGTCTGCCCTCATATTGTAAAGCGCTGCGCAAACTGTTGGCGCTATATAAATCCTGTATAATAATAATAATAATAATAAAAAACACTGATTTGGGTTATTTTCACCAAATAAATGTAGCAGAATACATCTTGGCCTAAATTTATGAAGATTATTTATTTGCACAATTTTATAACAGAAACAAAGAAATATGAGTTGTTTTTCTTCAAAATTTGGGTTTATTTTGTCTTAATTGTTTATTTAGCAAAACATTAAAAACCCAGTAGTGATTAACCACCTCAGGTCTGCCCACCGTCAAATGACGGCGGAGCGCACCTGCTATTACTGCGGGTGGACGTCATATGACGTCCTCCCTTTAAGCCAGGATTGCGCGCGATCGGGCGCGCGCATCCTGGCTCTGTCGGTGTCTGCGTGTCCCCAGGACACGCCGCTTCACCGACAGGGGTGAACAGCCATTGGTTATGGCTGTTCACCACGTGATCGGCCGTGACGAAGTCACGGCTGATCACAAATGGCACGTCCGCCATTCGCACGGCGCATGCGCGCAATCGGGAGTGCGCTGCGCGTGCGCGTCGGTGGCGGCGTGTTCCTGGGGAACACTGCCGGTCACCGACACTGGTATCAGCCGCCGGCCGGTGGCTGATACCTTGTGATCGGCTGTGATCTACTTCACAGCCGATCACATCCAATGTAAACAGAGCGGTAACTCACTGTTACCAGCTCTTCTCTCCTCACACAGTGTCCATCACCTGTAAAAGTCTCACACATGTGGTATCGCCATACTCGGGGGGGAGTAGTAGAATGTATTTTGGGGTGTCATTTTTGCTATGTACATGCTATGTGTTGGAAATATCATATAAATGGACAACTTTGTGTAAAAATAAAAGCGTTTTCATTTTTTTCCACATTTTCCAAAAACTTCTGGAAAAAAATGACATGTTCAAAAGACTCATTATGCCTCATAGATTATACGTTGGGGTGTTTTCTTTCCAGAATGGGGTCATTTTGTGGGCAATTCCATTGTCCTGGTGCTCCAGGACCTTCAAAAGTGTAATAGGGGGTTGAGAAATGAGATATGTAATTTATGCTTGTAGAACGCCTGAAGGTGCTAGTTCAATGTTGGGCCTCTGTATGTGATCAAGTTGTGTAAAAGTCTCACACATGTGGTGTCGCCATACTCAGGAGGAATAGCAGAATGTATTTTGGGGTGTAATTTTTGCTATGTACATGCTATGTGTTGAAAATAGCTAATAAATGGACAACTTTGTGTAAAAAAAAATGCGTTTTCATTTTTTACCCACATTTTCCAAAAACTACTGGAACAAAAATGAACCGTTCAAAAGACTCATTATGCCTCAATGATTATTCGTTGGGGTGTTTGCTTTCCAGAATGGGGTCATTTTGTGGGCAATTCCATTGTCCTGGTGCTCCAGGGCCTTCAAAAATGTGATAGGTCGTCATGACATTAGATGTGTAATTTCTGTCCCTAGAATACCTGACGGCGCTCCCTGCATGTTGAGCCTCTGTATGTGGCTAGGCTGTGAAAAAGTCTCAGACATGTGGTATCGCCATACTCAGGAGGAGCAGAAGAATTTGTTTTGGGGTGTAATTTGGGGTATGCATATGCTGTGTGTGAGAAATAACCTGTTACAATGACCATTTTGTGAAAAAAAAAGAAAAAAAAAATCTTCATTTTGCAAAGAATTGTGGGAAAAAATGACAGCTTCAAAAAATTCACCATGCCTCTTACTAAATACCTTGGAAGGGTCTCAAGAATTGAGATAGGCTGTCAGTATATCAGGTGTGATCAGGTGTGATAAATTTTCAGTGATTGGCACCATAGCTTGTAGACTCTATAACTTTCACAAGGACCAAATAATATACACTTATTTGGGTTATTTTTACCAAAGATAGGTAGCAATATAAATTTTGGCCAAAAACTTACAAAGAAAAATTACTAATTTGCAAAATTTTATGACCGAAACAAAGAAAAAGACATTTTTTCACAAAATTTTCAATCTTTTTTTATTTATAGCACAAAAAATAACCCCCCCCCCCCCCTAGTGATTAAATACCACCAAAAGAAAGCTCTATTTGTGTGAAAAAAAGGATGCAAATTTCATATGGGTACCGTGTTGCGTGACTGAGTAATTGTCATTCAAAATTTGAGAGCACTGAAAGCTGAAAAATGGCCTGGACAGGAAGGGGGTTTTCGTGCCAGGTACCGATGTGGTTAAATACCACCAAAAGAAAGCTCTATTTGTGTGAAAAAAATGATAAAAATTTGACCATGCAATTGTCATTCAAAGTGTGACAGCGCTGAAAGCTGAAAATTGGCCTGGGCGGAAAGGGCTAAAAGTGCCCGTTATTGAAGTGGTTAACATCTGTTAGGTTTTTATAGCTGTCTGTCTCCCTGTTAAAGAGCTTCACCCTCTCTATTTCTCCTGCTTACCATTATCATCGAAAGTGAAAATCACCCAACATCCCCAGAACAGGGATAGAGGAGAAATCTTCCAATGGAGACACTAGACAACCAGGGATTCCCTGACTTTGGAGGGATTCCCTCTCACTTCCTGTTTTAGCTATGGAACAGGAAGTAAAAGGAAATCTCCAAAATGGCTGAAAGAGGTTATAGCTCTATATTCCTTGCTCTATCCGAACTGAAAAAAATAAAAAGTTTTGTCTGTAGTTCTACTTTCAGCTATATATAAAGCAAATTCTTATAATTACTGTTATGCAGCTGTGAGCACTTTTTGGCAGGTGTACCGTTGGCACAGATTGTGGTGAAAAGACAGGAAGCTAACCAGTGATTCAGAAAAATACAGTTACTGCTTACAGGTGTGAAACCAGGCCAGATCGACACACAACCAGCTACTGGTGAGCAGCTTAAGGTTAAAGTAGAAATAAGCTCTAATTCAATGACATTTCATTTGATAAAGCACTGTCTATTATATACTTTTCACTTTTTTTTTTTTTATATAAAATACCTATTTTCATCTTTTGTCATCCTTTGTAACAGTTCAATGTTGCTGATCTGCAGCCTCTTTGCAGCCACTTCCTCTCTGCACGCACTCCAGCGATGGCTGCAAGGCATTTCTCAGGGGGAATCCTGATGATGACGACAACAGTGGACGGTGCCTTTGCAATGCGTTGAAACTGCCACTTGTAGTATCCCTAAAAAGCCTGGTGACAACACATTTGGGAAGTGGGTACAGAGAGTTGTCACCCTGCAACAGGAAGTGCAGTTAGATGAATTTTTAACTGTAAGCAAATGGTTGACTATAGCAGAAAATATTGTATTCTGGTAACTGAATGTTGCCAATGTCAGCAATGATGGTATTCTGTATAGGAAATCCTTTTATTTTGCAGTTTTTAATTCACTGTATGTTAGGGCTGCACGATTCTGGATAAAATGAGAATCCCAATTTTTTTGCTTAGAATAAAGATTTTGATTCTCTCACAATTCTCGACGTAACTTTATCTTTCACGTTTCGTTTTTTTTTTAATTAATTTATATTTTTTTAAATTCACTATATTTAAAAAAAAAAAATTGTTTTTGAAAGACTGCTGCGCAAATACAGTGTGACATAAAATATTGCAATGACCGCCACTTTATTCTCTAGGGTCTCTGCTAAAAAAAATAATATATATAATATTTGGGGGTTCCAAGTAATTTTCTCACAAAAAATACTGATTTTAATTTGTAAACAGCAAGTGTCAGAAAAAGGCTTAGTCTTTAAGTGGTTAACCACTTGAATACAGGACGTTTATACCCCCTTCCTGCCCAGACCAATTTTCAGCTTTCAGCGCTCTCACACTTTGAATCTCAATTACTCTCTCATGCTACACTGCATCCAAACAAAATTTGTATCATTTTTTTCACACAAATAGAGCTTTCTTTTGGTGGTATTTAAGAACCTCTGGGTTTTTTATTTTTTTGCGACATAATTGAAAAAAGTGCGAAAATTTTGAAAAAAAAAAACACTTTTTTTTAGTTTCTGTGATAAAATTTTGCAAATAAGTAATTTTTGTCCATAAATTTTGGCCAAAACCTATACCGCTACCTATCTTTGGTAAAAATAACCCAAATAAGTGTATATTATTTGGTCTGTGTGAAAGTTATAGAGTCTACAAGCTATGGTGCCAATCATTGAAAATTGATCACACCTGATGCACTAATGGCCTATCTCATTTCTTGAGGCCCTGAAATGTCGGGAAAGTACAAATACCCCCCAAATTACCCCTTTTTGAAAAGTAGACATTCCAAGATATTTAGTAAGAGGCATGGCGAGTTTTTTGAAGTTGTACTTTTTTCCCACAATTCTTTGGAAAATTACGAAATTATTATTTTTTATTTTTTTTTGCACAAAATTGTCAAAACAACAAGTTCTTTCTCACACACAGCATATGCATACTTCCAATTACACCCCAAGATACATTCTGCTACTGTCCCAGAGTATGGCGATACCACATGTGTGAGACTTTTTCACAGCCTGACCACATAGAGAGGTCCAACATGCAGGAAGCACCGTCATGCATTCTAGGAGCAGAATTTTCACATCTAATTTCCTAACGACCTATTACACTTTTGAAGGCCCTGGAGCACCAGGACAATGGAATTATCCACAAAATGACCCCATTTTGGAAAGCAAACACCCCAATGTATAATCTATGAGGCATTATGAATCTTTTGAATGGTTCATTTTTTTCACAAGTCTTGGAAAAACGTGGAAAGAAAATGAAAACGCTTTTATTTTTACACAAAGTGGTCAATTTATAAGATATTTCTAACAAATATCATGTACATAGCAAAAATTACCCCCAAAATATATTCTGCTACTCGTCCCGAGTATGGCGATACCACATGTGTGAGACTTTTTCACACCCTGGCCACATACAGAGGCCGAACATGCAGGGAGCACCATCAGGCGTTCTAGGAGCATAAATTACACATAAAATTTCATTCATACCTATCACACTTTTGAAGGCCCCGGGGCACCAGGACAGTGGAATTATCCCCAAAATGACCCCATTTTGGAAAGCAAACACCCGAGGTATATTCTATGAGGCATGGGCTGCAGATAGGTACTCGGGTACTCTAATGGGCTGCAGATAGGTACTCAGGCATTTAGATGGGCTGCAGATTGGTACTTTGATGGGCTGGAGACAGATACTCGGGTAATCTGATGGATTGGTAAAAGGTACTTGGGTACTCTGATGGGCTGCAGATAGGTACTCGGTTACTTAGATGGGTTGGTGACAGGTACTCGGGTAATCTGAAAGGCAGGTGACAGGTACCCGGGTACTCTGATGGGCTGGTGAGAGGTACTCTGATGGGCAGGTGACAGGTACTCGGGTACTCTGATGGGCAGGTGACAGGTACTCCGGTACTCTGATGGAAAGGTGACAGGTACTCGGGTACTTTGATGGACAGGTGACGGGTACTCTGATGGGGTGATGACAGGTCCTCTTTATTGGGGGGGTGATCAGAGTGCTTGGTGTACAGTAAGCGGTAACAAGCTGTTACCGCAATAACCCTGTCACACACGATCGGTGTGTGACAGGGAGAACCGTGGTAACAGCTCGTTACCGCGGTTTGTTTACATCACATGACTGGCTGTGATTGACACAGCTGGTCACGTGGTAAAGAGCCAAATCTATTGGCTCTTTACACGGATCGGAGCTGGGCTTTGTCCGAGGGACAAGCCTCAGCTCCGATCGCCGCACTGCGCGCCCCTGGGGGCGCGCACGAGCGGCGTGCACGTGAGGCTCGTTTGTGACTGGCTGTGATTGGACACAGCCGGCCACGGGGTAAAGAGCCAATTTTATTGGCTCTTTACCCCGATCTGGGGGGGACACAACCCCCCGGCAGACGAGCAATCCGGGATCGCCGCTGTGCGGGCCCCTGGGGGCCCGCAGTAGCGACGAGAAGCGGAGGACGTCATATGACGTCCTCCCGGATCGACGAGCAGTCCCTGCCGACGTCATTTTACTATGCGTCGGTAGGGAACTGGTTAAACTGCCCTCATTTGCAGACCGAAGTTCATACCTTTGATCTAATAAAAGAACCAAAAGATACAATGTTTCTTTTTATCTCAGTGCTGAGCAATGTTGTGATAAATTTTGCTGGTGTTCTATCGAATAGTGCATCCCCGTCAGATAATGCCACCGACGATCTGCGCATGCTCAGTACACAATGTCACTCCAGCTGATATGTTGATCAGCTGGCGTGACGTCAACTCTGCACATGTGCAGTTTGTTGGAAGCATTATCCGGCGATCTCCAAAGGGAGAATGTAATTGTCAGATTGTGCCTGGCTCTCTGCTCATGCAGGAGAATTGGCCGATCACGTGACAGGAGGATTTGGGTGTGTTGCAGGGCGGGCCACTGTCCTGCAACACACTAAATGCCACCGTCCTGCAACACACCCAAATCCGCCCTTCAACACACCAAAACCCGCCCTGCAACACATCCAAATGTTCGGCCAATTCTCCTGCATGAGCAGAAAGCTCCCTTTGCAAATCTTCAGATAATGCCTCCGACGAACTGCACACGTGCAGTGTTGACGTCACGCCAGCCGATCAACATATCAAATCGTCAGAGAACACTGGCTGCCTTTTTTTTTTTTGACAGTTCTGAGCAGACAATGGCTCTGCAATTATTACATGAATCGTGGAAATACCAGATTAAGATTGTGAGGTAAGTGGTTGAATCGAGATCGTGAATTTTTAATGATTAATCATGCAGCTCTACTGTATGTAATACTTAATCTTGCCCATAGTTCTACTTTAAAGCAGAACTCTGGGTTTGGCAAAAAATCTCCCATTAGTACACCTCCCTACACTAAACAGTTATTACATTTGTGAAAGTTCTTACCTTTGAAGAGATACAGTGCCTTGCGAAAGTATTCGGCCCCCCTTGAACTTTGCGACCTTTTGGCACATTTCAGGCGTCAAACATAAAGATATAAAACTGTAATTTTTTGTGAAAAATCAACAACAAGTGGGACACAATCATGAAGTGGAGCGAAATTTATTGGATATTTCAAACTTTTTTAACAAATAAAAAACTGAAAAATTGGGCGTGCAAAATTATTCAGCCCCCTTAAGTTAATACTTTGTAGCGCCACCTTTTGCTGCGATTACAGCTGTAAGTCGCTTGGGGAAGTCTCTATCAGTTTTGCACATCGAGAGACTGAAATTTTTGCCCATTCCTCCTTGCAAAACAGCTCGAGCTCAGTGAGGTTGGATGGAGAGCGTTTGTGAACAGCAGTTTTCAGTTCTTTCCACAGATTCTCGATTGGATTTAGGTCTGGACTTTGACTTGGCCATTCTAACACCTGGATATGTTTATTTGTGAATCATTCCATTGTAGATTTTGCTTTATGTTTTGGATCATTGTCTTGTTGGAAGACAAATGGTTATTTAAAGCGAGGTGAAGTACTAACACAGGGTGAACAACAACTAAAAAGTGTTTTTTAATGTCAAAATATAGAAATACAAACTGCGGACTTTACACGGTTTTCCAGCGTTTCAAGTTCCCCCCGGCTTATGAAAGCGTTCCGTGACATAGAGA
>BLSH010289677.1:540139-556867 GCA_018402905.1 Glandirana rugosa
ATTTTTTGGATTATATCCCACCAACTGCAAAAAAGGCAGCACCTGCCAGAATGTGCGTAGTGTGCTGCTCAAAAAGAGATAGCAAGGGGAAAAAAGTCCGAAAAGAGACAAGATACTATTGTCCTGACTGCGATGTCGGACTTTGTGCGGTCCCCTGCTTCAAAGTGTATCATACTCAAGATGTGTACTGAATTTTCTTTGTTTGACTAAAGTCATTATTCTTTATTACATTATTAAATAAAATATTAGTTATTAGATTATAATTCATGATTTTGTGTTTCATCTTTTATTACATCTGGGATGTCTACTAGAGTCTTGTTTGGTCAGGTTTAAGTAAGTACTTACTAAGAATTGCAGGCCTATAATACATAACACCACATTTCCTTACAAAACAATTGCAACGCTTTTGGTACAAAATTCCAGACAGAATCATAACGCCAGGGAGGTTAAAGAAGGTGCATGCACCCTTTTCCTGCGGGAAATGCAGACACAGCAGCCTATTCATTGGCTCTCTGCAATGGTGTGAATTCTAGCTTTAACCTCCCTGGCGGTATGATGTCAGATTTTTGCGTCTAAAAGCGGCACATTGTTTTGCATAGAAATTTGGCGTTTTATATTGTAGGCCTGTAATTCTTAGGATTAACTCACTTAAATCTGTCCAAACAAGAGTCTAGTAGACATCCCGGGTGTGATAAAGTTTGAAACACAAATCATAATATAATAAATAATTATAAAAAATAACATAATAGTAATAAAATGTATTCAATAATGAAATTTGCTCAGTTGCAGAATTGTTGCAGTCGTCACTTTCAGTGTCTGATGATAAATTCAGTATCAATTAATTCTGCAAATGATTCTTATTTACTATCGCTGTTTTCTAGCTGATCAAAAACCACTTTTGACGTAAAGGGACGCTTTTTGGTTGCCATGGACATTCTCATGTTTCCAGGCAGAAAGAATGACATATATAATATAAAAGTGCATGCAGGGCACTGGGCAAAGCACTAGGGACAAAGGGGATGTGAATTGATTTCATACAGTAATGTAATCTTACAGATTAATGTATGTTTACTGTGTGTTTCACTATTTCAATTTCCCGCCGATCTCCGCCCCCGTGCGACCCGATGCTCGCAGGGAACGGAGCCCAGCACACAGTGGCATCGGGCGGAGGACACGGCCCGCAGACACAGCGGGGGACATCGCTGGATTCAGGGGACAAGGTGAGTAATGCTGCCTGGAACCAGCGATGCAATCCCGAGTGTGGCTCGGGGTTACCGCCCTTGGTAGAGAAAATTCACCCCGAGCCACACTCGGGAACACCGCCAGGGGGGTAAAAGGATAGTTCACCTTTACAAAAAACCTGCCTATGCAGATAAGGGATGTTTGTAGATTAACCACTTAAAGACCACCAGGGTGGCTATATTGCACAAAACAACTTACCTGTACGTGATTTTGTGCAATAGATACGGTGGGCACGCGCTGATTGGTTAGAGGGGAAGCCAATCAGCAGGTCCGGCTGACGTGATGTCCGCCGTTACCCGCCAATCGTTCCCCAGAGAGGCAGATTGCCGTTCTGACAGGAAAGAACATAGTGATCTTGTGTTCCTGCTAAGCAGGAACACGGATCTCTGTGTTCTCTCAGTCAGTCCATCCCCCACACAGTTAGCAAGCACCCCCTGGAGGCACACTTAACACATTGATGTTAACCCCTTCCTTGCCAGTGTCATAAGTACAGTGACAGTGTATATTTTTTAACACTGATCACTGTATTAGTGTCACTGGTTCCCAAAAAAGTGTCAAAAATGTCAGTTAGGTGTCCGAAAAAAAAAAATCGCTGATCGCCGCCATTACTAGTAAAAAAAAGAGTACATACAAATGCCATAAGGCTATCCCATATTTTGTAGACGTTATAACTTTTGCGCAAACCAAAAATATTTAGAATACATATTGGCCTAAATTGATGAAGAAATTAGATTTTTACATATTTTTATTGGACGCGTTCTATAGCAGAAAGTTTTTATGTTTATAGCGCAAAAAAAAAGAAAAACCGCAGAGGTGATCAAATACCACCAAAAGAAATCTCTATTTGTGGGAAAAGAAGGAAATCAATTTTATTTGGGTACAACACTGCACGACCGCACAATTGTCAGTTAAAGTAACGCAGTGCCCTATCGCAAAAAAAATGGCCTGGTCATGAAGGGGGTAAAACTTTCCGGGGCTGAAGTGGTTAAACAAACTATACAGCTCTGACTAAAAATTAATAATACCCTTGCTGTAGGTGTAGGCCATTTACATCTTATGAGGTTTGAATGGAATACTCCCAGGACGTTGCTAATTGAGGCCTTGTCATCACTTCTCACCTTCACCATCACAGGAGTGAGCTCTTTCTCTGATTCAGACCCCCTCACGTGTTCTTTCTCTCCTCTGATACAGTAGCTCTGAGTTCAGCATTTGAGAGCTCACTCCTGTAATGGTGGAGGATGACTAGGCCTCGCTTAGCAACATCCTGGGAGTGTTCCTAGATTGTAAGCTGTAATGAATGGGGCAGTCTAATTCCTCCTGTATTAAATTGTATTGTAAGTGTACTGTCTGCCTTCATGTTGTAAAGCGCCACACAAACTGTCGGTGCCATATACATCCTGTATAATAATAATAATATTCCAGTCAGGCTTCATAAGGTATGTAAATGGCCTACACCTATAAAAGGGTTATTATTCAACTTTAGTCAGAGCTGCAGTTTGTTTTCATCTACAGATGCCCCTCATCGGCACAGGCAGATTTGTGGTAAAGGTGAACTATCCCTTTAAGGGCTCTTTCACATGTATGGGCCATTCAGGTCAGTCTGTCAGTTTTTCAGGCGGACCTAAACGGATGCTCCATGTATTTCTATGGAGCAACGGATCGGTGACATGTCCGTTGAGATCCGATCCACTGAATACAGACGGATGGAAACTCTATTTTCCATCCGTTTGGCAGATTGGATGAAAAACGGACAGACGGTCCGTCTTCATCCGATCCCCCATAGAGGAGAGCAGAGCTCTGACAGGTCCGTCCCTGTACAGAGTGCGGAGACCGACCTGTTATCCGTCGGCTCAGCGGCGATCAACGGATGGATCCCCGCTGAGCAGTGGATCCCATCAAAACTGACTCCGCTAATGTGAAAGGAGCCTACAGCGGAACTAAACCCATCGATTTCACAGTTTCAAAAAAGTTACATTCCCGGCATGCTGGGAATGCTAACTGTCACATTTGCATGAGCTTTTAACCAAACTGTCAATCCATCAAATGACCAGTGTCATAACTAAGCACAAGTGCTGCACCATGGCAGTTGCAAATCAGAGGTTAAGATGGCAGCTTCCTTGGCTGAAAAAGATAGGAGGGTTTAGTTCTGCTTTAAGGGTTAAAGCCTAAGAGCCCTTGCAGACGAGGTGGACCCCACCAAGTGGATAGCCTGAGTAGTGGAGGATCTGTCTTTTGATCTGTGCAGAGCGGGCGGATGACAGGTCCGTGTCCGCTCCGCTATGCAGACACAGTACCGCTGTTTTTTATGGCAGTGGTTCTGAACCTCAGTCCTCAAGTACTCCCAACAGGCCAAGTTTTCCTTTACTCTGCACAGCAGCTTTAAATCAATGGGGTGGTCAGATGTCATTCAATCCGATCCCCATCAGTTTGTTTCTAGCGGATCAGATGCTGGCGGGTGTCAGCAGACATCTGGCGCTCCATAGAGAGCTATGGATGTTCCGATTGGGTCCACCTGAAAAACTGACAGATGGACCCGATCGGTGCGTCATTGTGAAAGGGGCCTAAACTATACATTGATTAGATAGGAGTCTTCCGGAATCCATTTGTCGTTTCTGGGCCAATTCACTAAAGCCTATAGCCAGATAATACTAAAGAAACAGGTAAAATAATTAATCCAACCTAGTGAACTAGTCACCCTTTTGTGTTCTGTAGGAACTCAATAGCTGAAAACTGAATTTTGGTAAAATTTTCCAGAGATGTCAGACCTCTTGGGTTTCTGCCACTGCAAAACACCTACACCAGCCCGGTAATATTGCTATGTCTCTTATAGATTTGAACGCAGAGGCGTAACTAGAACCTTCAGGGCCCCGGTGCAAGAAATTAGGAAGGGCCCCCCCTGACCTCTGGCCAGGGCCCTTCCCTCTTCTTGCTGATCCTGGGGCCCCTTACTCCTATCACGGGTCCCTTTATTACGGTCCCGCAGCGGGACCCTGGGAACAGCAGAAGACAAGTAAACTGGATAGGAGGGGCGGCAGGGGCAGCATATAGAGGAACCAATCTCCTGCATTAGGAGGAAAATGGAATAAATAAAACTTCTAAATGCCACCCTCGCCATCACTCCTATCCAGTGGGCCCCCTGGAGCATGGGGCCCGGTTGCAATCGCAACCCCTGCAACCCCTATCGTTACGCCCCTGTTTGAACGTATGTGTGTACATCCACCAATTCACCTCAGAGACTTGTAGTGCTACTGCTAGAATTCATGAACATTTAAAGTGGACTGTTCATTACAATACAGAAGGCAGTTCCTCGCCTCTCCAGGCTCATTCAATAGGATGTTGCAGAGCGCAGTAAGAATGAGGGACGTGCGGTAACCCATAGCAACCAACTGGTTTAAGGATAATTGCAGTCAGCTACAGGATGCTTTGTTGGTATGGATTACTGCCTTGTGCACACCATTATCGCTCTTGGTGCTGCCTTATTAAAGTGGAACTAAACCCATCAATTTAACAGTTTAAAGAACAGTTACATTTCGGCATGTGCCAGGCGTGTAACTGTCACATTTGCTTGTGTTCTCAACTAAACCGTCAAACCATCAAATGGCTGGTGTCAACACTAATCGCATGTGCAGCACCATGGCAGTTGAAGATCAGAGGCCAACATGGCAGCTTCCTTGGCTGAAAACGATAGGAGGGTTTACTTCCACTTTAAATAACCTCTCTGGTCTTTATAAATGGCAAGCCTCGGATGTCAGTAGTTCCTTGTGAATTATAAAGTTGTGTTTCCCTGAATACACGAATTGGCCCCTAGATTGTTTGTGCGTGAAGGCTGTCAGATTCTTTTCATTCAACTCTAAGGGCTCGTTTAGATGTGTGGCCAGGGGGCAGTAAAACCAGACGGTTAAGATGCAGATTTGATGTTCCCCAACCACCCACCTAAACAAAGACATGGAGATGCACAGGGCTGTACACAGGCCACGGAGCGGCGGTCAGTACTGCCACGGAGTATGATCTATTAAAGTTACTATGGCCGCACTGCACATGGTTGCAGCACAGTGGTTCAGCCTTTTTAGGGTTAAATCAAACATTGAGAAGGTGACATATCACCTTCCATCCACCTGTTAACCGCTTCTGGAAAGCATTCCACAGAGGAGTGCCGGCAACTGAATGAAGGTAAATGCACAGTGTGTAATATACCATATAAAATCAATACATGCATTTATATGCATTGAGAAATGTCCTATAAATGTATTTAATCACATGTATGTCATTGCCATGTGACTGAGGCCTACCACACACACAGAGGGCAGTGCCCATAGTAGATCCATTTAGTCTACATTGCACAATTTAGAAAAGCAAAAGGGGGAAGAGAATATCTTTAAAGCGAAACTCCAATTTTGGTGAGAAAGAAAACCTTCCAGTAGAACGTTCTTACAGATTCTTATCTGCTACTGTTCCATAGATATCCAAACAGGCCATTCCCATGCAAATGCCAAATACTTTCAAAATGTGTGTGAGGGTCTGCCTTAATAATGATCGTATGATCTGTTCCAGTGTGGTAACACAAACAGTGGCACACCAGCATCCCTTTGGCCATGTATGGAACTCACCTCAAAAGGTGAAGCTACAAGTGCAGTAAGCCTAAGAGCATTGTTGGGGAAGCCTTATAGCAATGGTCTCCAAACTGCGGCCTGGTGCCAGATGTGGTCCTCTGCCTGCCTTTATCTGGCCCTTGGGACACTATTTCTTCCATAAAACAGAATTGGTGACCCTAATTCTCCCACTGACACCAACAATGGGGCATCATTTCTCTAACTGATACCAACAATAGGGCACTCTTCCTCACACAAAAACCAATTATGGGGTACTATTTCCCCCACTGATACCAACAATGGGGCACTATTCTTCCCACTTCAACCAATCATGAGGCACTATTCCTCCCACTGATACGAACCACGGGGCACTATTCCTCCCACTAAAACCAACAATGGGGCACTATTCCTCCCACTGATACCAATGATGGGGCACTATTCCTCCCACTGATACCAACAATGGGGCACTACTCCTCCCACTGATACCAATGATGGGGCACTATTCCTCCCACTGATACCAACAATGGGTCACTATTCCTCCCACTGATACCAACGATGGGGCACTATTCCTCCCACTGATACCAACGATGGGGCACTATTCCTCCCACTGATACCAATGATGGGGCACTATTCCTCCCACTGATACCAATGATGGGACACTATTCCTCCAACTAAACCCAACGATTTGGCACTATTCTTCCCACTGACACCAATGATGGGGCATTATTCCTCCCACTGATAACATTGATGGAGTTCTATTCATCTCACTAAAACCAATGATGGGGCACTATTGCTCCCACTAAAACCAATGATAGGTCAGTTTATTCTCACTGACATTGGGGCATTTTCTACTGTCCAAATCCCCTCTCCCCCAAAAAAGCCTAAAGGGCAGTAAACTGGCCCTTTGTTTGGAATCCCCTGTCTCATAATATACAGTGGGTCAACAGTAATATAATCTATGAGCTAAGTACAGGAGCAGGTACTCATACGACAGGGCCTGTAGTACCCTTATGTATCGGTACTAAAACCAATTCATGGGGAGGGGGGCAATAGCAAACGTGCCCCTGACATTGGTAGTTGGTAGGACGAATGCAATCCTTACAGTGGTGGTCATATTGCCGCCCTTATGAACATATAAAAAGGTAATTGGTATCATGTAGTTGGCTCTTTTAAATTGACATTGGCTCTGGAACTGCGAAGGCTCCATCAGATCGAAGATCATCTGCAGCTCAAGCAACCCCTAGAACCTTAGTTGAGAATGCCTTCCTCACAGGGTCAGTGCTGTTGTAACTGCAAAGAAGGAAAATTTAATTTTCTTATCAGTTTTAGAATACAATGTCTAGCGGCAGATTGGAAAGCAAATTTTAAATGACTAAGGACACAATGGTTTGAGTAGCTAAACGGTATGCTGTATCACTTTTATTAAAACTGGAGTTAACCTTTAAAGGATAATAATAGTTGTGATAGGTAAGATGACTAAGATTTGATTTTATAAATTCATTATAGATTTTATCAGGTTGGTGATCACAAAATTTTACTAAGTGTCCCCTGAACACATCATAAGGAACAGCTGACATCACTAAGAGGCTTCACATTCAGATACAGTGACCATGTTGTCTGGCAGGTCAATATTCATGAAAACACAAAGTGCCTTAGTACTGCAGTTATTCTCATGAATATTGCTCTTATGCACAAGCCTGCCTCTGTCAATCACATAGTTTAATCCCTTACCCACCATACACATTACTGTAGTGTTTGTCATTTATATTTTGTGCATGTTAAAGTGTACCTGTTACCCATACACCCAGGAGGCAGATACTTCGCAGGCCCAATCTTCATCTTATCAATTAATCTCACCAAAGCTCATGGAACCAGTGCCAATGGCACGAGGCACTTTGTGAATGGATAGGCTGCACGCTAGCGTAGTCACTATTCTCCCACAAAGTGACTGCCTCAGCTTTGCACTGGTGACAGGCACTCTTTAAAGAGAACAAGTCTTAACTAAAAATGTAAACGCCTCTTTATACAGTTGACAATCCTGTATATATGTTATATTTGCAATATACAGAGTTTTAAAAAAATACAAATGGCTAATAAACATTTAAATAACTATAGCATGCTAATGTTCTGGAAGGTCACTCAATATCCATGTGTTGAAAAGCTAGATGCATCAAACCATGTGCAAAAGGAAAAGGCCACCAGCACTTCAGAATATTATTTTCACCACTTTGTGAAAATATGAAGTCATAGGGTTCATGACAACATTTTAGGGGCCTTACAGCGACCCTTTTAGAGGACACTATAGGGTAGACTAGTCGCTCTGCTCTGCCTTCTGAAAAGAACCCAACAAAACCCTAAAACATTGGCATGAAGACTGTGACCTGATCTTTTGGCAATAAAATGTTGAAAGGAACATTCTGAATAGTCTACATTTACTTGTTTTCTACATGGTGCCATTTGTTGTGTCACATCAAGCGCCTGCCATAAGCCACATTCTGAAGGTTAACCAGTCCACATAAGGATTTGATCCTCTGTGCAGTGCTACCTTCCAGGTCTAGACTGTTAGCTCTTGCAATACGTATCCTCCCACTTGTGGCATAAGACACCGCCATCTTGGTGGAGCTTGAGGGTTCTGATCAGAATGCAAGAGGATAGCCTCGGACAGCAGGGAGAGGGATCGCTGAAACTCTTGGTTAAGAGTTAGAAATATGAAGCTAAATAGAACTGGGTCAGGGAAAGTAGCTGATACAACACATGGCTTTTGGGTGACCATCATACAAAATATTCACATGCTGTAATCACTAACAGTTTATTATCCACTTAAATATTAATTTGTGGCTGGACCTCTTTAAGCTTCAGAAAATGCATGCCAAGATTGGGAAAAAGACTACCTCATTAAATCTGCAGAGCTAACCATAACATACAACCTGCTGAGGAAAACCAGGTCAGATCCCAAAACACACCTCCATTTAAAGGATCAGTCCACCCAAGGTGGATATTTTACTTCTGGGTGGAATAAATCGCCCAATGGCATATTAGGCTTCAATGGTGAGATCTCCTTGCCAGAGTTCTCTACTTTTCCTTTCCTTCTCTTCCATTACAAAGCCTCACTCCTCCACCTGCATCCTCTGTGATGTAAAATGTATGAACACAGGATGCATCAAGGAGTAGAGAAGACGACCCTATGCAATGGATGTATTAGGCAATTCCGGAGGGTTTACACTTAAGTCTCCAAGAGATATCAAAAAATCACTGTGTATTAATGCACCCGCGTCCACCCAAAGATAAAATATCAGATGGACTCAGGACTTCTAATAATAGTTACCAAAATCCCATATATATGTCCTATACATATATGTGTTTTTTTCACATACAAAAGTGGGTGAGGTGAGTTTTTTGGAAGGAAGACAGGAGGAATAATTATAAAAACTGGCTGTATAATTTATAAATATATAAAAGCTATCCCACATTCTCTGTAAAATAATTTTCTACTTTTAGATTTGAGAATGAACCCCAATTTAGCTTTGCTGGCCTTGGCTTTTCCTGTTGCCTCACATTGCTTAGGCACAAATAATAGTTAAAATGGACCAAAAGACAAAAAAAGCTTTTTGGCCATCTTTGCATGCCAGCAGTGACTCAAGTTCCTCCGACAAAGAATACTGAAAGCTAAGCCTTTGGAATCCTACATGGAGCGTTGTCTGTCTGCTCTACTGCAACAGGCAACTGTTTATTTGGGAACCCCTGCTTGTGATACAGAAAAGCTGTTCCCGGCAGGGGTCGGGACAAGGGGTGGGCAGAAGGTGCAGCTTCCCTGGGCACAGCGGAGCAAGGGGCCAGAGAATGGACGTAGGGCAGGGCAGTAAACCCATTCTACAGCATGCATTAACAGTGGGGAAGGGGTGCAGTTCCAAATCCTTGCCCTGGGCACTAGATGAACTTGTCCCGGTACTGGTTCCTGGACACACCCACTGCAAGCTTGCTTCTCACATACAGAAAGCCTCATGTTAAATAAATCTCAGTGTGACATTATACGCGTTTTTTCTAGTTGCCGTTTTTAGAGGTATCCCTCCATGTCTTCAGCCAATCAAATAATGTGCATATAAAAAATGGGGCAGTCTGCTCACACAATGGATCTGGGACTTTAGTGTTTACACTTCTTATTTAAGAAGCTAAAATACTGTACAAGTGTTATCTTTGTGTGCCAATCCTTGGCACGGGCATCCTTCTCCCTCTATAACATAAGTGTAGATAGGTCCATCACTCCCCCTGCCATCAGAACGTCTGCTGGGTGAAGCTTTGCCCACTGCAAAACCATGCCAGAAGTAGGAACTCAACATCAGCCGCAGTTATACAGTTATCTCTGCAGCTGAGCAAGAATTTGAAGATTTAGGTCATAGCACGTTGGGGGCAGTATGTGTCCGTGGATTAGAAGGGCCTGAGCAACTTGAACTTTCCGAGAGCCATGGGAGAGCGTCAGAATATTGCTCTTACTGAGATGAAAGTTGGATTATTAAGATGAGACATGTGAAACAGATTCATTCCTTTGGTTGCTGAAACTGATAAAAGGGGATGAAGTTCAGAAAACAGAATTCACAGATTTGTATGTGCCCTCCTGCAATGTCTTCTATTTATGTTCCTCATTGTTTGTGAAGGTTCTTATCCAGATCATGGTACAATAAATAGTCAATCGCAATCAGCTTAGCTTGTTCTGTAAATGTGAAGATGTTTCACTATTCATCCAAGTAACTTCCTCAACTCAAGCTCATTCTGTAATGCTTACTAACTACTACTAGGCATCCTCATTCTTGAAAATGTCTCCAACCATTTCAAAGCATTGAATTCATACTCCAACCATTAGGTCCTCAAAAACCTTAAAGCTACATTCCGGGTTGAAGTAAAAGCAAACCCTTGCAGTGGTCTTGCCTTTACATTGCAAAGGGTTAAACGCCTGCTTTGTCTATAGGGTTAGGAATAAGGTGAAATGTTTACCTTTCTCATCGCTCTTCCTGGCCTCCTCCCTGCTGCTGGTCCTGCCATGTACATGAGAATGCCAATGGCCGGCCTACATCTCTGAGAATGTCTGACAGCAGAGGAGTGGTCTCCAAACTGCAGCCTGGGGTCAGGATGTGGCCCTTGGCTTGCCTTTATCTGGCCCTTGGGGCACTATTCCACCAACTGACACCATTGATGGGGTTATATTCCACCAACTGACACCATGGATGGGGTTATATTCCACCAACTGATACCATGGATGGGGTACTATTCCACCAACTGATACCATGGATGGGGTACTATTCCACCAACTGATACCATGGATGGGGTACTATTCCACCAACTGATACCATGGATGGGGTACTATTATTCCCATTTGTACCAACAATGGGACACTGTTTACTTTCAAACAAGTGATGTGAAGCTGGTCATACCCAGTTATTTAATTTAATTGTGCAAAGAAAAATGGTTCATCAGAACATTCCATCGAGTCAATTAATTTTGTTTGAAAGCCCTTAAAATTTTGTCCAGACCTACTGTTTGAATGTAATCCCAAAAGTATTAAAGCAGATCTGTAACTTTAAAAGCTGGTCTAAACAAACAATTTCCTTCACTAGGCGCTGCACTGGCTCTATGCATGTAGCTTCAGTTACATACAGTACACAGTACTGGATGACTTCCTGTCTCACATCCGGAAAAATAAAGAGGTGGTCTGAGGGGTCATTTATAGGCAGCTTTGTATTCTGTAAATTAATACAAAGCTTCCTCTGACTGGCTGAGGCAGAGAGGTAGGCTGATGAAGTCTTTCTCTCCGACTCAGCCAACCAGAGAAAGCTTTGTATTCCTTCACAGAATACAAAGATGACTATGAATGGCTAAGTGCCGCTCAGACTGACTCTGTAGTGTTCCAGGTGTGAGATGGGAAGTCTGTCTCACAGCCGGAACCCAGCACTATGTACGGTATGTAGCTAGAGCTATATGCCGTACATACAGTGCTTAGAGCCAGTGCAGCACATCAAGTCAGTCAAGGAAATATTTCTTTTGGACCAGCTTGGTTCAAACAAACTATTTAAAGTCACAGAAAACCTGGAGATGAGCTTTAAAGAGATTTCATTACAATATGTACAAAAACGAATGTAGATTTGACCCCTCTAACCATTAGAAAATCAAACAAATGTTCCTAAAACGAAAGTTCTACTGATGTATGGCCAGCGTTACCCAATGCTATGGATAATCATCTTATACCCATTTCTGGATAGCAATCCTCTGAAGATAATCCCCCCTTAAAGATCATACTCCCTCATGTCACATTTTTGCAAAGGACACGTGACATCGTACATTTTTGTAGATGGTAGGTTATTGCCATTTTGAATACAGTATATCATACTGTAAGCTGGGAGAATGAATACTGTACATGTTTAAAGCCCATCTCCTGACTACATTTTCTAGTTTTGGTCATCTGGAAGCATTACACCCCTATGGTGTCCAAACCCAAAGTATACGTTTTGGCTGGAGCTGGACTTTAAAGTGGAACTTCACTATCTCAATCAACATGAATTATTTGCAATCCTTATGCTGCTAGCATTAGTAAATAGATAGGAAAGTATATCATATTTACTGCATCCATATTCAGGTATGTGAGCTCTGAAGCTTAGTCATAATCTTCACCTTAAACATATAAAAATGTGGGGTCTACCAAGAATATTGATTTAGGACCATTGCAGGAGGGCAACTGTAAGTTAGCGGAGGGAACAGTATCCTGAAATTAAGTGAAGATGAGGTTTTTGGGGTTTTTTACCAATTCAGTCTTCAAGTACTATACAACTGCATTTACCCTTTGAGCCTTCCAAGAACAGTAGAAGCAGTCTTCTGTGTCTCACACTTTCTGCACCCCTATCCTGTTCTCCAGACTTTATCTCCTATTTTGGCCCTCATGTTCAGCTACTCCAAACTTGTCCGTACCTCTTGTCACCCTTCTGCCTCCACACTCTGCCCCCCTGCCTGTGTTACACAGATGGGGCTTCGGTAATCCCTTGCGGAGTTCCTCCCCCTCCTGCCACGGACCTGTGCCTCCTTTCGCAGTGCCCGCGATGCCTCATGAAACTGTCTCTCCACATAAATTTCTTGGCGCACACTTCACACTCGTACGGTTTTACGCCTGTGTGCGTTTTCATGTGTTCCGTAAGGTGGTGTTTCATCTTGAACTTCTTTCCGCAGACCGGGCAGTCAAAGGGGCGCAGGTTGAGGTGCATATTGACGTGACGGTCACGCATGCTCTTGTGTGAGAAGGCTTTCCCGCAGTGGCAAAGGAATATCTTTCCACCTTCCCCTTGGGTTGTCCCTGTGCCCCCTTGCCCAGCTGCTCCATGCCCAGAAGGTAAGACCAGCAGCTGGTTTCCTTGCATGTCCAGGGGCAGAAGTGGAGGACCCTGTGGGTAGCCTGAACTTCCGGCTGCTCCTTCCTCATAAGGCATGCCATCTGAAGGCTCACAGAAGTTCACCTGCTCTTCTGGAGCATTGAGAGTGCGGACGTCACTTATACTCAAGTGTTCTTCCTCTTCGTCCTCCTCCATTTCTTCTTCATCTTCTTCCTCCTCGCCTTCACATGTTAACACCAGGCCCTGGTGGGGCCGTTCCTTCTTTACATACACCCAATGCCTTTGTGGCACAATGCTGGGCCTTCGGTAACTGGAGCAGCTTGCAACAGAAGCCTCTTCTCCTCCTTGGTCTTCCTCGACTCCGGCTTCCTCTGCAGTTTCACTTGCTACATCACTTCTTCTTCTACTCCTCTCTGCACAGGGTTCGGGAGGCGCCTCCCGAGGGCTAAAGTAGTTGCTGCTACTGGGAGACTGGTTCTCGCTGGCTCTTCCAGAATGAGGTCTCTGTGGTGTTGGGACATTACTACTGCTTCCAGATCCTTCTATGCTACCGGTGCCGTTGTTGGCTCGAGCCTCCTTCAAAAGCTCAGAACACTTATCCACAACGTGCCACATCTGGAGGACGCTGCCCACAGTCAGGTAATTGACAATCTCGTCGGCCAGCATTGTCAAGCGTCCCGTGTAAGCAGCACACAACACGGCTTCAAAGGCCCCTGGGTCTACTACATTAGGCAGAACCACACAGCTCATTCCCTTAAGCAGCACCTGGTCATGAAAGTACGGGGAAGAGGCAGCGAGTACTGCGCGGTGGGCACGAAAGACACTGCCTTGCGCGTGAATAGAGACGTCACAGAGCTTGCCTTCCATACGCTGTTGGTTGAGGCTTTCCAGGAGGGAGCTGGCCACATCAGGGAAGTCCACATGGATGAGGGGGCCAGTGGTTTCCATGATAACGTAGGAAGAGTGGGGGGGGTGGACCTGGAAGAGCAAGAAAAGTTTATTGGCACAGATACCAACATGTATGCATATAAAGTTCAAGACAAGCTGCCTACCTCTCAGGCTAACTACAGTTATAAGAAAGCATGGGATTGGTTCATCTAAACCAGTCTTTCTCAACCTTTTCAACACAGAGGAACCCTTGAAATAACTTTCTGGTCTCGGGGAACCCCTGCTAAAAATTACTATGTCTACATCTCATGATACATTACTGTGATGGTCAGTGGGAAGAATGTTCCTTACACTTGTGGTCATTGGGAAGAATGACCCCCTTACAGATAGCTAAAAAGATCAATGGTGTCAGTAGGAACTTATCTTAGAGGTAGAAATTGCTCATTATTCAAGGAACCCCTAGCAATTCTGGGTGACAAACGCTGAGCAAGGGATTCTTTTAATCACTTGACCTCCAGATGATTTACCACCTTCCTGATCAGGCCATTTTTTGCGATACGGCACTACGTTATTTTAACTGACAATTGCGCAGTCATGTGACCCTGTACCCAAATAAAATGTATGTCATTTTTTCCCCCACAAAAATAGCTATCTTTTGGTGGCATTTGGTCACCGCTGTGTTTTTTATTTTTTATACTATAAACAATTTAGAAAAAAAAAAATAATAATAATAATATTTTTTACATTTCTGCTATAAAACACATCTAGTAAAAAAAACACCAAAAAAAACAAAAAAAACAAAAAAAAACACATTTCTTCATCGATTTAGGCCAATATGTATTCTGCTACATTTTTTTGATTAAAAAAACCCAATAAATGTATATTAATTGGTTTGTGCAAAAGTTATAGTGTCTACAAACTATGGGATATGTGCTGGAATTTTTATTATTTTTTTATATTAGTAATGGAGGTGATCAGCGACTTATAGCAGGAATGCGATATTGCGGCGGGCAATCTAACTGACACATTTGACACTTATGCATTTTTTAGTACTGATCACTGTATTAGGGTACTTTCACACTGAGGCGCTTCTAAACTGCCAGTAACACTGGGGGGCTTTTCAGGTGCTTTCCATTCATTTCAATGGAGAGGGGCGTTTTTGAGGTGCTTTTTTTAGCGCTCCAAACATGTTCCAAAGATGCTGCTTGCAGCAGTTCTTTCACCGCTCCGTCCCAGTGTGAAAGCATTCATTGATTTTAATGGAAATAGGTTTTCATGAGCTTTTTTTTAGCACGAAAGCGCCTGAAAAGTGCCTCCGTGTGCAAGGGGTCATATTGTCATTGGTTGTCACTGTACTAATGACACTGGCTGGGAAGGGGTTAAACATCTAGGGTCATCAAAGGGTTACCTGTGTGCCTAACCAGTGTTCATGTGTACTGTGTTAGGTGCTTTTACTCAGGGAAGTGATGGATTTTATTTCCTGCTTTGCAGGGACAGAAAATCCATCCTTTCCCCTGTCAGAACAGAGCTCTGCCTTAATTACATAGGCAGAGCTCCGTTCTCCATTCTGTGTGACATCCATTGGCTGGCACCCACTGATCTACTTCTGCTGTGATAAATTACAGCAGAAGCGGCGCACGCGTGCCCTCTACCCAGAGGTGCAGAATCACACACACACACACCGGAGATCCATACAAACCAATCACAACCTCCTGGGTGGTCAGAGTAAACTGGAATCTGATTGGCTGCTAGGGGTTACATCCCTTTGGTCTGCTGAATAAACCTGGATGTGTGTATTTGACGCCGCTATTTACACACCGCCAACAAATCTCTCGGCACTTTGTAGAGTACACAGCCCCGTTTATATCCGTCCCAGCCTCAGCACAGCAAATACACGCTCCATCTACATAGAAAACAATGTATAAGCGCTGCCTGCCTTTGTTTACATTTTAAACCACAGGAATACAGAAAAGAGTGCCAGACCAAAACATGGAAGAAATCAAGTTTAAAGCGGAGTTTCGCCACCCCAGCAAACAGTTAAAAGTCAGCAGGTACACATATTGTACACAAACTGTAGCTGCTGACTTTTAATATTAGGACACTCACCTGTCCTGGAATCCAGCGATATCAGCACCCCAGCTGATGTTCCCATCGGCTCTGGGGTGCTGCCGCCGCCATTTCTTCTAAGGGAAACAGGCAGTGAAGCCTTGCGGCTTCACAGTTGGTTCCCTACTGCACATGCGCAAAGCGTGCTGTGCTTTGTGAATGGCCCAGTGGTGAGGGAAGGAGGAGGGGGGCCAACTTCCGAGTGATCAGACCGCGGTGGGGATGGGCACCTGTTAGAGCTGCACCATTCTGGCTAAAACGAGAATCGCGATTTTTTCGCTTACAATAAAGATCACAATTCTCTCATAATTCTCACGGTGTAACATCATTTTTCACATTATACAAAGAATTTGGGCTAAGTTTACTGTTTCGGTTTTTTTTAATCCATTGAAGTGTATTTTTTCCACAAAAAATTGCATTTGAAAGACCGCTGCGCAAATACCATGTGACATAAAATATTGCAACAGCCACCATTTTATTCTCTAGGGTCTCTGTTAAAAAAATATATACTGTTTTGGGGTTCTAAGTCATTT
>BLSH010289677.1:559594-573482 GCA_018402905.1 Glandirana rugosa
CTGAACACCTGATAAAACCTGAATGGACTCGGTTATGGCCGAGTTATTAATGTCAATCCACAAGGAGAGGTTACCAGCTCCGGCCCTAAGCTATCTTTGTGGTCAATGCTTTCTCCTAGTCCATTCAACTTTCATCAGGTATTAAGCTCTGAGGAAGAGAGTGGTTTGGCCCCTAAATGCGTTGGATGTTTTTTCTATGACCGATTTACTAAGGTTTAAATTCTATTAGGATTCTTTCAAACTGCATTCCCACTTCAGCGTTTTGCATTGCAAGCAGATTTGCAGCGATTCTGCTCGTGATTCCAAAGCAGAATCACGGGACTCACATTTGAGGTTTGTAAACATCCCTTGTAATAGAAATAAGCATGACAGGTCCTCTTTATTGAGAGATCTGGAGTCATAAAGACCTCAGATCCCTCATTTACCTTTAAAAAAAAAAAAAAGTAATTTTACATTTAACAGAAAACAAAAATTGGCCCTTCAAGGCCGTTAGGCAGAAGCGACATCAGACGGCGCTCCGGTCCTCCAAGGGCATAGAGTCGAGTGGGGGCTATCTTGCCCTCATCGACTTCCTGCCCATCCCCTCCAGCAGATCGGATTGTTTCCGCCTTTGCCAATCTGTCCTCCTCTCACCTCTCACGCCGCCTCTAAGGCCTCATACACAGACGTTTCTTAAAAAATAAACAAAATGTTGGGCCCGATGTCAAGGGAAAAAAAATCTGCGTTTTTAGGCGTTATGCATCGGCGTTAGTAAGCGTTAGTGAGCGTCGGCGTCAATAGGCGCTTTTGTAAAAAAAAAAAAATCATCCCTCTGCTATTTTTCAACCTAAAAACGTTGGCGTCAAAAAACGCCGGTTAACACGGGTGCGGCGTTAGTGAGCGTTTTGCGGCGTCGGCGTCAAAAACCGCCAAAACGTTACAGCCTCAGAACGTGCTGGCCGTGGGTTCTAGTTGCAGCTCACTAACGCTGACGCCATCTACAGCTCAAAAATGCTGGTGTTTTTATGGGGCCATTGACTAACATGGAGAGCTGCAAAAAACGCCAGCATCAAAAAATGTCCGTGTGTATGAGGCCTAAAAGTCATCTTGCGGCGAATGCTCCGCTGAGACCACTTTTATTTTGAAGACAATCGCCCACGGTGATAACAGGGTTATGGCAGCTAGCAACTTTGCCCCAGCGCAGCACAAAGCAATCCACTGCCTCTCCCCACATGGCTGGCAATTGAACTTTATGAGATGTCTGCATGACATCTCAATAAAGTTTGCTTTAAAAAAGGGAAGGAAACAATGCAATGCACCGAGCTCAACACATCACTGTGCTGATTTTGGCCCCACTGCACCGCACACCAGCCACTGCATTGCAATGCAACCACTGGTGTTTACCAGCCCTGAGTAATTGCTTCCACCAGTTATTCCATCCACTGAGCAGGTTTTATATTTATAGGTTGTTATTATGGGTCACTGCACCTAACATTGCATTATTAATGAAGCCTGTATGTGTAGCTATGTGTATATGGAAATGCATCCATTTTATTTTCTTTACTCATTTATAAGTGTAGATTGGTGAGCTCTACACAACGCCCCTATACAGTACCTTGAAAAAGTATTCATACCCCTTGACATTTTCCACATTTTGTCATGTTACAACCAAAAAGGTAAATGTATTTTATAGGGATTTTATGTGATAGAGATACACAAAGTGGAACATAATTGTGAAGTGGAAGGAAAATTGATTTTCTTTTACATTTTTTTACAAATAAATATGTGAAAAGTGTGGCGTGCATTTGTATTCAGCCCCCTTTACTCTGATACCCCTGACTAAAATCGAGTAGAACCAATTACCTTCAAGAGTCACCTAATTAGTAAGTAGAGTCCACCTGTGTGTAATTTAATCTCAGTATAAATACAGCTGTTCTGGGAAGTCCTCAGAGGTTTGTTAGAGAACCTTAGTGAACAAACAGCATCATGAAGGCCAAGGAACACACCAGACAGGTCAGGAATAAAGTTTTGGAGAAGTGTAAAGCAGGGATAGGTTATACAAAAAATATCCCAAGCTTTGAGCATCTCATGGAGCTCTGTTCAATCCATCATCCGAAAATGGATCAGAGAAGCAGCCAAGGGGCCCATGGTAACTCTGGAGGAGCTGCAGAGATCCACAGTTCAGGTGGGAGAATCTATCTATTAGTCGTGCACTCCGCAAATCTGCCCTTTATGGAACTTTTTGGCCTAAAAGCAAAACGCTATGTGTGGCGGAAAACTAACACTGCACATCACCCTGAACACACCATCCCCACCGTGAAACATGGTGGTGGCAGCATCATGTTGTGCGGATGCCTTTCCGCAGCAGGGACAGGGAAGCTGGTCAGAGTTGATGGGAAGATGGATGGAGCCAAATACTGGGAAATCTTAGAAGAAAACTTGTTAGAGTCTGCAAAAGACTTGAGACTGGGGCAGAGGTTCACCTTCCAGCAGGACAACGACCCTAAACATCCAGCCAGAGCTACAATGGAATGGTTTAGATCAATGGTCCCCAAACTGCTTGCCTTTATCTGGCCCTTGGGGCACTATTCTTTCCACTGATATGAGACACTATTCTGCCATCTGACACTGACAATGGAGCACCACTGACACCACTAATGGGGCACTATTCCTCCCTATGATACCAATGATATGGCACTATTACTCTCCCTAATACCAGATGTTCACTCCCACTGGTGCCAGGAAAATTTCCACCTTCGTTGGCCACAGTCCGGCCCTTCTAGAGTCTGAAGGACAATAAACTGGCCCTTTGTTTAGATCAAAGCATATTCATGTGTTAGAATGGCCCAGTCAAAGTCCAGACCTAAATCCAATTGAGAATCTGTGGGAATACTTGGAAATTGCTGTTCACAGACGCTCTCCATCCAATCTGAAAGAGCTTGGGGTATTTTGCAGAGAAGAATGGGCAAAAATGTCCTCTCTAGATATGCAAAGCTGGTAGAGACTTCCCTAAAAAGACTTGCAGCTGTAATTGCAGGGAAAGGCGGTTCTACAAAATATTGACTCAGGGGGGCGCTATAGGAATGCACGCCACACTTTTTACATATTTATTTCTAAAAAATGTTGAAAACCATTTATCATTTTCCTTCCACTTCACAATTATGGGACAGCGATAAAAGTGATCAGATACGTCTCCGCAAGCTCGTGCACCAAAGAAAAACGCATATGTAAGTCACTCCCGCATATGTAAACGGTGTTCAAACCACACATGTGAGGTATCACTGCGATCATCAGAGCCAGAGCAATAATTCTAGCAAAAGACCTCCTCTGTAACTCTAACCTGGTAACCGTTAAAAATTGTAAAGCATCGCCTATTGAGATTTTTAACCACTTGCCGACCGTCAACCGCAGGTTGACGGCGACAAGATGGCTCTCCTGGGCAAACCGCCGTCATCTGACGGCGGCTGCCAGATCGCACACCTCCGGAGGCGCGCTCACTGTGGCCAGGGAGCGGGTGCGGCAGACTCTATCTCCGCCGGCTACCCGCGATGCCCCCCCCGGAGTGAAAGAACAGAGGTCCGTGTAAGTAAACACGGATCTCCGTTCTGTGAGATGGGGAAGGGCTGTGATCACAGCCTTTCTCTGCATGGAAGCTGTGATCGCTCCACTTCCCCCTGCTAGGGCAGCCCCCATACAGTTAGAACACGCCCAGGGAACACAGTTAACCCTTAGAGCGCCCCCTGCAGGTTAACCCCTTCACTGCCAATGGCATTTACACAGTAATCAGTGCATTTTTATAGCACTGATCGCTGTATAAATGCCAATGGTCCCAAAAAAGTGTCAAAATGGTCGGACATGTCCGCCCCAATATCGCAGTACCGCTAAAAATCGCAGATCGCCGCCATTACTAGTAAAAAATAAAATAAATAAAAACCCCAGAAATTAATTCTCATCATCCATAAACGTGGCCACTTTTGCGCAAGCCAATCAATAAACGCTGATTGCGATTTTTTTATCACAAATATGAGGAAGGATATAAATCGGCCAAAACCGATGAAAAAAAATGTTTTTTTATATTTTTTTTTTTGGATTTGTATTTTAGCAAAAAGTAAGAAATTTGGTTTTTTTTTTTGCAAAATTGTCCTTCTTCCTTTGTTTATAGTGGCGATCAGAAATGACGCAGCGGTGATGAAATACCACCAAAAGAAAGCTCTATTTGTGGAAAAAAAAGGACGCAAATTTTGTTTGGGTACAACGTCCCACGACCGCGCAATTGTCAGTTAAAGCGACGCAGTGCCGAATCGCAAAAAGGGCTCTGGTCCTAAAGTGTGAAATCCTTCCGGGGCTGAAGTGGTTAAGTACCGTAGTTTGTCGCCATTCCACTAGTGTGTGCAATTCATGTGATAATGTCATACCCGGCCTCTGCATTTGGAAAAATGCCGCTGCCTCCATTGGGAAGCAGAGATCATTTATTTATTTATTTTATTTCAGGGTTCCCAGCCTAGAGGTGAGATCTGGGGACCCCAGGCACAGTGCTGTAGTGGGTA
This sequence comes from Glandirana rugosa, assembly GCA_018402905.1. NCBI lineage: Eukaryota > Metazoa > Chordata > Amphibia > Anura > Ranidae > Glandirana > Glandirana rugosa. The sequence goes on from BLSH010289677.1 coordinate 564,121, forward strand.
GCACTTTCACCTGGCAGCAAAAGGGTTGCTGGTTCGAAATCCCCACCATAACACTACGTGCCTGGAGTTTGCATGTTTTCCCTGTGCCTGTGTGGGTTTCCTCTGGGTACTTCGGTTTCCTCCCACACTCCAAAGACATGCTGGTAGGATAATTGGCTCGTATGTAACTTGGCCCTAGTATATGTATGAATGTGAGTTAGGGGCATTAGATTGTAAGCTCTTTGAGGGTAGGGACTGATGTGAATGTACAATGTATATGTAAAGTGCTGCGTAAATTGACGGCGATATACAAGTACTTGAAATAAATAAATCTCTCCATAAAGAGGACCTGTCATGCCCTATTCCTATTACAAGTGATGTTTACATTCCTTGTAATAGGAATAAAAGTGATCAAAAAAAAAAATAGAATCATACCGGTGGCCCTTGGGGGGGTACTGCCCTGTAATACACTTTTTGAGAGGGGTTCTTTTTTTATTTATTATTGTATGTCACCGTTTTTTTCAGTTTTTTTTTTCTTTGGGTACATAAATAAAGTTGGGTCGGTTTCAATTTTTTCTTTTTTTTTTCTTTTCTATTCTTCACTTACCCCTGTCTGCGAGAGCGGTGAGGTGGGCACTCTTCATTATAAATCCCCTATTGATAAACAAATTTGTTCTAGGAATAGGAAGTACGGAATATTTGTTGTTGATGATATATGTTATTTTGGACATGTAAATGTTTTGACACTGACTGTTTTAAATTAATAAAAAGATTTTGGAAAAAAAAAAAAAAAAATGTAAAAAGAAAATAGGAAAAAAAAGTAAAATAAACAATTATAAAAAAAAACAATTTGAAGCGGTCCTGTCCCTGCGTGCTCGACCGCTCGCAGAAGCTGGCGCATACGTAGGTCACGCCCACATATGTAAATGGCGTTCAAACCACACATGTGAGGTATCGCCGTGAACATTAGAGCGACAGCTATATTTAACTTTGATAACCTATTCAATTTCTACTTCGATCTGTCGTACGATTTACGAGGCATTAAGCCCCAACCCTGCCTTCATAAAACTCTTAAAGGGCCGGGACGTGGCGGTGTGAAAATGTTAATATCTTGAATTTAAATGAATGCAAATTCATCTTTGGCCATTACCGCCACCTTTTCGGCTGATAGGCTACTTTCAAACTGAGCAGTTATGGAGGCGCTTTTGCGTTAAAAAAAGCGCAAGAAAAAACGCATCCCTTTAAATTCTATGTATGTCTTCACACTGATCCGTTGCGGTGTTAAAAATCCTGGTTGTCGCATTTTTTGGTCAGTTAACAAAAAAAAAAAAAAAAAAAAGCGCACCTCCCCATTGAAATGTATTAAAAAAGCAGCAAAAACGCAATACGGGTATGTTTTTTGATGCCTATGAACTTTTTTTGACGGCCATTATCGCCACCTTGTTTTTGGCAAAATGAGGATAGCCCTATTTTCAGCTGATAATTTTCAATGTCCGATCTATCGGTGCATCCCTAAGATAAACCATTTACCAAGCAGGGGTGCTTACTATGATCAGCTGTTATCCCAAAGAGAAAAAAAAACTGTTTGCTGTAAAAAATATTAGCTGAAGTTTGGCTTCAATGTGTTAGTGTATTTAAATCTACTAGTCCTACTAACACTCTCCTCCCCCAGACTGACGATGCTGCTGCTTTCCTCTAGAGTGGGGGCGTTCTAATACAGGTATGTTACTGGCCAGATCTCCAGGTGAAAACAGAGAGGGGAGAAGGCCTGAAAAAAGAAAACTAAAGCAGCCGACACATCGAATGATTGGTAAGCTGCAATAGATGACATGCTTGGTGTTGGGTTTAATACGAGTTGAAGGGGTCCGGAGGTGGTGTACATTATGTTTATTAACCACTTACCGCCAAGAGGGCGTACATGTACATCCTCCCGTTTCAGTGGTTATACCGGGATGATGTATGCACCTACAGGGATCATCCCAGTATTGATCTTTACAACCGGTGATTCCCTGCACTGTAAGAACAATCATAGCGGATGTTCAGCCACTTGATCGTTCTTACAGGCAGCGGGAGGGGACGTTCCCCCCACTGCCCTCCGGCGAGCCAGAAAAGGAATCCACCGCTGGCGGAAGTTCACCATAGAGAATACTGGTGACCAGGCGCTAGGCCCGGGTGTGACAGAGGCCCGGGTGTTACGTTGTGACGTCACGTCCAGCCTGGCAGTTGTAAACACTGCTGTGTGCTCGGCTGGGAAGCTGAGATCCCTTTTTGTTTTGATCTCAGGCTTTCCAGCCTGGACGAGAAATCACCCCACATCTCTCCATAATTGACCCCACATCTCTCCATAATAGACCCCCACATCTCTCCATAATAGACCCCCACATCTCTCCATAATAGACCCCCACATCTCTACATAACTGACCCCTGCATCTCTCCATAATAGACCCCCACATCTCTCCATAATAGACCCCACATCTCGATAATTTACCCCACATCTCTCCATAATAGACCCCACATTTCTCCATAAAGAGTACCTGTCATGCACTACTCCTATTACAAGGGAAGTTTACAATCCTTGTAATAGGAATAAAAGTGATTAAAAAAAAAATTAAAAGGAAATGAATAAAAGAATGAAAATAAAAACAATAAAAAAAACTAAATTGAAAGCGTCCCATCCCTACCTCACACGCAGAAGCGAACGCATGCGTACGTTATTACGCCCACATATGTAGATGGTGTTCAAGCTACACATGTGAGGTATCGCCACGAACGTTAGAGGGAGAGCAATAATTCTATCCCAAGACCTCCTCTGTAACTCTAAGCAGGTAACCTGTAAAAAAATGTAAAGAGTCACCTATGGAGATTTTTAAGGAATGAAGCTTGACGCCATTCCACGAGTGTGCGCAATTTTAAAGTGTACCATGTTAGGTATCTATTTACTCAGCGTAACATCAACTTTCACAATTTTACAAAAAAAATGGGCTAACTTGAGTGTTTTGGGTTATTTTTCAAATTCATGAAGTGTTTTCTCTCCCCAAAATATAAAAAAATTGCTGCGCAAATACCAAAATTGCAATGGCTGTCATTTTATTCCCTAGGTCTCTCCTAATATATATATATATATATTTATAAAATGTTTTTGGGGATCTGAGTAATTTTCTAGTAAAAAATCGTTGATTTTTTTTACATATAGGAGAGGAATGCCAGAAAAGGCTTGGGCTGGACCTGGTTAAAGCATGACATGTTAGGGATCTATTTACTCGGTGTCACATCATCTTTACATTATACAAAAAAACTGAGCTAACTTCACTGTTCTTTGGGTTTTTTTTTAATTCCTGAAAGTGTTTTTTCCCCCAAAAAAATCATGTTTGAAAAATTGCTGCTCAAACACCTTGTGACATAAAACAATTGCAATGATCACCATTTTATTCCCTAGGGCAGTAATGGTGAACTTTGGCACTCCAGATGTTTTGGAACTACATTTCCCATGATGCTCATGCACTCTGCAGTGTAGTTGAGCATCATGGGAAATGTAGTTCCAAAACATCAGGGGTGCCAAGGTTCACCATCACTGGCCTAGGGTCTCTGCTAAAAATATATATAAATGCTTGGGGGTTAGAAGTAATTTTCTAGCAAAAAAAATACAGATTTTACATGTAGGAGAGTAGTGCCATAATAGGCCCGGTATGGAAGTGGGTAAAGCGTGACATCTTAGGTATGTGTTTACTCAGTGTCACGTCTTCTTTCACATTATACAAAAAAAAATAGGGCTAACTTTAGTAGGTTTTTTTTTTTTAGTTCATGAATGTTTTTTTCCCCCCCAAATAAAATTGCGTTTGAAAATTGCTGAGCAAATGCTGTGTGACATAAAAAGTTGCAAGGGACCGCCATTTTACTCCCTAGGACAGCGATGGCGGACCTTAGCACCCCAGATGTATAATAATTTACAAAAAAAAAAAAAAAGGTGAAAAGTATTCCAGTGCTGCTGATCTTCAGCTGCCTCTTTGCAGCCACGTCCTGCCTACATGTGTGTCCCCCACGGTGAATTTTCATTGATCTGGTGGGTTTGCAGTCACCATGAAATACTGGAGCCCAGCTGCACAATTGTTGATGGTTCAAAGGGCTTTATCACAATTTTGATGCTTAGAATAAAGATCACAAATGCGGTGTAACATCATCTTTCATATTATACAAAAAAAAAAAAAAAAATGGGCTAACTTTTCTGTTTATTTTTTTTATTATTATTTATTTATTATTCATTAAAGGGTATTTTTTCCAAACAAATTGCATTTGAAAGACTGCTGCGCAAATACCACGTGAAATAAAATATTGCAACAACCACCATTTTATTCTCTAGCCACTTGCCGATCGCTGACCGCAGTCTGGCGACGACAGAGTGGCTCGTTATCGCAAACCGCCGCCGTATCACGGCAGCTGAGATAACTAGTGCTGTGAGCGCGAGCCGCCGTAGGAGCGCTCGCGCGCTCACTGTGTCCGGGGGGGGACCAGGGAGCGGGTAGGGCGGACTCGATCGCCGCTGGCTACCCGCGATGGCCCCCCGCAGTGAAAGAACGGAGGTCCGTGTAAGTAAACACGGATCTCCGTTCTGTTAAAGGGGGAAGGGCGGTGATCACAGGCTTCCTGTATATGGAAGCCGTGATCATCCCCTTTCCCCAGCCAGCCCAGCCCCCATACAGTTAGAACACGCCCAGGGAACACAGTTAACCCTTAGAGCGCCCCCTCCAGGTTAACCCCATCACTGCCAATGGCATTTACACAGTATTCAGTGCATTTTTATAGCACTGATCGCTGTATAAATGCCAATGGTCCCAAACAAAGTGTCAAAATGGTCCGACATGTCCGCCCCAATATCGCAGTACCGCAAAAAAAAAAAAAAACCGCAGATCGCCGCGATTACTAGTAAGAAAAAAAAAATTGCCAGAAATTCTCATCGTCCGTAAACGTGGCAACTTTTGCGCAAACCAAACGCCGAATGCGATTTTTTTTACCAAAAATATGAGGAATATAAAATTGGCCAAAACCGATGGAAAAAATGTTTTTTTTACATATTTTTTGGATTTGTATTTTAGCAAAAAGTAAGAAATTTGTTTTTTTTTTCCGCTAAATTGTCGCTCTTCTTTTGTTTATAGCGGCGATCAAAAATGACGCAGAGGTGATCAAATACCACCAAAAGAAAGCTCTATTTGTGGGAAAAAAAGGACAAAAATTTTGATGGGGTACAACGTCGCACGACCGCGCAATTGTTAGTTAAAATGACGCAGTGCCGAATCACAAAAAGTGCTCTGGTCCTAAAGTGTGAAATCCTTCCGGGGATGAAGTGGTTAAGGTCTCTGCTAAAATATATATATATAATGTTTGGGGGTTCCAAGTTATTTTCTAACAGAAAATACTGGATTTTTACAAAAGCCACAAATGTGAGAAAAAGTTTAGTCTTTAAATGGTTAAAATTTCCTCATACAGCCCGGAGATAATTCCTTTGAAAGCAGAAGAAGATACATTGTTGTTCATTTTTTCTTCCCAAGTATAAACAAATATCCCGGGCAGCCAGCCAAGTTTAATAGCTGTTAGATTAAAGCAGAGAACGGCTCTCTCTCGCTGAATCGGAGACGCTGTGTTGTAACATAGTGAGAGAAGGAACGGCTGTCGCTTGCCAGGACGCGATTTCTGGTCGCCATGGCGACCTGGCGCCCAGGGATTGTCGAGGCCTGCCATGCACATACAGTAGCTGCTGACTTTTAATAATAAGACAATTACCTGTCCTGGAGTCCAGCTGTTTCCATCGGCTGTCGGGTGTTGACCCCGCCATTGCTGGTAAGGGAACCCAGCAGTGGAGCCTTGCGGCTTCACAGCTGGGTCCCTACTGCGCATGCATGAAGCACACTGCGCTCTCTCACTGGGGGGGCGGGGGCCAGTCTGTGACGTACCGAGCCGCAGCTAGGTCCGATGGATGTGGGGACAGAGCACCTGTTCAAAACAGTTACCCCCCCCCCCCCCCCCGAAAGATGCCAAATCAGATGAATCACTTTTGGGTGGAACTCCACTTTAAATCTCCTACTCCAACACTCCCCTCCCCCCAGACTACCAATGCAGCTATGCTCTTTCCTCCAGAGTGGGGGCGCTCTAGTGTGTTACTGGCCAGATCTCAAGGTGAAAACAGGAGAAAAAGCCTAAAAAAAAGGGAAACTAATGCAGCTGCCACATCTAACGATTGGTAAGCTGCCATAGATATGTTCGGTGTTGGGTTTAATACCAGGTGAAGGTATAAAGAGGTGGCACACATTATATTTATTAAAGCGGAGCTCCACCCAAAAGTGGAACTTACGCTTTAAGGGAAGGTGCCCCCCTGACATGCCACAATTGGCGGGGGCCCTGTTTTTTTTGTCCACTTCCTCTCCTAGAGCCGCGGCTCCGGAAGGAAGTTCACCCCCCCCCCCCCCGGCGATCTGCCACACGTCACAGGTCCCAGAAGCTATGCCGGCCATTCACAAAGCGCAGCGCAACCCGTGCGCACCAGGCTTTGAAGCCAAAGCCGGGCGCCCACACTTGTGATGCCGGCCACCAGGGGAGGGCTGGCAGCCTTAGGGCTCGGGGGCAAGTCCAGTCAAGTGGCCCATTGAACCACCAAATCAGCTCACCATCCATGCCCACCTGGTTTTATAATGGATATTGATGTTATAAAGCAAGACAAATATATGATACAATGTGGTAACATCATTAAGGCCTCATACACACAGACGTTTTATGACGCCGGCGTTTTCTGCAGCTCTCCATGTTAGTCAATGGCCCCATAAAAACGTCTGCGTTTTTGAGCTGTAGATGGCGTCGGCGTTAGTGAGCTGAAAGTAGAACCCACGGCCATCGCGTTCTGAGGCTGTAACGTTTTGGCGCCAACTAATATTGTACCGGCGTTAACCGGTGTTTTTTGACGCCGACGTTTTTAGGTTGAAAAATAGCAGAGGGATGATTTTTTTTTAAAAACGCCTATTGACGCCGACGCTCACTAACGCCGATGCATAACGCCGTCAAACGCTGATTTCTTTTCCTTGACGTCGGGCCCGACATTTTGATTATTTTTAAATATACGCCTGTGTGTATGAGGCCTTAATGTTAATAGCAACAAAGGAGGTTTAACAAAAATAGTGCATTAATGCAGCCACACCAGTGCCCATCAAATGCAATCTGATCAGTGCCCATCAATGCAGCCTCGCCAGTGCCCATCAGCACAGCCTGATCAGTGCCAATCAGTGCAGCCTGATCAGTGCCCATCAATGCAGCCTCGCCAGTGCCCATCAGCACAGCCTGATCGGTGCAGCCTGATCAGTGCCCATGCAATGCAGAGATAGGAGAGCCGCCAGATTACAGAGCGGGTATCTCCTGCTTACCTGGCGTGGCCGCTGTCATATGAAGTCCCGCCTCCTGGACCCGCTCCTATGATAGACATCACCAGTGTGCTGTCTATTATAGAAGCTGGTTTGGGAGGTAGGACTTTGTAAGTGGGAGATCCACGCTCTGTGTAATCCGGTGATACCCCCCAAGGCCCCAGCGGGATCAATGGTAGGGCCGGCCCTGGACGCCCGCCCTTTGCCTGCAGTTAGTTGGTGGCTGCATTCCTGGCCCCTACTTCCTTCCTCCACAAGAAGAAAAAAGTGTGAGCGGGCAGCGGCCATCTTGAATGTAAGTTAGGGTGGCCTGGGGGGCAATTGCCACCCTGCCGGCGATGCTGAGGGGAGGGGGGAGAAGAGCGGCGCAGCGGGCGGCTGGAGCGTGGGACAGGTGAGTGTCCGATTGTTGCAGCGGCTGACTTTTACCTGGGTGGGCTTTCATACAGAATGTATCATAATATAGATAGGGTATAGCGGCGCGCTGATGTGCACAATGCCATAGATAGAAATCACACACCTGATCTATAATCATCTGATCCCTACTTCTGCTGGGAGGATAATGCAGCAGGCTGCTATGCAGTGAGCAATGTATACAGAGCACACACTGATCTGCAGAGCACACAATTTAGAGCCCATAGAGGCGGTGCAGGCATTGTACACACAGGGGACACACACACACATTGCTCTCAGCTCGGTGATCGGTCTCACCCCTCACGCTGCACTCTAATCTCAGCACACACAGCAGTTTATCTCACCCCAAGATTGTCTCTGGCTGCCTCTTTAACACCCTCTGTGTCTCAGGCCTCCTCAGGCTCCGCCCCCTCCCTTAAGGGCGCATAGCCACCTCCGCCCACAGCCCAGCGAGCCCCTCTACGCCGACACAAATTCTTTTGCCTTTAAGGATGTGGTCACCGGCGCAGCCGCCGCCGATTGGCTGCCGAACGAAGGGGACCCCGCCTCTTTTGTTTCAGGCGACCTCGTCCGCTAGGCCCGTGCGGCGGCTGCGGTTGGTCGGCGGCGCTGTCCATCAAGGGAACAGCTGGAAAAGAGAGGCGCTGATTGGTCCGCGGGTTAAATAGAGGGCTTTGTGCGGCTGCGGAGACACACAATGTATAGGGGAAGATTTATGTGTGCTGGGGAGGAGAGGAGGGTGGATGCTGATTGGTGGATGGCTGCACTAGGCATGGACCAGGACATGGTGTACATCCGATGGGATGCAGAGAATACATGGGGGGGACTAAGACTGGAGCACTCACAATCATGGCAGCCAATCAGCTTCTAACTTCAGCTTGTTCAATTAATCCTTGACAATGAAACCTGGCAGCTGATTGGTTTCTCTGCAGAGCTGCACCAGAATCTGAGTGCTCCAGTTTTCGTAAATCTCCCCCATAGACACTCATTATTTCATAAAGTAATGTGCAGGGTGTGCCTGGTGTGCCTGGGCACACGCTAATCATCCCGTGTGGTGCAGATTCCTGCCTGCTGATATTTCACCCCAATGGGGCTTCTAAAAAAAACTGTAAAATAATAAAAATAAAAAAACTACTGACACCGCCCACTGCTCTACTGACACCGCCCACTGCACTACTGACACCGCCCACTGCTCTACTGACACCGTCCACTGCTCTACTGACACCGTCCACTGCTCTACTAACACCGTCCACTGCTCTACTGACACCGTCCACTGCTCTACTAACACCGCCCACTGCTCTACTGACACCGCCCACTGCTCTACTGACACCGTCCACTGCTCTACTGACACCCCCCACTGATCTACTAACACCGCCCACTGCTCTACTGACACCGCCCACTGCTCTACTGACACCGTCCACTGCTCTACTGACACCCCCCACTGATCTACTGACACCGCCCACTGCTCTACTGACACCCCCCACTGATCTACTGACACCGCCCACTGCTCTACTCACAGTCATCTCGTCACCCGCCACAGTCATCTAGTCACCCCCCACAGTCATCTCG
>BLSH010289677.1:606877-620514 GCA_018402905.1 Glandirana rugosa
CAGACGATTTAGGAGATGAACAGGGCCTCGCGGGGACCATCTCGTCTGTCCTCCGAGCCCTCACGTCCTACCGTGCTGCCATCCTGCACTCCCGAGCCTCCTGTCTGCTCTACCAGGGGCGCTCCGGGACAAGTAGAGGATTTAGCAGACCCCAGGTCTTGGTCCTTTCGACCTTATTACGGGCACAGGTGGGACAGGCCTTAACGTATTCTCGACAGTCCTTGTCAACCTGAGGCCACCAGAATGAACGTGCCACAAGCCCCGTGGTTTTGCGACCACCAAAATGTCCTGCCAATTTATGGTCCTGGCACGTTTCCAGGACTGTGAGACGCATTTCTTCAGGTACGAAAATCCTTGAACCCAGCCACCATAACTCGTCATGCTGGGTCAGTCTGGGATTCTGAGGGATGGCTGATTCGGTAAGGGACCATCGGATATGGGAGAGGAGGTTTTCTTGGGTCAATAAGAAGCTCCGGGATGGGAGGATGGTATCTGGTAAGGTAGGTTCCCCTGTCTTGTGGAACATCCTAGAGAGGGCGTCCGGCTTTACATTCTTCGACCCAGGCCTGAATGTGATGTGTTGTTGGAAACGAGAGAAGAAGAGGGCCCAATGAGCCTGGGGGGGCTTTAATCTTTTGGCTGTACGTAAGTATTCTAGGTTCTTATGATCCGTGAATACAAGAACTGGATGTGCGGCCCCTTCTAGTAGATACCACCATTCCTGCAGGACGGATTTGATGGCAAGCAATTCTCTGTCCCCCACATTGTAATTCTTCTCCGGGGGAGTTAACTTCTGAGAAAAGAAGGCAATGGGATGAAGAGCAGCCTTAGGCCCCTGTCTCTGTGAAAGTACCGCTCCCTTCGCCGTTTCTGAAGCATCCACCTCCAGAATGTACGGAAGGGTTGGGTCTGGATGTTTGAGAACTGGTGCTGTGGTAAAAAGTTTCTTGAGTTGCTGAAAAGCTGCTTGCACTTCAGCGGTCCACAGGAAGCGTGTGTGCTGCTTAGTAAGCTGAGTAATGGGGGCTATGATGGCTGAGAACCCCTTAATGAAACGCTCTACTATATCTGAAATCTGGAAAGCCTCCATCCTAACAAGACTGGAGAATATCTTATCCTGTTTTATGGAACTGATTTACAGAATTTACTCAAAATTTATCTGCGGACTCTGAGCCTATCCAATCATCTTCAGTCATTCCTGACTTGCATGAACTCTCTCAGGGTTGATTATATGTGTCTAGAAACTCACTGTTTCCCAATTGATTGTTCCTACTGGATTGGCTGAGCGCTATAACATCTGTACTCTGAATTTACAATTTGTTTGATTGTGTAGTAGCTGCTCGCCCCCAATATTGATTTATTGGTTTATTTGTTTTATACGTTGTATATACATCACACTCCTCACAAGCCTTAGCGCAATATCACCTATACTCCATTGTTTAATATAGGAGTACATTTCTCATGGATCATAGCACCCAAAATCTACTGCTTTACCTCCATGAGGTTCTGAAGTCACCTAATTAGTAAATAGAGTGCCCTGTGTGTAATTTAATCTCAATATAAATACAGCGGTTCTGTGAGGCCATCAGAGGTTTGTTAGAGAACCTTAGTGAACAATCAGCATCATGAAGGCCAAGGAACACACCAGACAGGTCAGGGATAAAGTTGTGGAGAAGTTTAAAGCAGGGTTAGGTTATAAAAAAATATCCCAAGCTCTCACATGTCACAAAGCTCTGTTCAATCCATCATCCGAAAAAGGAAAGAGTATGGCATAGCTGCAAACCTACCAAGACATGGCCGTCCACCTAAACTGACCGGCCGAGCAAGGAGAGCATTCAGAGAAGCAGCCAAGAGGTCCATGGTAACTCTGGAGGAGCTGCAGAGATCCACAGCTCAGGTGGGAGAATCTGTCCACAGGACAACTATTAGTCGTGCACTCCACAAATCTGGCCTTTATGGAAGAGTGACAAGAAGAAAGCTATTGTTGAAAGAAAGCCATAAGAAGTCTTATTTTCAGTTTGCGAGAACATGTGGGGGACACACATTTGGAAGAAGGTGCTCTGGTCAGATGAGACCAAAATGGAACTTTTTGGTCTAAAAGCAAAACGCTATGTGTGGCGAAAAACTAAAACTGCACATCACCCTGAACACCCCATCCCCACTGTGAAACATGGTGGTGGCAGCATCATGTTGTGGGGATGTTTTTCTTCAGCAGGGACAGGGAAGCTGGTCAGTTGATGGGAAGATGGATGGAGCCAAATACAGGGTAATCTTAGAAGAAAACCTGTTAGAGTCTGCAAAAGACTTGAGACTGGGGCGGAGGTTCACCTTCCAGCAGGACAACGACCCTAAACATACAGCCAGATCTACAATGGAATGGTTTAGATCTAAGCATATTCATGTGTTAGAATGGCCCAGTCAAAGTCCAGACCTAAATCCAATTGAGAATCTGTGTCAAGACTTGAAAATTTCTGTCCACAAACGCTCTCCATCCAATCTGACAGAGCTTGAGCTATTTTGCAAAGAAGAATGGGCAAAAATGTTCTCTCTAGATGTGTAAAGCTGGTATGAATACTTTTTAAAGGCACTGTATAACAGGAGTCATGTAAGTTGGGTGTTTGTGTGTACTAATAAAGATTTAAGTGTATTTTTATACAAATATATAAAATATTGTTATGATAAACATTTGTGCAACTATCACAGGATCTACGGCACTATCATTTTACCTGTCCCGTGACTTTAGAAAATGTATGATTTGTAAGAATTTTTTTTTAAAAAAGTGAAAAACTGCAAAAATGGTCTGGTCTGGTTCAAGGAAGCTCCTTGACTACAGTGCAAATCTATATTAATATAAACAATGTACACTCCGTAGATTATTTGGTATACGCCCCCTGATGACGTCACTCAGACGAAACACGCAGGGCAGGACTTGGTGCGTCATTGCGTCACTTATGGCTTCTGGTCCATTGAATGCATGGCGTCCCGTACATATTGAATGTTTGATGCCTTTACCCTTTACTTCCTAACTTCATGTAATAGTGTCTTTAGCTATATATTAATAAATATTATACAGATTCACCCTATAAAGTTTGCCTCTGTCCACTTACTCCCTGCATGAGCATTCCATTGATGTAAGGATCCCATACTGTGGACAGGAGGAAGAGATACCCATGCCACATAGAGGACCTGGAATACTTTACTATGGTGCCTTCTAGCCCCTTTAGGGGTCAAGCTTTTTGGTGAGTGCGGTTTTGGAGGGGGTGCATGAGTGTCATCACTTGTTCACCACCAGCTGTACAGTGCACCAGTATAAAAACACCAGTCACATGATGTTTGAGGACTTTTATATAGACTTATGTGATATGTATATTTTTTAATGATTTCTTTTCACCCTGGTCAGTCACCACCTCCCAACTATTATTCCCTCAAGTGACTATTCTTCCCCTGTCCTTGGCCACGACAAAACCTTTTACCTACTGTACCTACCTGCTCAGTACCCACCATTTCTGCACTCCTCTCCTCAATATACTGCACATCTGTATACACTTTGCACTCCATTTCCTGCATCACACTGCCTGCCGTCATATCCTCAGCCCATCTGTCCTTTACATACTGGTCCTTCAATGGCATCAAGCATTCCTGTCCTGCACATAATGCCCACTATCATAATCTCTGCATCCCTCTCCTGCACATACTAAGCATTTTCATCCCCTCTGTACTCCTCTCCTGTACATATTGGCCTCTTGTATACCCTCCACACTGCTTCCTTGCACATAATGCTCATGATAATACCTTCTGCACTCCTTTCCTGCAAATGCTGCCATCCGTTATGCTTTCTGCACCCCTCTCCTGCTATTCTGTCCACCATCATATTTTCCACACACCTCTTCTGCACATACTGGCTGTTCCCATACCCTCTGCACTCTTCTCCTGCAAATGTTACCCTCTGTTATACTTTCTGCACTCCTCTCCTGCAAATGCTACCCTCCCTTATACTTTCTGCACTCCTCTCCTGCAAATGCTACCCTCCCTTATACTTTCTGCACTCCTATCCTGCAAATGTTACCCTCCATTATACTTTCTGCACTCCTCTACTGCAAATGCTACCCTCTGTTATACTTTCTGCACTCCTCTACTGCAAATGCTACCCCCGTTATACTTTCTGCACTCCTCTCCTACAAATGCTACCCTCCGTTATACTTTCTGTACTCTTCTCCTGCTATTCTGTCCACCATCATATTTTCCACGCCCCTCTTCTGCACATACTGGCTGTTCACATGCCCTTTGCACTCCTCTCCTGCAAATGCTATCCTCTGTTATACTTTCTGCACTCCTTTCCTGCAAATGCTGCCATCCGTTATGCTTTCTGCACCCCTCTCCTGCTATTCTGTCCACCATCATATTTTCCATGCCCCTCTTCTGCACATACTGGCTGTTCACATGCCCTTTGCACTCCTCTCCTGCAAATGCTATCCTCTGTTATACTTTCTGCACTCTTCTCCTGTAAATGCTATCCTCTGTTATACTTTCTGCACTCCTCTCCTGCAAATGTTACCCTCCGTTATACTTTCTGCACTCCTCTCCTGCAAATGCTACCCTCCCTTATACTTTCTGCACTCCTATCCTGCAAATGTTACCCTCTGTTATACTTTCTGCACTCCTCTCCTACAAATGCTACCCTCCGTTATACTTTCTGTACTCTTCTCCTGCAATTCTGTCCACCATCATATTTTCCACGTCCCTCTTCTGCACATACTGGCTGTTCACATGCCCTTTGCACTCCTCTCTTGCACATACTGGCTGATGTCATACCCTCCACATTCCTTTCCTACACAGACAGCTCTCCCTCTTACCCTCCACACTTCTCTCCTACATGGACTGCATTCAAAACGGAATCAATTCTTCTAAGTACCCTTGCTCACAGTTTTAGAAACATAGAAACATAGAAAAGTGACGGCAGAAAAAGACTGAGTAGTCCATCGAGTCTGCCCCTTTTTATTTTTTTTTTATTTTTTTTATTTTTATTTATTTATTTATTTTTTTTTACATTAACCTTGTTGTCTGACTATGGATTTATGTTTATCCCAAGCATGTTTGAAGCCATTTACTGTTGACTGTCTCACAACCTCTGTTGGTAGTTTATTCCAATCATCAACCACCCTTTCAGTAAAATAATACTTTCTAAGATTAGTTTTGAACTTCCCCCCAGTTAGTTTGAGGTCCCCGTGTTCTTGATTTTGGTTTCATATTGAAAAGGCTGCCCTCCTGAACCTTATTCACCCCCTTGAGGTATTTAAAGGTTTCAATCATGTCTCCCCTCTCCCTTCTTTCCTCCAGACTGTACATATTAAGTTCCTGAAGTCGCTCTTGATATGTTTTATCCCCCAGACCTTTCACCATTTTTGTTACCCGTCTCTGAACTCGTTCTATTTTATCAATATCTTTTTGTAAGTGTGGTCTTCAGAACTGGACACAGTATTCTAAGTGAGGTCTCACTAAAGATCTATATAGAGGAATCAGAACCTCCTTCCTCCTGCTGGTGATCCCTCTACTGATACATCCCAGAATTCGATTTGCTTTTCCCACTGCCTGGTTACACTGTTTGCTCATTTTGCAATCATCTGAAATAAGCACCCCCAAATCTTTTTCTTCTGTAGTGCTGGCTAACACTGTGCCCCCAATGCTGTACTCTCTAAGCGGATTCTTTTTCCCTAGATGCATTATTTTACATTTAGAAATATTGAACTGCAGTCTCCACTGCTTTGACCAATCTTCCAGCAATGCCAAATCATGTTCCATGTTACAGACCCCTCCAGGGATATCAACCCTACTACACACCTTTGTATCATCAGCAAAGAGACATGCATTGCCCAGCAAACGTTTAGTTATATCACTTACATCAGCCTTGTGGTACCCCACTAGTGACTGGTCTCTGTTCTGAGTGAACCGCATTTACAACCACACTCTGGGATCTCTCCTTTAGCCAAATGCATATCCACTGAACCACCCAAGGGTTAAGTCCCAGCTTGTACAACTTTTGTATCAGATCATTATGTGGAACTGTATCAAATGCCTTGCTGAAATCAAGATATGCTATGTCCACAGCACCACCCTGGTCCAAAACACTGGTAATATAGTCAAAGAATTCAATCAGGTTTGTCTGGCACGATCTGCCCTCAGTAAAGCCATGTAAAGCCAAAGTTTTTGAAGGAACTTGGCTGGATAGGTTGTTCCAAACATCTTGGAGAACTAACCACACATCTGCTGTAATAGTAGTTTAAAGGCAAGAGGGTATAGGCACTTGTAGAGAAGAGAAAAAGACTGGCCAGTCATTATGGGCATTAAAGAGGAGGTCCGTCTAACACTAAAAAAATTAAGTCAGCAGCTACACATACAGTAGCTGCTGACTTTTAATAATAGGACACTTACCTCTCCTGGAGTCCAGCGATGTCGGCACCCGCCGGCGATCTTCGGATCGGGGGTTGGGTGCAGCCGTGTCCATTGCTGGTAAGGGAACATGGCAGTGTAAAATTAGAGCTTCACGCCGGGCACCCTACTGTGCTTGCACGAGGCTCTGCTGCACTCTGTTATTGGCCCGGCAGCCAGTAGCAGAGCGAGGAGGGAGCCGGGCTGCTGATGTCAGCAGCCGTGGCCGCCGGCCCGAGCTCCCGGATGTGTGGAAAAGGACACCTGTCTAAAGATGGGTGTCCTCTTCCCCCTTCCCCCCAAAAGGTGCCAAATGTGACACCTGAGGGGGGAAGGAATCCAACCAGTGGAAGTTCCACTTTTGGGTGGAACTCCACTTTAAGTTAACGACTTGCCGACCTGCTCACGCAGATATACTACGGCAGGTCGGCCCTCCTACATGAACCGATGTACCTGTACGTCGGTCTGCACATGTGGGATTGCAGGCGCGTGCCGTGGGAGTGCGCCTGCGGGTCTAGCGGACTCGATGTCCGCCAGCGACCTGCGATCACTCTGTACAGAGGCAGAATGGGGATCTGCCAATGTAAACAAGGTGGATCCCCGTTCTGACAGGGAACATGACATAGATCTTCTATTCCCAGTGTTCTGGAACAGCGATCTCTGTCATGTCCCTGGCAGCCCATCCCCTCTACAGTTAGAAAACACCCAGGGAACACAGCTAACCTCTTGATCGCCCCCTAGTGTTAACCCCTTCCCTGCCAGTGTCATTTTATACATTGATCAGTGCATTTTTATAGCACTGATCACTGTAATAATGTCACTGGTCCCCAAAAAGTGTAATTTGGGGCTAGATTTGTCCAATGCAATGTCGCAGTCTCGCTAAAAATTGTGGATCGCCGCCATTACCAGTAAAAAATAAATAAATAAAAGTCGATAAATCTATCCCGTATTTTGTAGATGCGATAACTTTTGCGCAAACCAATCAATATACGCCTATTGCGATTTTCTTTACCAAAAATATGTAGAAAAAAACATACTGGCCTAGACTGAGGAATAAATTAGTTTTTTTATTTGTTTTTTTTTTTTGGTTTGTATTATAGCAGAAAGTAAAAAAAAAATTTTTTTTGCAAAAAATAAAAAACACAGAAGTGATCAAATACCACCAAAAGAAAGCTCTATTTGTGGGAAAAAAGGACGTCAATTTTGTTTGGGTACAGAGTCGCATGACCGCGCAATTGTCAGTTAAACTGACGCAGTGCCATATTGCAAAAAAAAAAATAGCCTTATCAGGAAGGGAGGTAAATCCTTTTGGGGCTGAAGTAGTTAATTAACGGAATGAAGGGTAAAGAAATGCCCAGCGCAAGAGGAGCGCTAGAAAATATTTGAACCAAAGGTGCGGTTCTGTCTATACTGAGCCCCTAGATAAATGGTAAAGTGGACAGGGATCCACAATGGGTAAAAGGGTTCCCAACAGTGGCGACCCATCCTTTGGGGTGCACGGGCGCAGTTCCCCCTATCCATGCGTCCAGCCCCCTGATCTACATGCAGGGTGCCGGACGCATGGATTACGATGGGGGGGTGCTTTTTTTAAACATGTGAAGCAGAAGCTCTAATAGGCTTCAAAAAAGGATGGGCTCGGGGCGCAGAGCACTGCAACCAAAGCCCACCCAGTTGTGTGACAATAGTGAATGAATATTCGCTATTGTAACACTGATTCTCCTCCCGGCAAATCAGGTATTGGGTCGTGAGACACGTCACCCAATTGGCCAAAAGGAGATCCAATCGGATTGGCCCCCAGGAAGAGGAGGGAAGGAGGGAGGAGATGCAGGGAAAGTGAGGAAGCAGCCATAGAGAAGCCGACGCTGCCCGCCGCCCAGAGCGCTGCCCACAAGATGGGGTAAATACGGGGCCTTGACCTACTGATTGACCAACCTGGGGGGTGCCACCCGTGACCCGGCCGACCAACGGGGGGGTTGCGTTGGCGGCGGGTGGATCATCCACAGGGATTAAGAATCATGCAGATTAAACAGCTAGTGGAACAGCTATCTATGTGAGCAGGATGGATTGTGGATGGCAGACAAATTAACACTAGACATAAAGGGACATTTTTGATGAAGTTGTGGAATGAATTTAGGGTCAGGCACCACAAGTAGTAAATTCTAAAACATGAGAAAAAGCCAAAACAAAGAATTGATAGTCAAACTGTATAGGAATAATATAATTTTTGGCCCTGGCCCAAAACAGAATACTTTATATGTGGTCAGAGAAGGTGGGATGGGCACTATGGCTGCCCGTCTGATCATAGGAGTTAGGATAAGTTAAGTACGGCATTACAGTACATGTGGTGCAAGGGATATCAGAGAACAAAATAAGGAAAGCTGAATTTAGGGTGGAAAAACTAACAAGTAGAGAAATGTTGAAAGAGAATTAAAAGAAAGTGAGAGAATGATATGCATGTGTAAAAATGGGAAAAATGTAAGCGATTTTAGAGAGATAATTGTGTGTGTGAATGGGTATGCTGGGGCTTGTAAGCTCTGTGCAGACGTGACCCCCTCCCTTGCCCCCTCCCTTTTCTCTCTCTCATGAAAGGAATGTGCAACACTGGCAAGGATACCCATGATATGACTACACGTATATCATAACAATATGTACCGGGTTAATTAATCTGATAAACAAAGTGATCACGGTTATTTTGAATCTGTTTTCCAAATGAAGGTTAAATTTAAAAGTGCACATAGTATAAAATGACACAAATGAAATATCCTTTGATAGTGAAAACAGTGCATTTAAAAAAAGAAAATGCGGTAAAACGTCTTCCTTTAACCACTTCAGATCCGTGCTATAGCCGATTGACGGCTACAGCGCGGATCTGTAATGCCGGGAGGCCGCCAATAGACGTCCTCCCCTTTTGCTCGCTCCGGGAGCGTGCGCGCTGCCGCCGCACGCCGCGTGAGTATGCCCGCAGGTCGGGCGGACTCGATGTCCGCCGGAGACCTGTGATCCATTCACAGAGAGCCAGAACGGGCAAGTGCCGATGTAAACACGACGGTTCCCCACTCTGTGAGGGGGGGGGCATGACAGATCTATTGATCCCTGTGATCGGGATCAGTGAGATCTGTTATGTCCCTGTTAGCCCAGCCCCCACACAGTTAGAACACAATGAGGGAACACATTTAACCCCTTCACGGCCCCTTCGTGTTAACCCCTTCCTTGCCAATGACAATTTAGTAATCAGTGTCTATTTTTAGATCTGATCGCTGTATAAATGTCCATAGGTGCTATAACTTTTGCGCAGCCCAATCAAAATACGCTTATTGCAATTTTTTTTACCAAAAATATGTAGAAGAATATATATCGGTCTAAACTGAGGAAGAAATTAGTTTTTTTATTTTTTATTTTTGGATATTTATTATAGTAAAAAATATTGTTATTTTTTCAAAATCATCGGCCTTTCTTTGTTTATAGAGCAAAAAATAAAAACCGCAGAGGTGATCAAATACCACCAAAAGAAAGCTCTATTTGTGGGAAAAAAGGACATCAATTTTGTTTGGGTACAACGCTGCACAACCGCGCAATTGTCATTCAAAGGGTGACAGCGCTGAAAACTAAAAATTGGTGCGGGCAGGAGGGGGTTTAAGTGCCCAGAAAGCAAGTGGTTAAAGAGATCTATCTGTGTAATTTGAATTAGGGTGTGATATTGAGATTATCAGTTGAGTATAATTTTCTGATATGATGTTAACAATTTTATTAATGCTATATATATATTTTATTTGGTTTAGACAACCTTTGGTACAGGTTATTGGGAAAATTTGGGGTTGCCTTGGATTAAGATGAGGTGGTCAGCTTAGATGGATGGGATATATCAGACATTTTGCTACAAAAATGAAATGTAAAGGTCTGATAATACCTTGATGTGCGTTCCATGATGTGAGAGTAAAAAATACAATTAAAATATAACAGACCAATCACACCAAGTCCTCACACCCTGTTAGGATAGATGCCATCTGCAGCCAGCTGTTTTATAGTTTTTGATCTGGCTGATGATTTTTCTGTTCTTTCATATACAGATTGTTGGTCCTTTTTTTTTTTTTATTTATTTCTATTTTTGAAGTCCAAAGCAGAATGTGTGGATTGTGAAATGATGTGTCCCCTTACCTTGTAAGTGCAGTGCTAAGCTGAAGAAAACGTTGGATTTACGGATATCTCTGCATGACCACACGGTATTGTTAGAATATATTAAGTTGTGACATCAGGAAAATAAAGTAAGATGGGAACTAAGGATTTATGTTATCTTGCTAAAACTAACAGAGCAAGCAAAGAGAAACTATAATATTGCCTGGAAAAGTTTATTTTTGAAACATGAAACTGGAGATCTTACACAAAGTGCATGATAGGAAAAAAAAAACAATAGAGATATTTCATGCAAGCTGGATCCAGTAGTGAAGGGTTCACCCTGCTATATCAGAGCAGTAGCTGTATGCAAGGAGCTACTAGCCAAAGTTACAGACATTATGTCGGTCAACTTTTTAACCTTAATAGTCCTACACTCTGTGCAGCACATATTGCAAACAGCCAAACAAAATATATGTGTAGCACCCTCTACATAGGTAGTGTGCTAGTGGTAGGATTTTTGTAGCACAGGTAAATTTAAGCAGGCCTAGCTGCTTAGGCCTAGGCCTGTTTATTTTGATTGTGTGGGCTGGGAGTGGCCTAGAGTAGCAGCTGGTGACTCACAGGCAGCATCCATGATTCCTCCCCCTTTCTTTCCAGAGGCTTCTGGAGAGTTCTAGAAGGAGAAAGGAGGGGAGATGTGGAGCTTGCCTGGGGTGTTTGGGGAGCTCTGACCAATATTCCTTAAATGCCTAGGGTCAGCCCAGCTGGGGAGGAGTTGTTTGGGTGGAAGAGATGGTGATGGAGGCTGTCAGGGCCTTGAGGGAGCCCCCAGTCTGGGGGGGTGGGGTGGGGTGACCTTGGCCTGGGGCTCAGGTGCATCCAGGAGGAGTGAAGAGATCCTGAAACAGAGGCACAGGAAAGAAAGCAAGTAAAGGGCAGCGGGAGAGAGTACTGTCAGGAAAGTCTCCAGGAGAGGAACAACTGGTCACAGCCAAGAGAGGGCTGGTGAGTGATGTGCACAGTCAGTAAGAGGACTGAGGAGGCATGCCTAGGAGGACTGGGAGCTGCAGTCAGGAGAGGGTGCAGAACCAGGGAAGTGGACTGTGGAGTAATGGGCAGTGGAAATGGGCTGCTGCAGTCAGGAGGGTTGGCAGGGCCTGAAGAAGGCTTATTGGGAGTTTAAGCCGAGCAGACAGCTAGCACTTGAACTGTTCTATACCATAGGGGCCCGCAAAAGGCATTTGCTTTAGGCCAGGTGGAGTTAGTGCCAGGTCTATCAACCATTTAGTGTTAGCTGGTCCAGGAGAGTAACTAAGAGTTGTGCAGGAGGCAGAGCTGGCCCAAGACATTGTGCTGCCCGGGTCCAAGAATGAAATGCTGTCCTCCCCCCCAAAAAAAAAAAAAAATCACGCCCACCAAAAGGCCCCCACATCCATTATTTTATATCATGACAAAACTAAAATTCAATTTATTAGGAAGTCAGATTTACATGCAACAGCACCTTGTCTATATGCAAAATTATATGACATCCCACTATGTTCAATTCCAGTATAGTATATAGATCGGCTAGGGCAGTATACGGGCGGGCTAGGGTAGTATATAGACAAGCTAGGGTAGTATATAGACCGGCTAGGGCAGTATACGGGCAGGCTAGGGTAGTATATAGACAGGCTAGGGTAGTATATAGACTGGCTAGGGCAGTATACGGGCAGGCCTAGGGTAGTATATAGACAGGCTAGGGTAGTATATAGACTGGCTAGAATAGTATAGGGGCAGTCTAGGGTAGTATATAGACAGGCTAGGGTAGTATAGGGGCAGGCTAGGGTAGTATATAGACAGGCTAGGGTAGTATGTGGACAGGCTAGGTTAGTATATAGACATGCTAGGGTAGTATATAGACAGGCTAGGGTAGTATATAGACAGGCTAGGGTAGTATATGGACAGGCTAGGGTAGTATATGGACAGGCTAGGGTAGTATATGGACAGGCTAGGGTAGTATATAGACAGGCTAAGGCAATATAGGGGCAGGCTGGGGTAGTATATAGATAGGCTAGGGTAGTATATGGACAGGCTAGGGCAGTATAGGGGCAGGCGGAGAGGCCTGGGGGGCAGTTGTCATGACACACAAAACTGCTGGTAAAAAAATATTGGTTGCCAATTTGCTGGGTAAATAGAAGAGGAGAGGCAGCCGTGGTTCAATTTGCTGCTCCTCTCAAAGGCTGCCTGGGTCCAATGGACCCACTGGGACCCATGGTAAGGCCGGCCCTGGCAGGAGGAGTAACAGTCTGCAGGAAGTAGTGTGCAGGAGGTGAAGAGAGGAACATTCTGCATGCAAGTATTGTGCAGGAGAAGACTGTGAGGAGCTGTGTGCAAAGAGTGCACATAGAAGTCCCATTCTAAACTAATGGCAAAAATTCTTCTGGCCATCTCATAACCCCCTATCCCCATCCAAGTTAAATCCCCTAATAAAACAACAAAAAAAAAACAAAGCACTTGGAATGATTCCTGACTCTGGATGCCTGAGAAGAGTGTGACTGGGAAGGGTGACTGGGCAGGGTGACAAGTGAACCACTACTTTCAGCAACCCCTACGGGGTAGGGTTGCCACATCATCCCTTTAATCCAGGACACACATTGATGACACAGGTTTTGTGGCTGATTAAGGTGGTAATTAAACAAACTTGGTGCCTTATCTGAATTCAATTAGCCTCAGAATCTGTGTAATTCATATGTGTCCTGGATTAACCACTTGACAACTGGGCACTTAAACCCCCTTAACAACCAGACCAATTTTCAGCTTTCAGCGCTCTCACACTTTGAATGACAACGATTAACTTAAGTCTATTCCGTGGTTCAAACAAATTAATGGTGGAATTAGTCGGTGTTTTGGACACAGTAGTTACACACAGGACCTAATTTCCCTACTACACCGTTGGGATGGGGCATCCCCAACGACTTTCATCACCAAGTGAACAGTGGGACGGGTCAGTGGGAAGGGTCAGTGTGAGAAGAGTCCGTAGGTCTCAGTCCTTAGTAAGGTTCACGAAACAAAAAAAAAACAACAAAATAATCCCCTAAATTGAACCTACCCCTATCCCC
>BLSH010289677.1:627932-640605 GCA_018402905.1 Glandirana rugosa
TTGCCCCCCCCCCCCCCCCAGAGTGATAGAACGGAGGTCCGTGTAAGTAAACACGGACCTCCGTTCTGTGAGGGGGAGGGGCTGTGATCACAGCCTTCCTCTACATGGAAGCTGTGATCACTTCCCTTCCCCTGTTAGGGCAGTCCCCCTACAGTAAGAACACGCCCAGGGAACACAGTTAACCCTTAGAGCGCCCCCTGCAGGTTAACCCCATCACTGCCAATGGCATTTACACAGTAATCAGTGCATTTTTATAGCACTGATCGCTGTATAAATGCCAATGGTCCCAAAAAAGTGTCAAAATGGTCCGACATGTCCGCCCCAATATCGCAGTACCGCTAAAAATCGCAGATCGCCGCCATTACTAGTAAAAAATAAAAAATAAATAAAAACCCCAAAAATGAATTCTCATCATCCGTAAACGCGGCCACTTTTGCGCAAACCAATCAATAAACGCTGATTGCAAATATGAGGAAGAATATAAATCGGCCAAAAACGGTGAAAAAAACATTTTTTTATATTTTTTTTTTGGATTTGTATTTTAGCAAAAAGTAAGAAATTTGGGGTTTTTTTGCAAAATTGTCGCTCTTCTTTTGTTTATAGCGGCGATCAGAAATGACGCAGCGATGATCAAATACCACCAAAAGAAAGCTCTGTTTGTGGGAAAAAAAGGACGCCAATTTTGTTTGGGTACAACGCCGCACGACCGCGCAATTGTCAGTTAAAGCGACGCAGCGCCGAATCGCAAAAAGGGCTCTGGTCCTAAAGTGGGAAATCCTTCCGGGGCTGAAGTGGTTAATCTACAACTGCCATGATGCTGCACATGTGATCAGCTATGACACCAGCCATTGGATGGTTTGACAGTATGGTTTAGAGCACAACCAATGGGAGTGTTACATTTCTGGCACGTGCCGGAAATGTGACTGGTTTTTAACCTGTTAAATGCATGGGTTTACTACCGCTTTAAGCTCTCGTTCACACTGAACACGGCTTTGAGAGATATCTGTGTGGCTTGTTGCATTGTCTATTGAAGTAGTACTTTTGCAAGTCAGTGCTGCGCCGCACAGTCAGTGTCGCATAGATTGGAACAGTGCCATTGCCGGCAATAGGCTGCGACTTGTCACTTCAATGTGAATGAGGGCTAAGCATAGGCGAAAAAAAAAATGCATATTACAGCGCACACATGATACTTACTCCTGCCAGGCTGTTTAAAAGCATCTAAACGTATATAGCAAAAAATGCGGGGGTTTGGGCACGCTGAATGGCCATGAAATGCTTAAGCCCACTGACTGCTGCAAAGTACCCCGTTTTACCAGTGGGTTCCTACACTAACCTTAAGCCTCGTACACGCGAGACGACGATCGTACGTACGATCGTCTCAAATCCTATGATGGCTGTTGTATCTAGCATACTGACTGCACTACACGATCGTACGACCAAAGAAAGAACGTTCAGGTGCATGTAATTAGCATCCGGCTGTTCCTGACTTCTGAGCATGCGTGTTTTGCACAATACAACTTGTTGTACCAACTGCTCTGTACACACGATACAACGGTCGTATGCGAGCTTGTTGGTACGACCAAGTTTTCTAGTTTGCTCATACAGCTCCCGTTGTACGACCGCCCTAATCGCGCGTACGAACGATCGATTTCGCATACAACGGTCGTTCGTACGACCTGTTGCATACGATCGTCGTCCCGTGTGTACGAGGCTTTAGAGTGAATGCTCCTATCTCTTAAACCATGGAAGCCAAGGCCTCTCTTTATGGGAGACCAGAGGACACATCCCATGGATCAGGGGGACACTGATTGGGGCTAATTAAGGAGGATGGGGCTCACCAGCCCAAAAGGTCTGGTCAGGACCTCAGCATACAAAAAGATATATATTTGGGGGGAACACCCTACCAAACGCATGGTGCTGCTTGTAAAGACCAATAGACAAAAAATGCATATTACAGCGCACACATGATATATACTCCTGCCAGGCTGTTTAAAAGCATCTAAACGTATATAGCAAAAAATGCAAAAATACGGGGGTTTGGTCCCACTGAATGATCATGAAGTGCTTAAGCCTACTGACTGCTAAGCATAGGCGTGCGCACAGGGTGTGCTGGGTGTGCCTGGGCACACCCTAATCCCCCTGTGCAGTGCTGATTCCCCCTACTTCCTGGCGTCCCCTGTTTGTCCCCTGCAGTGCTGCCAGTTCCCCCCTCTCCTCTCCTTCTGGCTGCTGCGGGGGATGTTTCAAGATGGATGAATGAATGAATGAACACAGTGAGTGATCTCCACCAATTGCTCCTGTGTTCATTCTTAACTGATGCATAGTAAACGATGCTTCAGTCTGTGAATGAACAAGAAGCCACTCAGCAAAGAGCACTTCCCATTCATTCACTGTCCAGTGCAGCTGAGGCTGCAGAGAAAGGGACTGGGGAGTCCCCTTTTCTCTGTTTAGACACTTGATATTTCACCAAAGCCCTGCAACAGAGCTCCTAAAAAATAATAATAATAATAATAATATTGTAAAAAATAATTTAAAAAAAATTCTAAAAAATAATTAAAAAATAAAAATAAAAACTACTGACCTCAATCTCTGCTCTACTGCCACCGCCCACTGCTCTGCTGCTATACACACATGGGTGGTTGTGCTCTGGGGTGCACCCCCTAATGCAATAGGTTGCACACTCCTATGGGGCTAAGGACTCGTCCCCCACTCCTCTTGAAGAATTGGCGCTTTTGAGGAGCGGGGGAGCAGGTACCCAATTTTGACAGGTACCCGCTCCCACTTTCATTCTGACCGCCTAAGTGGTAGGAAATGTAAGTTCCCCTCCCTCCCTCCCTTCCCCCCACATGACAGGTCCCAGAAGACTGCATCCACCACTTACCATGTGCAGCACTACTCGCGCATGCGCAGTGGGCACCCGGCTGGGAAGCCGCAAGCTATCAAAGCTGGGTGCCCATAGTGAAGATGCCGGCGCCGAGGAACAAAGACAGTAGGTGAGAGCGAGTGGGCTGAGCGCACCGCTAGATCGTGGGACAGGTGAGTGGCTGCTGACTTTTATTTTTTTCACAGGTGGCTGGAATTCCTCTTTAATCTCCCAGAATTATTTGAATTGCATATCTCATACCTCTGTGGAATCTGGAAAGTCAATGTGGTAGTCGGCATTAGTACAGTGATAACTGCGATCTTCCAGGACCCGCTTAGGTTCTGTGTGATTGGCTTCCCCTCTGCACAAAGCGTTCACTGGCTTGGCACTGCCACCAATCACTGAACACCTTCTATTGTTTGTTTTATAAACAAGGTGTTCTCTGATTGAATTATGTAAATATCATGACATCACAGTACCTCCTATCCATCTCGCCCAATCAGAGATTGCCTTGTATTCATAGTTTCATGGTTGGTAAGGTTGAATAAAGATGCCAGTCCATCCAGTTCAACTTGTGTAGGTGTTTATGTCTCTGCCACTCCCCATATCCCTGTATGTTGTGGTCAATAAAACACCTATCTAAATTTTGTTTAACTCCTTCACGCCGACAGTACGCATATATGCGGCATCACTGGACTGGGCATTTTTCCGCATATTTGCATATCTGTCTTTGTGCTGGGAGCGTTAGTAGGGGAAGCCCTAATGAGTGGGACCCGTAACTCCCAGTTCTGGGTCACCTAATTGCTGTGATAGCCTCTGATTGATCAGTCACTGTGCAGCCTGCCTGTGTGTTTCTCTCTCTGTGAATGGAGAGGAAAGATACATTGTATCTTTCTCATTGCAGAGAGAGAGAGATAAACAGCTGTGTGTAAAAAAAATAAATAAAGAAAATTAAAAAAAATAAATAAAAAATACCCAGATCAAGATTTGATCTAGGTCAGTGCCAGGCAGGCAGTACCATGGGTCCCAGTGGGCCCATTGGACCCAGGCAGCATTTTGAGAGGAGCAGCAAACGGAACCACGGCCACCTCTCCTTCTCTTCTATTTACCCGTCAAATTCATGTCCAATATTTTTTTTCCAGCAGTTTTGTGCATCATGGTAGCAACTGCCCCTCGGGCCGCTCCGCCTGCCCCTATACTGCCCTAGCCCACCCCTTGGAATTGAACATAATAGTATGCCCTATCATTTTGTATATAGACAGGGTGCTGTTGCATGTAAATCTCACTTCCTGATAAATGTAATTTTAGTTTTAATTATCATGATATAAAATAATGAATGTGGGGGCCTTTTGGTGGGCATGATTTTTTTTGGGGGTGGGGGGGCATTTCATTTTTGGACCCAGGCAGCACAATGTCTTGGGCCAGCCCTAGTGCCAGGGTTGGTGTTTGGGGTAAGGAAGGGTCAAAGATCATGTTCATTATATTTTGGGCAGGATTTAAAAAAAAAAATATATATATTTTTTTTAAATCAATATCAGTGTCAGTGCGTTTTGGGTAGGATAAAAAAAAAGGGCGCTATTGTTTCTGCGCTGTACTACGGGCACAAACAGCCACTAACATACACATGTGTGGTATCACTGCGATTGTCAGGAGCAGGAGAGTTTATTTCTAGGTTGTTCTTTGGTGGTAGGTTATAGAGGTAACAAGAACAAGAGCGCTAGAATTTTATTGTCACTCTGATGTAACCAATAAAATTTACTCTAAAAAATTACAGTGTTGCCAGCTCTTTCCATTTCCCCAGTAACAAGAAATATACAGCTACATTTAATAAAAATATATATTTTTTACTATTTTGGGAGATGTGTGAAGTTGGTACCCCATGTTTGTAAAACCTGAATAAAAATATACCATTCATTTGTTTGCGCCGCGTTAGTGGTGATTTGCGCCGCAAAAATGAGTGTTTGCGCCGGTTCGGTTTCTGAGATATTAAACATTCAATTTAATGCAAGCCCCGCCCACTTTGCACGCCATGTTGCTGAATTTTAAAAACAAACATGCCATTTGTTTGCGCCACGTTTGCGCTGGTTTGCGCCGCAAAAAATAAACGTTTGCGCCGGTTCGGTTTCTGAGATATTAAACATTCAATTCAATGCAAGCCCCGCCCACTTTACACCCCATGTTGCTGAATTTTAAAAACAAACACGCCATACGCTTGCGCCGCGTTTGCGCTGGTTTGTGCCACAAAAATTAACGTTTGCGCCAGTTCAGTTTCTGAGATATTAAACATTCAATCTAATGCAAGCCCCGCCCACTTTGCACCCCATGTTGCTGAATTTTAAAAACAAACACAGCATTTGTTTTTGGCGCATTTGCGCTGGTTTGCGCCGCAAAAATAAACGTTTGCGCCACTTTGGTTTGCGAGATATTGTGCGTTATATGTTGCCAAACCACACTGACTTTACACCTCCTTATTAAATCTTACGTACAACCAGATTTATTTGTTCCCGGTTTGCGCAGATTTGGTGGATTTTGTACACAAGGTTTTACTTCACATGCGTAGTTTTGCCACCCCCCACAGGGATCCGCCCCCCTTCCCCCCTTCGGACAGGGGAGGGGGCAGGTACAGCTGGTTCAGGCACTAGTGAGGCAGAGCCAGCTGTTAATCAGGTGGCAGGGTGGATCTCGACAGTATTGTCGGGATCTGTCCCGGGTGCAGCGCGGCTGTGCGCTATCAGCATATAGTGGGCAATAGCCGCCACATGCTGAGTTTTTTTGTCACAGGAGAACATCCTTCCTATACGTCATCTTGTGAACATAAAGAGAACTAAGGCCAGAAAAGGTTGGGCCACAGTTCCCTTAACCAAGCAAAGCAGCACTCCAGCAAATTCTCCTATATAAGTTTCTTCTTTTTTAAAGCTGTGTGAAGTTGGCATCCCATGTTTGTAAAACTTGAATAAAAATATACCATTTGTTTACGCCGCGTTTGCGCTGATTTGTGCCGCAAAAATAACTGCCAACTTCACACAGCTTTGTAAATTGCTTTTTTTTTTTTTTTTTTTATAATTAAAGATTTTTATTGATTTTTCAAATAGTACAGAAAATCGCTAGAAAGAAAAATTACATCCAGCATGAAGGTAAACCGAAGGGTAGGGACAATACAAGGTAAAAGGTAAAGGAGGGGAAAAGGGAAAAACCAACAAAGGTAAAAGGATATTGCCATTGCTCATCAATACATTGAATCTTGCTTTTTTTGAAAAACATCGATGTCAGTAAACCTTCTTTTCCTGGCAGACTCCATGGCAGCAGACGTGTGGGTGGCTCCGCTTCCACAGCTACCCTATAGGACTCCTCTCCCATGAATCTTTGCTCTGTCCTAATTGCCGTGTTCCTTTTTTGTCCTCCTCCGTTTGGACCAAGTAGATGGTTCATCTACCTGAAGATTCCTTACCGCAGAAATACCGCTGGTGCCAGGAGAATATGTCTCTCCGATAAGCCCTAGCTGAGAGCAGGGTATGGATTGTGCAGAGTAGCGCTGAAGAGCGGGGCATGTGTGCCGGCCAGATAACCCAGCTGAGAGCGGGCGGCCCTTATCTGCACAAGAACACAAGGCGATCCCTGGTGAGCGTATCGTGGTGGAGTGGTTTATGGCAGCAAGTGTTTGTTGTGTTGTAGTCTGAGTTTTATCTCCTATTTGCCCTGTGTGCCTTCTTTGCTGACAGTTATGGCGGCCGGGCCGGTGCTACGGCCACTGCTTCCGCCTCCCTGTGTCTCGCCGGCCGCTCTGTGCATGTGTGTCCGCGGGACGAGAATGAGGCCCGGCTCGCATGGGCGTCCGCAGAACTTTTTCCAGGGGGGGGCATAATTTCAAGGTCATCCATGCTCTGCCCCTTTTTGACAATGTCATAATTACATTATCACGGTCAGAGACTGCAGACGTGATACAGGAGATGGTCAGAGACTGCAGACATGATCCAGGAGATGGTCAGAGACTGCAGACGTGATACAGGAGATGGTCAGAGACTGCAGACATGATCCAGAAGATGGTCAGAGACTGCAGACGTGATACAGGAGACAGTCAGAGACTGCGGACATGATACAGGAGACGGTCAGAAACTGCTGACATGGTACAGGAGACAGTCAGAAACTGCAGACATGGCACAGGAGACGGTCAAAGACTGCAGACATAGTACAGGATATGGTCAGAGACTGCGGACATGGTACAGGAGATGGTTAGAGACTGCAGACATAGTACAAGATACGGTCAGAGACTGCGGACATAGTACAGGATACAGTCAGAGACTGCGGACGTAGTACAGGAGATGGTCAGAGACTGCAGACATAGTACAGGATACGGTCAGAGACTGCAGACATAGCACAGGAGACAGTCAGAGACTGCGGACATAGTACAGGAAACGGTCAGAGACTGCATACATGGCCCAAGAGACGGTCAGAAACTGCATACATGGCTCAAGAGGATAAGGACCTAGTGGGGAACCCCTGATCTGATCCCTGATTCCAGAGGGGGGCAATTGCCCCCCCTTGCCCCCTACCTGCGGACGCCCATGCCGGCTCGTGCATGCACATGCGGGTTCCCGGCGGCACCAGGCGATGACGTCACGCTGCGTTGTAAATGGCCGGGAATGCATGCGGGCATTGCAGCAGCTCCCCTAGGCTGCATGGGTGAGCTCCTCAGGTAAGGTGGGCGGTGGGGGAGAGCGGAGGGATCTGGATCTGAAGTCCGGCCACTCCAGGATCTGGATGCTCTGTATCCTGGCATTTTATTCTTCGTCTCTCTCTGGAGATTCTCATTGCAGATGGATGCCTCTCTACCCCCTGGTGGCCAGCCCTCACTCGACAGGTACCACTCAGGTTCCTTGGGATGGGAGATGGCTGGGGGAAAGGGTTAGGCATTGACAGGGAATGGTGAGACTGCGGCAGTAAGCCTAAAGCTTCTTCTACCCTCTTTCTTCCCTCAGCCCTCATAGGTCTGACTTACGCCGAAGCTCATTATCAGCATTATCATCATTCGTCTTCTAGATCTGGTCTTCACGGATCCCGCTCAGGGTCGGGGCACCGCAGTAGGGATACACACCGCCCCCCTCCTTACGCTCCCAGGAGAAACTATGCTGGAGGTGCAAGAGGGTGGTGTCTGCGGACAGATCCCTGTGTGACCACTGCTACCAAAAATCAGTGGTCGAAAGGAAGAACCCAGATCAGCACCTGGAGGCTTTTATCAAACAGGTTGTTAATAATTCCCTGCAGGAAAGGAAAGCCCGTCAACCTCACGTGCCCCCTGCAGGAAAGGGAAGCCCGTCAACCTCACGTGCCCCCTGCAGATCCTCCAAGGTCCCTAGTGGGTGAGAGCCAGTGGGATGATCAATTGGAACCCATTCCAGCCTGATTGGTAGTCTCTGGCTCAATTGGACAGTGAGTCACAGACGGAAGCGCCAGAAGTAGGGTTCAAATACGCCCTAGTCCTTTCTCTGCTGAAGGCGGCAAAAGAGGCGATGGACTTGGAAGAGCCGGCCGTATCGCCTCCAAAACAAAAAAAAAATGTTTAAACAGTTCAGTAGGGAGCACTCTCATTTCCCCTTTCTAGCGGAGGCAAGGGGAATTATCTCGGATGAATGGAGCAAAGCGGAAAGAAGGGGCTCATTAGCAAACAAAGTCCAAAAGCTGTACCCTTTCAAATAAGAAGAGGTGAAACAGAGGCAGCTCCACTAGTGGATGTGGCCCTGATGAGGTTTGCAAGGTACGTGACACTCCCATTAGAGGATACGGTCTCCTTCAAGGACCCCCTGGAGAGGAGAATCAACACAGACCTCAGCTGAATATATCTGACAGCCGGAATGGCCTGTAAACCGGCCTTGGCCCTAGCGACACTCTCCAAAGCTACGGAGGTTTGGTCCGATAGTGTTGTTGAACTCTTGGCAGGGTTTTCCACTGAAGCAGCCAGAAGTTCGCCTATACAAGAACTAAGGATGGCATCAGTCTTCATGGGGGTGGTGTCCCTTGACATCATCCGTCTCGTGGCCCGGGTCATGTTGGCATCAGTCACGGCTAAGCGGGTCCTCTGGCTCCAGCCTGGTGCCAGATTCCTTTTGAGGGAACCTCCCTCTTTGGGAACAAGCTCAATGAGGCTGTAACCCGGGCCACGAGAGGAAAGTCTGGGTTTCTTCCCCAGGATTGGTGCCAGCCAAGTCAAAGTCATCCTTTGGCAAAGAAACAAGGATTCGATTGGGTCAAGGAAGCGTGCAGTTATAAACCTGGGCGTGAGTTCGAGAGGCCTTGGAGGGCCAGGAGGTCAACAAACCAGAAAGCCTTGAAAGGCGGTTCAACAGGTGGACAAGGGCCATCTAAATCCTTTTGAGATTGGGCCCACTCAGGCAGGTATGGTGGGTGCTCATTTGCATCACTTTCAGCATGTCTGGGCGGCCTCAATCCAGGACTTTTGGACAGTCAAGACAGTGTCCACAGGCCACGCTTGGGTGTTTAGCAAAAGTCCCAAGCTAAGATTTATTCCACGACCATTCGGTCCTCAAGAGAAAAGAGGGAGATCCTGTCTGTTTATGTGGAATCTCTACTAGAACAGGAAGCGGTCAAACCCATCCCAGTCAATGAGAGGGGCCAGGGTGTATTCCCCCTTGTTCTTAGTACAGAAGAATGACTCATGGAGACCAGTGATTGATTTAACCCATCTCAATTTATTCAAATTGGAAAGTTCAAAATGGAGTCTCTGCACTCTATCCAGCAAGCAGTGCAACCAGGAGACTGGTTGATCTCCATCGACCTCAAGGATGCCTACTTCCATGTCCCCATAGCAGCAGAATTCCAGCGCTATCTGCTTGCCATAGGCCAATTACACTGTCAATTTACTTGGCTCCCCTTTGGCCTGACAACATCACCGAGAGTCTCCTCCAAAGTACTGCTAGCAGTGGTAGCACTGTTGAGAGTCATAGGAGTTCGTCTTTATCACTATCTGGGTGACCTCCTTCTGCTAGCCCAAGACAAAGGGCAGCTGCTGGATCACCAGGACTTGGTCATCACCACCTTGCAAGAATTCGGGTGGCTACTGACCTTAGACAAAAGTCACCTGCAGCCGTCCCAATCTGTAGTATTCATCTGAGCGCTCTTCAATACGAAGACAACAACCATCTCGCTTCCCAAAGAAAAAAATCGATGTAATCCAGGACCGAGTCCATCAAGCCCTCTCGTCACCTTGGCTCTCGGGTGTCTGAGACAATGACAACATCCATTCCCATGGTGAAGTAGGCCCAGTGGAGGATGCATCCATTTCAGAGAGGATTCTTACAACAGTGGGAGTCACGCGGCAAGATTCAACGCATCCGTGCAACTTCACCCATGAGACAATCTCTCCTGTTGTGGCTCCAGAGGTGGGACCTCTCCAAGTGCCACTCCCTGGAAGCAGTCATCTATATACTGCACATGCAAATACATGGCCCCATGCACACGGCTACATATGGGGCTGTGTTTTTGTGTTGCTAACAAATGTGCTCAGAAAAAGGAACAAAGGTGCGTCTGGGTCTGCAAATCATGCGTGTTTTTCACACTTACGCATGTGTACTCGTCTAGATGCACATATGCGTTTAACCACTTCCCTACCGCCATATGCAGAATGACGGCCAGGAACTGGTTCAGTTATCCTGACTGACATCATATGACGTCCAGCAGGATAACGTGGGGGCGCTGTGTCAGTCTGACCCACTGCATTACCAATCTCAGTAAAGAGCTTCGGAAGCTCTTTACCATGTGATCAGCCATGACCAATCACGGCTGGTCACAGTGTAAACAGGAAGAGCCGTTTATTAGCTTTTCCTCTACTCGCATCTGCAGACCCCAGTAGTGGAGAGGCTGCTCTCCTGACAGGGGGTGTCTGTGCTGAGTGTTTATCAGTGCTGCCCCCCCTAGGATCGCCACCCAGGACCACCAGGGAGCCTGCCCAGGGACCATCAGGGAGCCCACTAGGACCACCAGGGAGAGCCCACCCAGGGAGACGGCCAGGGAGCCAATCCTGACAACCAGGGAGCCAATCCTAGACCACCAGGCAAAAAGTTGTTGGAGCTCTACTGTCTTTTCCAGGGTATGAAGTGCAATGCCCGGTACAGTGGGAGGAGCATTACATTAAGGAAACCAAGCGGAGTATAGGTTCTGTACGTAACATTTAATCAGGAGGTGTAAAGTCAGTGTGGTTTGGTAACATATAACCCACAATATCTTGCAAACCAAAGCGGCGCAAACGTTTATTTTTGCGGCGTAAACCAGCGCAAACGCAGCACAAACGAATGGCGTGTTTGTTTTTAAAATTCAGCAACATGGGGCGCAAAGTGGGCGGGGTTTCTGCAACTATAACGCACAATATCTCGGAAACCAAAGCGGCGCAAATGTTTATTTTTGCGGCACAAACCAGCGCAAACGCGGCACAAACGAATGGCGTGTTTGTTGTTAAAATTCAGCAACACTGGGTGCAAAGTGGGCGGGGTTTCTGCAACTATAACGCACAATATCTCGGAAATCAAAGCGGCGCAAACGTTTCTTTTTGCGGCGCAAACCAGCGCAAACGCAGCACAAACGAATGGCGTGTTTGTTTTTAAAATTCAGCAACATGGGGTGCAAAGTGGGCAGGGTTTCTGCAACTATAACACACAATATCTCGGAAACCAAAGCGGCATAAAAGTTTATTTTAGCAGCGCAAACGCGGCACAAACGAATGGCGTGTTTGTTTTTAAAATTCAGCAACATGGGGTGCAAAGTGGGCGGGGTTTCTGCAACTATAATGCACAATATCTCGGAGACCAAAGCGGCGCAAACGTTAATTTTTGCTGCGCAAACACAGGGCAAAAGAATGGCATGTTTGTTTTTAAAATTCAGCAACATGAGGTGCAAAGTGGGCGGGGCTTGCATTAAATTGAATGTTTAATATCTCAGAAACGGAACCGGCGCAAACGTTTATTTTTGCGGCGCAAACCAGCGCAAATGCGGCGCAAACGAATGAGGAGGTTTGGTTTTAAAATTCAGCAACATGGGGTGCAAAGTGGGCGGGGCTTGCATTGGATGTTTAATATCTCAGAAACCGAACCGGCGCAAACTTTTATTTTTGCAGCGCAAACCAGCGCAAACAAATGGCGTGTTTGTTCTTAAAATTCAGCAACATGGTGTGCAAAGTGGGCGGGGCTTGCATTACATTGAATGTTTAATATCTCATAAACCGAACCGGCGCAAATGCTCATTTTTGCCGCGCAAATCAGCGCAACCGCGGCGCAAACAAATGGTATACTTTTATTCAGGTTTTACAAACATGGGGTGCCAACTTCACACAGCTTATTTAACTGCTTCCCGACCGCGCGCCGTCTTTTCACGGCGGCAGTCGGGGAGCTGGGCGCGAATCGCCGTAAATATACGGCAATTTGCATATTGGCCACCAGGGGACGCGCGCGCGCACCCGCCGCACTCCTGAGGAGTGTGCCCGCGGCTCGGGCGGACCCGATGTCCGCCGGCGAGCCGCGATGAGCGGCTGGCTGACGGCGGCACTTTTCTGCCGCGCGCCAGCCCTTCGTCAATTTATTCGACACACTTCAACCGTGGGGTACAAACATTTTGGACTTATTTTCATATGGTAAACAAACGCGGCGCCAACGCGACTAAACGCGCCGTTTTTACTCGTAAACGCGGCCAAGCCAAATACTCTATAATTTGTAAGTTACATTACGTTCGGGGCGGGTGAAACGTGTGGTACAACGACTTAAAATTCTTGTTTGTGCGGTAAACAAACGCGACCAAACGCGACGTTTT
>BLSH010289677.1:640615-651224 GCA_018402905.1 Glandirana rugosa
GCCATTTTTAGTAAAAAATAAAAAAAAAATAAAAACCCCAGAAATGAATTCTCATCATCCGTAAACGCGGCCACTTTTGCGCAAACCAATCAATAAACGCCGATTGCCATTTTTTTTATCGCAAATATGAGGAAGAATATAAATCGGCCAAAAACGGTGAAAAAAAATGTTTTTTTATATTTTTTTTTTTTATTTGAATTTTAGCAAAAAGTAAGAAATTTGGGTTTTTTTGCAAAATGGTCGCTCTTCTTTTGTTTATAGCGGCGATCAGAAATGACGCAGAGGCGATCAAATACCACCAAAAGAAAGCTCTATTTGTGGGAAAAAAAGGACGCAAATTTTGTTTGGGTACAACGTCGCACGACCGCGCAATTGTCAGTTAAAGCGACGCAGTGCCGAATCGCAAAAAGTGCTCTGGTCCTAAAGCTGCAAAACCTTCCGGGGCTGAAGTGGTTAACGACAGTTTTCCTTTGATAATAAAAAAAGAAAAATAGGAGATATCCATAACCATTTACCACCAAAAGAAAGCCAATTTTTCCTAAAAAAAAACAAGGTATAATCTACCTGGATGAGTTGTGATGATATGTACAGTTTTACTAACACATGTCAAAGTTGCAAAATTGTGCTCAGGCGTTAACATTTGTTTATTAACATTAGGTGTGAAGGGGTTAAATTAGCGACACTTCCCACTGAAAACTCAGATTGTGGAAGGGGGTTCCACATCTTTACCGCTCTAACAGTAAACAACCCCTTACACAGTTTAAAGTGATTGTAAAGGTTCATCTTTTGTTTAACCACTTGCCAACCGCCTTGCGTAGAATCGCCGTCTATGAACGTGAGTGAGTGTGCCCGTGGATCGGGTGGAGTCGATGTCCACCAATGACCCGCGATTGCCTACTACAGAGGAAGATCAGGGAACCGCCAATGTAAACACGGCGGTTCCCCCGTTCTGTCAGACAGCATGACAGTGATCTACTGATCCCTGTAATCAGAATCATTTAAATCTGTCATGCCCCTGCCAGCCCAGCCCCCATACAGTTAGAAAACAGTGAGGGAACATATTTAACTCCTTGATTGCCCCCTTAGAGGTAACCCCTTCCCTGCCAGTGACATTTATACAGTAATCAGAGGCTATTTTTAGATCTGATCGCTGTATAAATGTCAGTGGTCCCAAAAAAGTGTCAAAAATGTCCAATATGTCCGCCGCAATATCACAGTCCTGATAAAAATCACAGATGGCCGCCATTACTAGTAATAAAATAATAAAAACACCATTTATTCATAGTTTGTAGACGCGATAACTTTTGCGCAAACCATTCAAATACTTTCTGTGATTTTATTTACCAAAAATATGTCAAAGAATACATTTTGGCCTAAACTGAGGAATAAATTGGTTTTTAATATATATATTTTTTGTTTATAGAGCAAAAAATAAAAACCACAGAGGTGATCCAATACCACCAAAAGAAAGCTCTATTTGTGGGGAAAAAATACGTAAATTTTGTTTGGGTACAACGCTGCACGACCGCGCAATTGTCAGTTAAAGCGACGCAGTGCTGAATCGCAAAAAGTTCTCTTCCGGGGGCTGAAGTGGTTAACTAACAAACATATCATACTTACCTTCTCTGTGCAAGAGTTTTGCCCAGAGCGGCCCAATCTTCCTTTTCTGGGGTCCCCCAGCGGCGCTCCTGGCTCCTCCTTTTCACGGAGAGACACTTTCCATGGGGGTACTTATGTGGGCGCCAGGGGCGGCCCATCCATTAAAGGCTCACGGGCGCTGCCTCCCCCCTATCCTTATGTCCTGTCCCATGCAGGATGCCGGATACCAATGGGGTGTGTTTTTTTGTAGCACCTGATTAGAGCCAAAGGCTCTAATAGGCTTCAAAATAGGGTGGGCTCAGGGCGCAGAGAATATGAACCAAGCCCAGCCAGGTGTGTTACAATAGCAAATGAATATTTGCTATTGTAACACTGATCCTCCTCCCGGCCAATATGAAAGCAGATCTGAGAACTGATTGGCTGAAAGGACAGGCAATCCTATTGGATGCCTAGAAGGAGGGAAGGAGACGCACGGGCACCGTGATGGAGGAAAGGACACAGGAGCCGCTGCCCAATGCCTGCTGCTGATGCCCGCTGCCTAAATGGGATAAGTGTCGGACCAACCGGCAGACGGTGGGCGGAGGGTTAAGGTGCTGCTGGCCGCCGGGGGGTTGTTTGCCGCCCCCCCAAATAAAAAATACCAGCTGCCACTGGTGGGCGTGCTCCCCAGTCCTGCTAATGCGTTGACACAGTCTATTGACACAGACAGCAGAACTCGGCCCCACCCCCTGACTACCATGTCACTGGATTTGATTGACAGCAGCGGGGGCCAATGGCTTCTGCTGCTATCAATCTATCCAATGAGGACCCGAGACAGCGGCTGGAGCTGCTGGGATCGTGCTCGTTGCTGGAACGACCGGGTTCAGGTAAGAAAAAGGGGGGATCTGGGTGGAGCTGCAGCACAGAAGGTTTTTCACCTTAATATATACAATGCATTTAGATGAAAAACCTTGAGGGTTTACAACTCCTTTAAGATTAAACCGCTTCTCGTCTTAGTTCATTGAGTGGCCACGTGTCTTCTTGAATGACCTCAATGAGTATATTTGCCATCACACCATGGATCTTCAGGCCAAACACTTTTTTTTCTATTAAAGCCTGATCACATCACAAGCAAGAGGGTGCAACGTTTCAGAGTCACGCATGCGTGGTGGGCTGGCAAATATACTCTTTGTGGCTTTCGTGACCCAGTTTCCAGCTGGCGGTTGCTACAGCATCCAATATCCTAGAGCGTTCCCCAGTGATGGGAATCTGGACTATTTCTTGAGTGACCTCAGACTGAACAGTTTCTTCCCTATGCTAGAATCACCATTAAGATATTTGTATCTCACTATCATATCTCCTCTTGCGTGTCTCTTCTCCAGGGAGAATATGTTTAACCACTTACCGACCGTCAACCGCAGGTTAACGGTGACAAAGTGGCTCGATAACACAAACCGCCGTCATACGGCGGCGGCTGCGAGATCGCGCACTGTGAGCGCGTGCGCGCCGCCGGAGGCGCGCTCGCACGCTCACTGTGACCAGGGGGGCCAGGGAGCGGGTGCGGCGGACTGGATCTCCGCCGGCTACCCGCGATGCCCCCCCCGGAGTGAAAGAACGGAGGTCCGTGTAAGTAAACACGGACCTACATTCTGTGAGAGGGGGAAGGACTGTGATCACAGCCTTCCTCTACATGGAAGCTGTGATCACTTCCCTTCCCCTGCTAGGGCAGCCCAAACACAGTTAGAACACGCCCAGGGAACACAGTTAACCCTTAGAGCGCCCCTTGCAGGTTAACCCCTTCACTGCCAATGGCATTTACACAGTAATCAGTGCATTTTTATAGCACTGATCGCTGTATAAATGCCAATGGTCCCAGAAAAGTGTCAAAATGGTCCGACATGTCCGCCCCAATATCGCAGTACCGCTACAAATCGCAGATCGCCGCCATTACTAGTAAAAAATAAATAAATAAAAACCCCAGGAATGAATTCTCATCGTCCGTAAACGCGGTCACTTTTGCGCAAACCAATCCATAAACGCCGAATGTGATTTTTTTTATCACAAATATGAGGAAGAATATAAATCGGCCAAAACTGATGAAAAAAAGTTTTTGTATTTTTTTTTTTGGATTTGTATTTTACCAAAATTTGGATTTTTTTGCAAAATTGTCGCTCTTCTTTTGTTTATAGCGGCGATCAGAAATAACGCAGAGGGGATCAAATACCACCTAAAGAAAGCTCTATTTGTGGGGAAAAAAGGACGCAAATTTCTTTTGGGTACAACGCCTCACGACCGCGCAATTGTCAGTTAAAGCGACGCAGTGCCGAATCGCAAAAAGGGCTCTGGTCCTAAAGTGTGAAATCCTTCCGGGGCTGAAGTGGTTAATGTTTGTAACCATTCCTCATAACTGAGGTCCTCCAGCCCCCTTATTAGCTTTGTTGCTCTTCTCTGGGCTCTCTCTAGTTCCTGAGGACCGGTAACCAGAACTGGGTGGCATACTGAAGATACTGATCCAGAGTTTTGTATTCCTTAAATTAATTAAAAAAAATATACAAGGCATTCTATGAATGGGGACACTGCCTAGCTAGCATCCCCCCTGTTGTCAGTGAGCAGACATTAAAGTGGTTGTATGAACAAAGCATATTATAATGTAGTTAAAGAGCGCTATGTGTTATTTTAAAGTGCTAGTGGTATCTTTTGTGCAAATAAAATGTGCTGGGATAATCCCTCTAGTGCCCTTAATTTAACAAATTTCCTAAATATTTCATAAATGTGGAGCTCTTAGTGTTTCTAATCACCAAGTAATAACCAAAGAATTTATTTGAAACTCATATCTGTGTCCCGGGGCCAAGTATTGGTTCACCGGTGGCTTCCAGTA
This sequence comes from Glandirana rugosa, assembly GCA_018402905.1. Classification (NCBI taxonomy): domain Eukaryota; kingdom Metazoa; phylum Chordata; class Amphibia; order Anura; family Ranidae; genus Glandirana; species Glandirana rugosa. Next base: position 645,072 of record BLSH010289677.1, read on the forward strand.
ATTTGTGAATAATAATTAGCAGTGTATGGTGGTCACGAATGCATAATTACAGACTCTCAATTAAAAATATATACACAATATAGGTAGCGAATAGTACATAGTTCATTCATATAGATTTTTCCTTTGTAACCAGTAGGTCTTCTTAGTAAAAGTTCATCAAAAAAAAAATCTTCTTAACAGACGTGCATGTAAAGTGCCCAGTGCTCAGTAAATATCAGTGCAATATCATAGGTGCAATCCGTGCTCCCCTCCTGCACTTCCCCGCACTCACCAGAAAGTGGGGATTTCCACTACAGAAGTCAGATGCGCTCTGCGGTGTGTCTGGGGCTTGTAGTACCACGGATCAAATCCCACCAGTAGCGATCGCCACTTGAAGTAAAAAAAAAAAAGAGGGGAATTCCTTGGGCGGATTATCAAAGTAACCCTAATGAAAGTTAGGCTGACCCCATCCCTCGTGTTTGGAAAACAGAGCAAGAACCCCCTAAATGGGACTTTAAATTGGGACAACCAACTCATCAAGAGGAGAACAAATTATAAAAACAATCAAAGTTTATTGGTACACATTAAAAACGATAAGACAACGCATATAATCGAAGCAACATAAGACATAAGTGCACAAGGGAACAGGAAGAGTGTGTCCCCATGATAAGACGATAGCAAGTGACCAATGTAATGACAAAATGGTGAAATGGTTAAAAGACCACTGGTCTGACCCACAGAGGGGGTAGAGCAAGATCCAACGCGTTTCGATGTAACAGAATAAGATATCTTCCTCAAGGGTGGGTGGTCGATAATTAAAAGCAATAATCATCCGGGACCGGATGTTTCATACTTATAATCTGGTAATCAAGGGACATCCACTCCAGAAAATATTTCAGATGTCAGGATAAACGATATGGAAAACAGACATAAATTGGCCAAACACGATTAGTTGCCAAAAACGGTAACAAGAGGGGTTCCCAGAAGGGGAAAGGCCAAGGTAAGTGGGATGACACATATAGATCTGGCAGGAAATAATCCCCAAAGAAGGGGAATTCCAATAATAGAGACCGAAAGTCTACAAGTAGTAGTGGTGAGAGAGTTGAGGTGCCGATGATTTACATCTAGTCACCCCCAAAAGGGGGCACCCGAAAGGGTTATTGTGAGACACACCGCCCTTGAACGGTCAACAACCCGATATCTTCAAAGTACTCCAGCAAAAAGCCGCATCAGCACCTGTCCTAGAAGACACCACAAGGAACGATCGTGGGTGAAAGAAGTATGCACGGCTTGTATGCAATGTTCAATAGATGACATAGAAGGTATACATAGTGTAAATCCGTAATTTATTGGGTAAAAAATTAAAATATCCACTTACATTTAAAATCTCAACATAGTGTATCCAAAACAGGTAACACGTGTAAACCTGGATGTGACGTCACCGCCCGCGATCAACTGACGCGTTTTGTCCCTTCCACAGGACGTTCTCAAAGGTTAATCGTGGGTGGTGTGGAATTAATCTATATATAGTTGTTTTATTGATTACATTGATCCCTCCTTCCCCTTCTTTTCCGATTCTAATGTCATAACATTAGAATTGGAAAAGAAGGGGAAGGAGGGATCGATTTAATCAATAAAACTATATACCTTTGAGAACGTCCTGTGGGAGGGACGAAACGCGTCAGTTGATCGCGAGCGGTGACCTCACATCCAGGTTACACATGTTACCTGTTTTGGATACACTATGTTGAGATTTTAAATGTAAGTGGATATTTTAATTTTTTACCCAATAAATTACGGATTTACACGATGTATACCTTCTATGTCATCTATTGAACATTGTATACAAGCCGTGCATACTTCAAGTGGCGATCGCTACTGGTGGGATTTGATCCATGGTACTACAAGCCCCAGACACACCGCAGAGCGCATCTGACTTCTGTAGTGGAAGTTCCCACTTTCTGGTGAGTGCGGGGAAGTGCAGGAGGGGAGCACGGATTGCACCTATGATATCGCACTGATATTTACTGAGCACTGGGCACTTTACATGCACGTCTGTTAAGAAGATTTTTTTTTTGATGAACTGTTACTAAGAAGACCTACTGGTTACAAAGGAAAAATCTATATGAATGAACTATGTACTATTAATGGCACATGGATTATCCCAGTACATTTTATTTGCACAAAAGATACCACTAGCACTTTAAAATAACACGTAGCGCTCTTTAACTACATTATAATATTCCTTAAAGGCACATGGCCCCTTATTAGAGCAGCAACGTATATAAGTCACTTATAGATAAACACCGATCTTTAACAAACCACATATAAGGAAAAGACCACACCCAGGATTAACAACAACAGAAGCGCAGGGAGAGAAGCCAAACATAGCATACATATGAACAAAGCATATCTCTCTGTAGTGTCTACTCGTCTCAATTAAGAGCACCAAATGTCATTTCTGTTTGCTATTTTGTTTTTTCTGCTATCAGCATGAATCACTTCTGACAAATTTCCCTGACACCAAAAGAAAAATGGTGACAGGGGAGGGAGCAACAGCTGATTGACAGCCTCAACTCTGTTCCTGTGGGCTGCGTGAGGGGGGTTCCTTTCCCTCCAATCATCTGTCAGAGACCTTCTCACTGAGCTCTGCAGAGTGTAATTTCAGCTGTCCACCCCTTTTTTCCCCACTCTCAGACAAGCTTTAAAATTAGCATTTCGAATGGATTTAGAGAACAAAGGGCTGCCGATAACCAGATACAACTTATTTAGGAAGATTTGTTTCATCTCTGTGTATCACCTAAGGCCAGACACTTCACTGGGTATATGGAAGGGTTTACAACCACTTTAAGCCACTTGTCCAGAACAAACCATAACCCAGAAGATCGCGGCTATCACTGTGTTAGCACAGACTACTGATTCTTGCCGGAGGCTGCCCCTGGACACACACACAATGCTATGTGAATGTAGCCTGACTCATGCATGGTCCACTGTTGTCATCATTAGGAACACCCCCTGAGAAATGCCATGCAGCCATCGCTAGATAGGAAGTGCCTGCAAAGAGGCTGCTGGAGATCAGCAACACTGAAATGTAACAAGGATAAACAAAGAGCTGAAAACAATATTTTATGTAAAAACATGTCAAATATTTATAATACACAGTGCTTCAGCCTAATACATTTCATTAAATGATGGCTTACTTCTATTTTAACCTTGAGCTGCTCACCAAGAGAAGGATTTGTTTTATTTGTGGCCTAGTTTCACGTATGTGATGAAGACCCACTATGGACCATGACTGGCCTAAAGATGCCATGAGGAGCCACTATGGCCCATGACTGGCCCAAAGATGCCATGAGGAGCCACTATGGCCCACAACTGGCCTGAAGATGCCATGAGGACCCACTTTGGCTCATGACTGGCCTGAAGATGCCATGAGGACCCACTATGGCCCATGGCTGGCCTGAAGAAGCCATGAGGACCCACTATGGCCCATGACTGGCCTGAAGAAGCCATGAGGACCCACTATGGCCCATGACTGGCCTGAAGATGCCATGAGGACCCACTATGGCTCATAGTCTGAAGACTTCTAAACCTAAACAAAGGCAGAAAACACCATGAGGGGGAAGCCTCTAGAAGGGAATGAGGGCAATTATGGGGACCCTGGAGCCCAGAGTTTGGCTTTATTGTAGTGGGGACTCTTACATTTCAATAATACACCATGTAACAATGGAATATCAAAGTAGGGGCCAAGGTAAAAATCCTGAAGAAGGAGCCCCTTACTTTACTGCCCTGTTATGAACTCACTGAATGCAAAGTGTGTTAGGTCTGTTTCACACGGGCTTCAGCTTGTATAAGAGCAATGTCAACAGCACGCTTTGACAGAGCATTTGCAGAGCTTTCAGCAAACTTTGTTAAAGTGTTTAAAGTACCATTCATCTCCAGTTTGTAAATGTTGAACACAGATCCTAATGGGAGTGCTGATTACCACTTTAAGCAAGCTGCTGGCAGGCTTTCAAAAAGCTTTAAGAAGTGATGAAGCCTGCTAGCAGCTTGTTTAAAGCGGTAATCAGGACTCTCATCTGTGTTCAACATTTACAAACTGGAGCTGAATAGTACCTTAAAAGCCTCAACAAAGCTCGTTGAAAGCTATGCAAATGCTTTGTTCAAGCTTGCTGTTCACACTTCTCTTAGGTCTAGTTCACACTGGCATTGAAAGCAGGAGATTGAGGGGTGTTTTAAAGGTTCCTCAAATGCCTATGCAGTTGATAATATGGACAGGGCACAATGCTGTTCACATTATCAAAACATTGCTTCACGGAGGGGGTGGCCAAGGCATGAGGACGCACTCTCCCTCAGCTCCGTGCATACTGCAGCATACAGCAGCTTCCCGGGGGGCTATAGACGTTCTTTTGCTGACCCAGAACGATGTTCCAACACCGGAGGACAGCCTCCCAGCTGCCGCCCGCAGAACAGACGAAGCAGGGCTCCTTGGACAGTTTCTTCCCGGAGACCTGCCGGAGGCCCCAAGATGGCACCGGCACAACAGGCGTCGCAGCACCACGAGGCTCCACAAACCCCTTGGCTGCAGCCACAGGCATCGCAGATCGAATCGCCCAGGCTGGTGAGTGACGCCGCACTTCCCTCCTCCCCGGGGTCCATATCATCCCAGGACCTGATCGTAGACCAGGCTGACATACTGGGTGACGGGGACCTTAAACGCCAAAACTGGTCCCTGCCTACTAGAGAGGACTTGGAACGCTTCACTGTGAGGATAGAGAAGGCCTTTACCCAAGACATAGCACAGCTGAAGGCAGACACTGCTCACCTGGGAGGCAGAGTGGAAACTGTGGAGCAGAAACTAGAGGACTCTCTCCCCCCACATATCCTTACTGCAGGAGAGATGTGCAGCTCAGGATCGGAAAATAGAGACCTTTATCTCCCAAATGAATTCTTTTGAGAACCGGAGCAGGCAGGCGAACATCCGCATCAGGGGCCTCCTGAGGCGACGGCACCCAAGGACATTATACCTACTCTAACGGACATTTTCAGAGCAATCCTGGGACTCCCACATACTGCTCCGGTGGAAATTGACCGGGCCCACAGGGCGCTGAGACCCCCATCCCAGGACCAGGAGAACCACAGGGACATCATATGTAAATACCATAAGTATACTATGAAGGACCGCATCATGCAGAAGATGCGCAATAAACCATACTTTGATTTTGACAGGGCCAGACTGTTTTTCTATCAGGACTTGTCCAGGCGGACATTAATGCAATGCAGAGCCCTGCGCCCGGTCTTGGTTGCCCTCAGGGAGGCTGACTTGACATACAGTTGGGGCTTCCCCTTCAGCTTGCAGGTGAAAAAAGATGGCCGACAAGTTAACCTGCATACAAAGGACGACTTACCACACTTTCTTTCTACTTTGGGCCTGGAGGCGGTGGACTTTCCGGACTGGAGGGGTTCTTCGGACTTTCCAGCCCTAACTCTCCCTCAACCCTGGCCTGAAGAACAAACGTCGCTCCAGAGACCGTAGGCGTCGTCCTTCCGGAGACTCTCTGGGGCCTTCCACTCGTAGGGACTGATCAATATCCGAAGATTGTGGTAGATCCTTCTTTCTTTGAGTAATTAAGTGAGAAATCAACCCCAGCAATGTAAATGTTTATATTTTAGCATTTCTCCAGCTGTTTGCCTGGGGTCTAAGAGACTACTCATTGAACTTTCATTTGGTGGATTCCCCCCCACTGCCCATTCTCCCACCTCATACCCCCCCACGAACACTGTTGCTATACCGCTAGCCTATGCTATCCCTGATTTCATCAGAGAATCTGGGGTCCGTTTGTCGACCTCTTTACGATTTTATATTTGTAAATGTAACGACCCCAACTAAAGAGTGAATTAATGAGTTTCTTTCTTCCTAGATGGTGTTAGAAGCCTATAACTAGTCAGGGATGCTCACCTTCCGGGGTCTCTCAGAGGCCTTCCTGCTGCGGATGCCAGAGACCTCGCTGCAAACAAGAAGTCCGGTCCCAACTCCCTCTCAATCCCGACCTTTCAGGCTTCTTGGGGAGGTCAGGCCTTTCAGGTGGCGGAGGTCCGGGTTTCATCTTTCTTTCACACCATTCAGCAGGAAACATACGTCCAATTGAACAGCCGGTAGAAAAAAGTGGACGT
>BLSH010289677.1:651234-661641 GCA_018402905.1 Glandirana rugosa
AAGAAGAGGTAGGTGACGGAGATGTTCGTGTCAAGTCATGCCCCCCCCCGAGATACGAACTGTGCTTGTAGAGGCAGTGGATGGAGAAGAATCCCTCTGGTCCCTCTGTACTGGCCACTGTTCCCCCAATAGGCCTTCCTCCATTAGGAATCAAACCTAGATGGAGTGCTGGGTTGGGTGATGGGCCCCCCCCCCCCTTTGCAGGTGCGAGGCTGCACTTCAGATCCGGTACTACTTGTTCTTGAACAACGCCGGCTATTCTATGCCAGGCACATTTCACTGTTATGTTTCATTGTGAATATGTTTCTGTCTTATGGTTTAACACTCTTTCTTTTCCTCCCTTGTTCTTTTTCTTGTAGGGACTCTCCTGGGACGCACTGCATGTTTGGCATCTCGCACCGAGACCACCACCACACTCTGAGATCGACTGCGCAACTGCAACCGCCATGACCACCATAAAGATAACCTCTTATTATGTGCGAGGTCTGTGTTCCCCACACAAAAGAAGCAGGCTCTGGGTAGAACTTAAAAGACTAAAGGCTCTAGTGCTGTTTCTATAAGAGATGCACTATACACAGTGTTGCCAACCGCCAGTAAATTTACTGACAGTTTGTAAAAATCAGTGATTTTTACAACTGTCTATAAATATCAGGGTCTGATAATTTGTCATGCTGTGCTGACTTTTTAAGTGTAAACCGGGCAAAGTACTTGATATGGGTATTGTCAGTGTTTCCATGTTGTGTTTAAATATCAATTGTCTTAGTTTTTAATAGGAGTTCAGTTATTTCTCAGGTTCCCAGTAAAAAATGTGCTTCGCCAGTAAATTTTCCATGTTTTGCCAGTAAAAAATGCTGTGGGAGGTTGGCAACACTGACTATACACCCAAATCCTTCCCTAAGCTGCCCACCCACCTGTTTAACCAATGGTTTCTCAGCGTATCACCGACTCCCAAATCAAAAGGCACAGCAATAGCTATTCATAAAACATGCCCCTTTCAACCGAATGAACATGTCGCCAACCCTTTAGGCAGATTTGTCTTTCTGAAAGGACAGATAGCAGGGACAAAATACACTTTTGCCACACTATACGCCCCCAATTCCAATCAACTCACGTTCCTGGAAGCTACTTTGGAACAGTTAGCCAAATTCAAGGAGGTCACCTGATACTGGGTGGGGGGGATTTCAATGTGAGCCCAGACTTGCTTCTTGACACCTCCTGTAGTCGCCCTGCCCACTCATTCGCTTTCCTCAAACGCCTCCGCAACACCGTTCAGTCCCACCTGCTGTTGGACAGCTGGCGGGTACTGCACCCCTCTTGTAGGGATTATAGTTACTACTCCACAGTGCATGACGTCTATACTCACATAGACCTCTTGCTGGTGGACCAACACACTCTCGAGCTGTTACAGGAGGCATCCATTGAGCACATTACTATCTCGCCCGATGTGCCAATTACAGCTACTATTAGGTTGCCACAAGGCACACGCCGGCCGTGGTGGCTAAATACAAATCTCCTGGATGGGCCCAGTGGCAGAAACACACCTCTGATATAGACCAAGTATCCTCTAGCTTAGACATTGCACTGCTGGAGTTGGCAGAACCATCTCTCAGGAACCATAGAAACACAGACCCTAGTCATTTGCGAAGTGGTCTACCTCATAGAATCAAGCATTGGGTCATCGGTGCGAGAGGCTACCCCTCCTCCATTGTGGGAGGAAGTGCAGGTATCTGTCCAGGGGAGAGCTTAACACCCTCTTGTGCTTTATACTCTTCACTATTCTCTCCCTCTTTTCTCTTCCCCCCTTTTTCTCTTTCCTTTTAGTCTCCCTGCTTTCTCTGTGTAAACGTAATTTGAGTTGGCATATGTTTTTCTGGTGAGAAATGTTGACAAAAAGTGTTATATAATACTCCTGGCTTGAGTCGACTGGCTGCGCTGGAGGCGATCCCATACCTCCCAGTGGTAGAGATCTCCTCTCCCCTGGCAAAGGAGGGGAGATTCATCATGGAGGTGCGGTCCCGGATCTGTCGGCCCAGAGGTCTATCACCTCAGTTGGAGTGGGTATGATGGAGGTACTTAGTTGCCCCCCCCCTCTCCGCTGGAGTGGGACGAGCTGGAGAGACGCATGCCCTGGGGTGTCATACCCTGGCACATTAGCTGGAGGTAAAGGGATCCCACCCTATTGTTAGCATATCATCAGCACTCTCACTCCCCAAGCCGGTATGGAGAGCCCATCGTTATAGCAAAGCAGATTATTCCGTTTTTATATGTCTATATAAGGACACCATACGGGCTGGTTTTACTCACCAATATTCCTTTTCTGTATCATTGCTGTATATATTTGCAAGTATAATATGTACACTTGGTTATAAATAAATGTCGAGCTTGAATGGAGTTGAAGCATTCAACTCTATGGTAACGCAAATGCGGTCGCGGCACGTTTGCACATAACAATTAATAATAGATGTTTGTGGTGCGGTTTTAAAGCGCCAAAACACGTCAACCACACCTTAACTGCACATAGGGCATTTGAGGGAGTGTTTTAATAAACGCTTACCAAACGCACTTATTACGATGCATTAACCCTACAGGCATGTTTGATAAGTGTCAGTATTTTGAGCAAGTGTGAACAAGTCCTTATACAAGCTGAAGCTCATGTGAAACAGGCCTTATGGCCCATACACACGATCCGAAAATAGGACAAAAATCCCCATTTTGAAGCGATTGTATGATAATCGGATGGTTAGTACAGAGCTTTCGAGAGCCAATCATGACAATTCATTCCGATATTTTTCGATTGGACAAACATGAAAAATTTTCTCGTACGATTTTCGTTTAATTAGTACAGTTGTCATCCGAAAACAATACAAATACACTACAACACTGACATCACTTCCAATTTTTTATTCTTTTGTACGAGAATTTTCGTGACTAATTTCGTGACTGCCGATTCAATCTGAGATTAGCATGTGAAAAAAAACAGACGATTTCTGTTGTCCGATTTTTGTATTGTGTGTACCGGGCATTAGGGTGGTGTACAGCAGTGGTTCTCAACCCTGTCCTCAAGTACCCCCAACAGGCCATGTTTGCAGGTTTTCCTTTATCTTGCACGGGTGCTTTAAATCAGAGTCAATGGCTTGGTATTTTGGACAGCTATTTTATCTAAGAGAAATTCCCAAAACATGGCCTGTTGGGGGTACTTGAGGACAGGGTTGAGAAACACTGGTGTACAGAATGGGAGAGATGTGCATGGAGGCTACAGATCGGACGCAGGTAGGATTCTTGATGCTTGGTCATGTGACTGGATGGTATATAACAGGGATATGCAATTAGCGGACCTCCAGATGTTGCAGAACTACAAGTCCCATGAGGCATAGCAAGACTCTGACAGCCACAAGCATGACACCCAGAGGCATGATGGGACTTGTAGTTTTGCAACAGCTGGAGGTCTGCTAATTGCATATTCCTGGTATATAACCTAACGCAGAGGTCAAGTGAAAAATCCTTGCCACCCAGCATGTCGTCCCCACATTATGATGAGTCACAGCAGGCAGTAAAGGAGGAGTAAGAATTGGTCTGATTACCCCCTCACTCAAACGAGGGCCAAGTCAACACTATGACCCAGTACCTACACCACTGGTATGAAAAGAAAAAGGGCAAATGACTGGCACGCAGCTCACAGAAGATGTGGTGTCCTTGCCCAGAACTGAGATTGCGGACGATAAAATGGTAACGCTTTCAGAAGTCCAGGTATGGCATGCACAGCACTGATCTTAGTTTACTTACCTGACAAATTGCAATTATTATTTGCTCTTATACTAACTGGGAAAATGGTGGTCTTGTGATCCTTACCACCCCTTACTGGTTCTTGATGAATGAGAAAATAATTGTGTGCTCTGTTATAGAAATGTTATGATACTTCTTGTATAGACCGTTCAGATAACTTTAAAATGTCACTAGATTTTTTTTTTCTTTCTGTACAGATATACTTTTATCATTGCGGAGCCTGCTGTGACGTCACCACGTTAATGCCGGAAGCACTTGGGAAGCAAATTCTGTTGTATCCATTGGAGTTTTATACTGTTGAAAAGCTCTTTTTTTTTATTGGAGGACATGTGAATGCAATGTTTTTTATCTTAATAAATAACGTTCATGCAGATTACACTATGAGGAGTTTTCTGTTCTTATTTCCAATGTAATGATATATGGAGGAACCTTGTACCAGATCATACTACAAACCACCACCTATGGTGACTTGCTATCCATTGAGAGACAGAGGAGACTGTCATATCGTATGCCCAATTAACCTATTTGTAGTGGATGCATAGGCGTGCACAGGGGGGTGTACCAGATGTGCCTGGGCACACCCTAATAACTACACGTACAGATTCCCCCTACTGTCGGGGCTTACTCTCCCCCCATCTGCAGTGGGGGATGTTTCAGGATGGAGAGTGGGGGAAGGGGCTAGCAAATATGTAATTTACTGGTGCCTTCCTTTTCTAAATGAACTCACTCACTGTGTTCATTCATAACTGAAGCATAGTAAACTGTGCTTACTATGCTTCAGTTTGTGAATGAACAGGAAGCCGCTCAGCACAGAGCACTCCCTGTTCATTCACTGTCCAGTGCAGCTGAGGCTGCAGAGAAAGGTGTGTGTGTTTGAGCTTTGGGCTGCACACACCTATGAGTGGATGGTCAATTCTCTCTGGTAAGCCTCGCGTGTGACCACCAGGTGGAGATCTTCAGATCCTAGCTCACCACACTACAGGATTTGTGCTGCACTTGCCATTTTTTATTGATCATGCTGTTGGACTAAATCACTTGGACTTCTGTGGAACTATTCTCATTCATTTTTTTCTTTCAATGTTTGTATTTAAATATTTCCTTTTTATGTGAGAGGTCATCACTCCTTTTTGATGCATGTAGAGACATTAGCGCAATATTTTTTATATGTATCCTTTACACTGTGTCTATATATCACATGGCATGCTGCAGTTTTGTTGTTTTTATGTTTACTCTTAGCCAGTGGCAGTTGGTGGTATATTTTGGAGTCGGGGGGGGGGGGGGGCAAACAATGCACCCACAGCCACCCCCCAACCGGTCGTTTTCCATTCTATGCATATCAGTACAAAGGAGGGCACCATAGAGAGCTGATAGAGGCTTGTTTAACTCTCCAGGAGCTAGAAGCTCCTCAATAGGGTCAACCTTAAGATCAACCTTAAGATCAGGGGGCCGAGGGAACTGGGCCCCTGCAGCATGCGGTAGCTGGAAGTATCAGAACAGCGTGCAGCCCAGTAGACAATCTCTGAGACAATTGCGAGAAACTCAAAAGGGTACCCGCAGGTATAATGTCCCTGAGAGTCTTAACCCCCCATAACGTGCCCATAGCTGGGGATCTTGAATAGTGCGAAAGTGTGGGAGTCCAGAGTTACCCCAAAGAGGCTGAGCGGGTGACAATTGGCCTGGGGTAAGAAAGCGTCCTGTAGCTGCCTTCCAAACTCATCAGGTGGTGCGTGTAGGTCCAGGAAGGAAACAATATGCCCTCGGACCCCTATAGACTAGATTGCGGAGATCCATCATAGATCTCAAGAACACCGCTTCCAGACAGGTAGACCGCCACTGCTCTTAGCGCTGTATTTGTTCCTTACTTTGCACATATACTTTTTATCATCGTGGCAATTGCTCCATCAATATATAATATTCACAAGTAGACTAAATATATGGCCTTTGATTCCGAAAGGACACAACGCATCAGATGGGAGGAGTCTACATGACATCATCACGTAGGAAGTACCTGGGGCGCCATCTTGTTTGCTTAGAAATCTGTTAGTGAATGCTCTTGATCTCTTAACATATTGTGAGTGCATTTTAACTTTTTTTGATGGTTTTACACTATGGAGTTTTCTCTTTACCTATGGAATGACCTGCAATGGAGTCATGCATAGAGAGAGGTGGGAGCCAATGTAACTCTTGTTTGATGGATTGCTGAGTCTGCAAACTGTCCAAAGGGTGAATCTATATCAAAAAGCCCTGCTTGACCTTTTAATGAGTAGTGGGGTCCATCTCAAAAGGTGAGAGTACGTCTATTGTGGCACAGGGGTGGTGTTCGACAAACATATGAAGATTATAGAAGGCACGGTGGATAACTCTTAAAGACACAGTCACAGTGTTTTCACCTTCTATATAAAACATCTTTTGGATATCTTTTGCTTTGATGGACTATTTTTTGATGAATGTGACTTTTATTTAGATATTGAAAGATTATACTGATTGACTTTCACTTGTATCATTTGTTTGGTTTAGTCATACGTTTATTATACATTGCTTAACCATTTGCTGACCGTATAACTTAGATATATATATGGCAGCAAAGTGACACAGCTGCGCCGGATCATGTACCTAGTATGTGATCCCACATTTCTGGGTCTGGGGCACGCATGCGCACCACCAGCGGCCCGATCCCGCTGTGATTATACCCGGGTATCATGGACTCGATGTCCGCTGGCACCCACCGATCCTTCGGTTTAGAGGGAAAACGCCGTTCTCTCAGTACAGAAGGCATGGATCCCGTGTTCCTGCAAAGCAGGGACATTGATCCATGCCATCCCCTAGTAAAAGCACCTCCCCCATAGTGAGAAAACACTGGCTAAGCACACATTTAACCCTTTGATCGCCCCTGATGTTAACTCCTTCCCAGCCAGTGTCATTAGTACAGTGACAGTGCATATTTTTCCGCACTGATCACTGTATTAGTGTCACTGGTGCCCACAAAGTGTCACTTAGCGTCTGATTTGTCTGTGGCAATGTCACTGTCCCGCTATAAGTCGCTGATCGCCGCCATTACTAATAAAAAGACAATATCAGTTAGTTTGTAGACATTATAACATTTGCGCAAACCAATCAATATACATTTATTGGGATTTTTTTTTTACCAAAAATATGCAGCAGAATACATATTGGCCTAAATTGATGAAGAAATTAGATTTTTACATTTTTTTTATTGGATGTGTTTTATAGCAGAAAATAAAAAATATATATATTTTTTTCAAAATTGATGGTCATTTTTTGTTTATAGCACAAAAAATAAAAACTGCAGAGGTGATCAAATACCACCAAAAAAAGCTCTATTTGTGGGGGGGAAAAAAGGGACATAAACGTTATTTGGGTACAGCGTCGCACGACTGCGCAATCGTCAGTTAAAGTAACGCAGTGCCATATCACAAAAAACGGCCTGGTCATGGGGGGGGGGGGGTAAATCTTCTGGTGGTGGAGCAAGTGGTTAAAGGGAACACTGCATGATACTTGTTGGTTCAATATTTACAAGTAACAGTTTTTTATGTCATATGATCGTACCATATTGAGTTTTACCAGCAACTGTTTTTTTTTTTAGCTATTTTTGTTAGGGTATAATTAAAATATATATATATATCGCTCATTGGTATACTTAGGAAATGGATGATGCATGCTGCTCCAGTCCTGAAATGCTTCATCTTGGAGGACCGGCTTTCCCAGACACTCTAATAATAAGAATTTATTTATAGCTGCAATGTGACAGACCTATGAATAATGGTTTTGTCCCAGTTTCCTAACCTGGAAACCTTGAGACCCAACATCTAAACTAGACATCCGGATCTCTGTGCTGTACTGATGATTGAGAGTAAAAAGGAGCTCCTTGCTGTGTCTGTCCTTTCAACATGTTGAGGAGGGGGAGTTGCATGAGCTTCTTTTTTTCCGTTATTAAAACAGAACCGATCATAACAGAACGCAGGCAACAGTGGCGGCTGGTGAAATTTTAAGATGGGGGGGCAGACCCCGCCCTTCCTTTTTGGCCCCTCTCACTTCTCATAAGCCCCACCCCTTATAGATTCCACCCATTGTGTCAGGAGTATACAGCCCAGCATCACCAGATAGGGTATACAACTTCGCCAGACGGGTATATACAGCATCACCATATAGGAGTATATACAGCATCACCAGAGGGGTATGTACAGGCATCACCAGAGGGATATATAAAGGCATCAGCAGAGGGCTATATAAAGGCATCAGCAGAGGGGTATATAAAGGCATCAGCAGAGGGGTATATAAAGGCATCAGCAGAGGAGTATATAGTATCACCGGAGGGGTACCAGCATCCATCTACCCCCTCCCCCTCCGCTGCAGGGCTCGTGGCACTGACAGTACTCCCCCCACCCCCTCAGGGCAGTCAGGACATCAGAGTCCTGCAGTTGCCCCATCTAGGAGCGGGCAGCAGGCAGCAAGTGGTGTCCGGCGAGTGGGGAGTGGTGAGCAGTGTCCGGGGAGCGGCTTGGCTTCGGCCGTGCATCCCCCTCCTCCTCCGAGAAAGGCGTCCAATAGCATCGCCTGTCTTCTCCACCATTCGGGAAACTGGTAACATACCGGCGCTTCCTGATTGGCAGAGAGCACTTCAGTGTTAGAAAGGCAAATGTTCATTGGCCTTTCTAAGGGCTTGTGGCGGCACACTCTGTGCCACAAGCCCCACTTTTTTGAAGCCTATTAGAGCCTATGGCTCTAATGAACTGTTTCGTAGAAGCCTCCCGTCATGGTAATTCATGCGGCCGGCGCCTCAAAGAGTCCATCACTTGACTCACAGCTGGGGCACATTCCCGCAATACAAAATTGCCGCTCAGAAATAAGGAAGGAGGGGGTACACACCACCGCAAGAGTGAAAGGAGCCAGCCAGAATCTGCAGAAGAAAGTGTAGGAGCACACTTGTTTTTGTGGTAGTAGTCTACAAAAAATATGATGATTTGGTCATAACGTTTCCCATGAATGTAGTGAAAACCTCAGCCCCAAGGTCAGAGGGACCGGCAAACCTAATGGAGCCGATGATGGAATAGACCCTAGGAGCAAATAACAATATGAATTCAGGCTGCAGATATTGGCACTATCAGGCATTCTCAGTGTCTATGATGACATGATGGGACCACGTGGAATTTAAGACAAGCAAGACTCAGAGTAAAAGGCAAGGCCTCAGGTCATTTCATGTCTCTTATGCAAAAATGTGCCTACCTGCTCACAGTTCTGGAAAGCAGAATTTTAGCAAAACCACAATCAGAAGGGCATAGACAGTATGCAGGGGTGTAACAATAGGGGTTGCAGGGGTTGCAATTGCAACCGGGCCCTATGCTCCAGGGGGCCCGTGTGCCTCCCTTGTACACCCAAATAGGAGGGATAGCAGGGGCGGCATTTAGAGGAACCAATCTCCTCCATTTTCCTCCTAATGGAGGAGATTGGTTCCTCTATATGCTGCCCCCTCCGCCCCTCCTATCCAGTTTACTTGTCTTCTGCTGTTCCCAGGGTCCCTGTGTCCCCCCACAAAGCTGCTGTCTCTCCCCCCCCCCCCCCCTCTCTCCTGCCAGCTGCTGTAGAAGATGTGTCATGATGGAGAGATGGGAACGGGTTGGTAAATTTGTCTTTTATCGGCTCCTTCTCTTTCTGAATGGACAGTCAGTGATTGTTACCAATTGGTTCATTTATAACTGAAGCATAGCAAACTGTTTTTTACTATACTTCCATTTCTGAATGAATGGGAGGCTTGGTGCACAGCTTTTCCTGTCCATTCATTCTGTGCAGCTGAGGCTACACAGATGGAGATTAAGAGCTGAGGTTTGTTTAGACCCCTGATATCTCATCAAAGCCCCCCAACAGAGCTCCTAAAATAAATTGTAAAAAATTATAAAAACAAAATTGTAAAAGAAAATTAAATGGTAAAAAAATTACAAAATTAAAAACTACCGACAACAGTGAGGGAACTATCAGGATTGCAAAAGTTGCATATGGGACCGGGCCCTGGAATTTCACCACCATGGGGAGGCCTGAGGATGGCAGAAAGGGGGCGCGCTGCCGAACTTGTGAAAGGGTCCCACTGTGGTGCCATAATAAAGAGACCTGCGATAGGAGTAAAGGGCCCCAGGATCAGTGGGAAGGGCCCTGGCCAGGGGTCCCTTTATAATTACTTGCACCGGGGCCCTGAAGGTTCTAGTTACACCTCTGACAGTATGTACAGTGCCTTGCGAAAGTATTCGGCCCCCTTGAACTTTGCGACCTTTTGCCACATTTCAGGCTTCAAACATATTCCAGCGTTTCAAGTTCCCCCGGCTTATGAAAGCGTTCCGTGACATGTATGACAGTCTCCACATTGATCTTGGAAGTCCCGGGGCCACGTTCATTAATATTTCCCTGGGGACCGGTCCCGGGAAGGGTGACTAGGACCCCGGGAAATGAGGATAGCGTCCAGAGAAATAATACCGTGGTGTCACCCTGGGAAAGTGTTCAAGCCGTCGCGCGGGGGAAAGACGGTAGGAGTCCGGAGGGGTACCACCACTTTAAGGTCCCGGGCCAGGGTATACGTTGAAAACGTTAGGACTATCAAGGGAGTGACAACAGCCA
>BLSH010289677.1:684195-696949 GCA_018402905.1 Glandirana rugosa
GGACGGAACGAGTCGTTCGGTCAAGCATTGTTCGTCATGTTTGAGTTGTTTCTCCCCACCCGTGCGTATATATATATATATATATATATATATAAGCAGAGACCCTAGAGAATAAAATGGCAAATCATTGCAATATTGTATGTCACAATGTATTCGTGCAGTGGTCATTCAAATGCAATTTTTTGGGAAAAAATACCCTTTCATGACTTAATACGATTTTTTTGACTTACCGTAAAATCCTTTTCTCCGAGTTCATTGACAGACGCAGCACCCACCCCTCTTTGTTGAGTTTGTACTGCTTGTTACGAACTGGCTTGCTGAGCAAGGCAGGAGGGGTTATGCCAAGTGAGGACGGCCCCCTGGGAGGGGCTGTGTTTGCTTTGAGCTGAACTTCATTCTGCCTAGTCCACTCCTAGTGAAAGGTGCATAAACCCCCACATGTCAAGAATAAGAGACTGCGTCTGTCAATGAACGATTGAGAAAACAAAACAGTAAAGTTAGCCCAATTTTGTATAATATGAAAGATGTTACGCCGAGTAAATAGATACCAAACATGTCATGCTTTAAAATTGCGCACACTCGTGGAATGGCGACAAACTACGGTACTTAAAAATCTCCATCGGCGATGCTTTAAAAATTTAACTTTAATTTAATAATACACTTTCATGACTTAAAAAATAGGATTTTTTGACTTACCGTAAAATCCTTTTTTCTGAGTTCATTGACAGACGCAGCCTCTTATTCTTGACATGTGGGGACGTCCCAAAGCAGTGTCAAAACGAGGGGTAGGCAACAACAACAGTACTCAACCAAAGAGTTCTCCGGGAGGTGCCAGACGCACCTCACCCCACCGCCTGCAAAACTTTGCGGACAAAAGCAGCATCCGCGGATGCTGCAAACAACAACTCTAAAAATTTTGACAAAGTGTGCACCGAGGCCCAAGTGGCCGCCTTGCACACCTGAGAAAACGGACGCCTGATGTCGGAAAGCCCAGGAATACTATCGCCCTGGTAGAATGAGCTGTGACCGGAAGGGGGGGGGGGGGCACCTGGCACCAAACAGCATACGCATGGGACACCGTCTGTCGTAACGGGATATAGTGGCCGACGAGGCCGCCATCCTCTTGCGCGGACCATCTACCGCAATAAAACAGCGCATGCGGCCTCCGAAAAGAGGCCGTGGCCACCAGATACACCCGCAGAGCCCTAACCACATCCAGGGAGTGCAACCTCCTTAGGATGAGAAGGGGTGCGGACACAGCGAGGAAGGACAAAGTCTTCATTGATGTGAAAAGAAGGGACCGCCTTCGGTAAGAAGGCAGAAGGGACGCAAACACGCCTTATCCCTATGTAGGCCCAAGTACGGGGACCTACAGGACAGAGCCGCCAGCACGGACAGCCGTCTAGCGGATGTAATAGCCATCCAGAAAACCCCTTTCTGCGGAGGCAGCTGCAGGGTATTTTAACCCTGATATTTTCGAAAGGCGGCTTCTGAAGCACTGAAAGGACCAGATTAAGGTCCCAAGGCGCCAAAGGCGACCATACATGGGGAGCGATATGACGAACCCCCTGGACAAAGGTATGAATCAATGAATGCGTCGCCAAAAGACGCTGAAAAAGAAACGTCAGGGCAGGAATCTGTCCCTGAAGCGTGCTCAAGGCCAACTTGTGCTCTAGGCCTTGCTAAAGGAAGGCCAGCACCCGAGCCACGGAGAAAGAACAGGGGCTCCATCCCCCGCCTCACACCAGGCAATGGAAGCCTTCCAGGTGCGGTGAGAAATCCTACGCGAAATAACATACGCTCCTTGAGCATAGCGGGGATCACTGAACCAGAGAGTCCCCTGTCCTTTAACACCTGGGATTCAATAGCCAGGCTGTAAATGCCAGCAAGGATAAAGCCGGGTGCAAAATGGGGCCCTGGGAGCAGATCCTCGCGAAGCGGGGTACGCCAGGGAATTTCACCACCATGTCAGTGCACCCGGGCCCAATACAGCGCTACGAGAATGGCCGGTATTTCCTCCGCTTCTATCCAGCGCCTAGGCGCGGGAACAGCCTGAGAAGGAACAAAGCATATGTGAACCGAGGCAGAGGCACCCGCCGCGTAAGCCAGCGGGCCCCCGCCCAGCTCACGAAGGTCTGTACCTTCCGAGTCCGCCGGGGTGCCAGCCGAACCACGACTAGCGTACCCTACTGCAGACATATCTGCCAGAACACAGTCCAATTCAGGAACCATCCCCCCTGAATCAACCTCACACAACCAGGGCTGCACTAGCTAACTCTCGACGCCTGAAATGTAAACGGCAGAGATCACCCAGCACGTGAAGTTCTGCTCACCGCAGAACGAAAGCCACTGTCGAAGCAGCAGCTAAGCATCTTGTCCCGCCCTGGTGCTCCACATATGCCACGGCCGTGGCAATAACTGACTGAGCTCAGACAGGACAAACACTACAGCCTCCCCTACAAGCAGGAGGCCAAGCCAGATGGCCAGACGAGTGGGAAATGCATCTGGACACGAAACTCCTCCTGGGACCAGCGACCCCAGGTCGCCAACACCTCCAGGACTTCAGCCAGGCAGATTGGCGCCTGTAGCAACCACTGTCCAAACACAGGGAAGGAAGTCACTTCCCGAAATGCAGGGCCGGGGCCCGAAACACCACAGTAGTGAGGATCCGGCCTGGCGGTCCCACCTGAGCAACCGAACCAGGGATGAGGGGACTTCTCCCACTGCAAAGAAACCCTCTCGCTGTCAAACAGCAGTGTGGCACTGCACAAACAGGACCGCCGCCAGGGAGGAAAGCCAGAGCCCCAGGAGTCACCTGCAAGGAGGCAGGGGGAACGACTTTAGGGACAGCGGGGACCGACCCGCCCACCAAGGTGTCTGTGCTTGGTCATAGGGAGGAAAAGACCTCCATCCGGACTGAGTCTCAGATCAGACCCAGAGCCACCAAACGGTACGACTGAACAGACACCGATTTCAGGAAAAATAGCGCCCAGCCAGACTCCCACGGCGTGCGCCTGGCAATTGCCACCTCGGCAATCAGGGCTGGAGCCAACGGAGCCCACTAGGTCAGGTCGGCCAGATCCCCCTGATGCCCCTCAGCCTCACTGAGCCAGAACCGGGGCCGCCATCTGGCGTGGACCCTAGGCACAGAAACCAGGTAAAACGGGGAGAGACATAACCGTGTAGTGAAGCTCCAATCCCGGCAAGGTGCAGGAAACTCCGGCGAAGGGCACAAAGGGTGATACGCGGATGCACCACTGCCCTGTCGAGATAAACCAGGAAGAGACCCTGAAGCGCCACCATCATGGTGGTCAGACATACACGTACCAGACAATGGAGGGGCACCGAGCCATGCCGGCCGGGCCCCGTTCACCTACTACTACAAGCAGGATGTAGGAAATCATGGTATGCCCCGAGCATGGGACAAGTGTATCCACCCCTTGGAAAAGCGGTTACTAGCCAGGCCTGCGGTATGCCCGGGGGGACGGGAACGAAATCCCATTTTGTACCCAGACAAAATCACCCAGCAGACCGAAATTCAGAAGGTCATCGACCGCAGGCATCTCCCTACCCAAAACGTGGGTACGGGCAACCCTTCACACTAAGAAGGACTTGTCTCCTGGCCTGTCGCACCTATGCTGCCAAGGACACTTCCACCCACCTGCGGGATCCCTGATGGGCAGGGAGC
The DNA here is from genome assembly GCA_018402905.1 of Glandirana rugosa. Classification (NCBI taxonomy): domain Eukaryota; kingdom Metazoa; phylum Chordata; class Amphibia; order Anura; family Ranidae; genus Glandirana; species Glandirana rugosa. Next base: position 687,884 of record BLSH010289677.1, read on the forward strand.
CCCGGCCCAATGGCAGAAGGAACGGAGGAAAGGAGGCCTCTACTGGGCCGCCAAGGAGTGACCCGTGCCATGGGACTCCCTACCTCCTGGCTCCAAGAGCCACCTAGTGGGGAAGGAAAAACTTCCAGGACCTGCCTGACCAACAGGACCCTAGCGAAGCAGACATCTAAGCCCTGAAGGAGCCGGCCAGCGCGCCCCAACCATGCAGGAGGCGCATAAGCAGCTCCGCGATGCGAACGCTTAACCCGTTCCGAGAGCGTGTGGAATACCCGAGTGGAACAAACACCGGGCGAAAGCTGGCCCTGCCAGAATCAACCAGACCGGGCAGCAGACTCGGCGCTCCCGTCAGCCGGGCCTAAGGACGGCATGCCACTAAGGACGGCGATCAGCATCTGCATGGTATTCAATATACAGTGCCAACTTGCAACAGGTGGCACCTGGTAATCAAAAATCATGGAGACAACTGAGGAAGGTAGATGATCCAACCTCTACCTGCCAAGCCGAGCCCCCAAGCTTGTGGTCACCACGAACAGGCGGAACATAGTGGGTACCACCACGGGCCGCCATACAGAAAAAAAGGGGGGCTGGGACCACCCCCAGTCCCCGAAGCTGCACTCCAAGTAGGACACCTGGGGAACCCACAGCCACACGGCCAGGCAAAGCTGCCCGACAGGGACAGCCCCCCCGCGAGGGGCCACCCCACACCGGGACTCGCGGCCCCCAACAATGGGAGAAGGGGGCCACGGCCGACTGAGAGCCCAGGACAACTGCCACCGGTCATCCGCTGACGAACAAGGTGCTGTCTGGTGCCGTCTCGTGCGCCACTGCACCGCCTCATACTATCCGGGGAACACAGGGACACTATCTCGGGGGGGGCCCGATCTCAGGAGGCCCCCGTCAGGGTCCGACTCCTCCCAGAGGCATGAGGGGGTACAGCCCGCCATACACCCAATCCCCTGCCCGGGAAACCCAGGACCCCAAGATCGCCCTGCAGTCCCTAAGCGCCACTGAGGAGTCAAGTGGGACGGCACCCGCATCGGCTGCCAATGCAACCCACCCTGGTAACCTGGCCCGCAAACTGGGACCTATAGTACCAGGAACCCAGGCACTCCTCACCAGGACTGTGCAGGACTCCCGCAGGAAGGTAACCCCGGGGGGACTTACCACCTGCCCGCATATGCCCTTTTCCCAGCGCGCCAAGGCAGGCCTGCGCCCACCAAAACTTCCCCACAAGACACACAGGGCTGAGGCCAGTAACAGCTACAGTGCGGGGGGTAAACCAGAGCCAGAAGGCCAGGGAAACGCCCCCCCCCCCACACACATATAGGCTGTATCGAATGCATGGGCCACCGCAAGATGGCCGCCATGCACACTAGAGGCCAAAACACGCGGCCAGCCACAATAAAATGGCGGCCACTATTAGCAATGGAGGCCGAACATGCGGCCGGCTACGGGAAAGTGGCAGCCGGACAACCGCAAAATGGCGCCAGCCGCGGCTACCGACCATGCAGTCGGCCGCCGAAGGTAAGGGACCCCCGGAGGGAGTGGGAGGGAGAGAGCAGCGGCCATGCAGCACGGGGGGAGGGCAAAGAAAGGGGGGAACCAACCCGCTGGCCCAACACCACAGGGGGGGGGGAACCGCCTGCCCACCCCGCGCGGGGAGCGGGGGGGCGTACTTACCCATCCAGACGGGCGTAGCAGGTTGCCACCCGAGACAGACCTGCCACCCCGCTGATTCGGGGGGAGCTGCCGGCCATGCGACACTCATGACGCGGGCCGGAGGACCCGGTCTTAGGTGTGATGGTGGGACGTTTAACCCGCTGGCTGCCTCGCACGGAATGAGGCCTGACGCGGCCGGCCCCGCATACAGCTAAAGATCGGCTCGCATCCGTCGGCCGCGCTTGGGAGACTCCCTGGATCTAGGATATCCAGCCTGTCACCCAGCCGGCTACTTGATTACAATCTTCATCAGAATTCTTGAAAAAAGAAAAAATGAAAAAAGAATGAGGAACCGTAGATCCCAGCAGGGAGCCAGGTCCTACACCTTGCACTAGGCAGAAAAAACTGGCTTGCTGAGCAGGGCAGGAGGGGTTATGCCAAGTGAGGACAGCCCCCCCTGGGAGGGGCTGTGTTCGCTTTGAGCTGAACTTCGTTCTGCCTAGTCCACTCCTGGTGAAAGGTGCATAAACCCCCACATGTCAAGAATAAGAGGCTAAGTCTGTCTTCGAACCATTGAGAAAATAAAATAGTAAAGTTAGCCCAATTTTGTATAATATGAAAGATGATGTTATGCCGAGTAAATAGATACCCAACATGTCATGCTTTAAAGTTGCGCACACTCATGGAATGGCGACAAACTACGGTACTTAAAAATCTCCATCGGCGATGCTTTAAAAATTTCTACAGGTTACCAGTTTAGATTTAAAGAGGAGGTCTTGTGCTAGAATTATTGCTCTCGCTCTAACGAATGCGGCGATACCTGCGCACAAGCACAGAAAGGTGGGGCGCTTTAAATTTTCTCTTTATTATGTTGTTATCCCAAGAAAACCAACCGCCGGCTCTAAAAAATTATACCGGGGTGATGCCTGCTAGCTGCTGAGAGCCTGAGCTGCCCGCTCCGCCCTCTCCACAGCCCAGTGCTCCGGTGAGCGAGGAGGGGGCAGAGAGCGGTGACTGACAGTCAGCAGCTCTCGGCTCGGGCAGCTGTCAGAACCGAGCAATAGGCGGTGTTCGAACGCTCGGTTTGCAGTGTAGAGGAGCCGGGGGGCAGATGCAACAATTGGATCGATACTGCATCCACCTAGGCAAGTATGAATCTGGAAAAGGAAAAAAAACTTTACTTCTCGTTTAACTACTGATTTAAAAAGGACAACTTCAACGTTGTTAATACCACAAACCACTGAGGGCAGACCACTTGGCAATCTACATACCTTACTTCTCCAGTCCAGCAGTGTTTGCCCCATACCACACATCCTTTGCCAAGGAAACTAGCCAGTTCCACTTCATACTGCACTGTGGCCCTATTCATGTCTAGGAGTGTGCTGACCTCCACTAGACTGCTGGAGGCCATCATGAATACAGTAGTCCCATAGGAACAAATAGGGCCATGGTGATCATGCACAACACAACGTCTAATGCATGTCTAATGCCGCACATAGCTGGGATCAGGGAGGAAGGTACCCATGTTACCAGATGGACTGTGCTTAGGGAGGTGGGGGATAGGTGAAAGGACAAGTACACCAAAAGGTGCAGTTGTCCTTCAACATAGCAGCAATATATGTCAAGATAGTAAAACATGGAGGTAGTCTTCCCTTTCCCATGATTTATTTTTTTTTTGTGCCCTAAGCTCAGCCTAGTTACTGCATGAATGCAAACCAAGTCTATAAAACATAATGCTACTGACATAGCTGAACAAAGGAACAATTTTAGATCTTAAAGCTGAATTGCAGGAGGATATAAAAGACAGGCACTCTAAATAAAGAAAAAAGAAGAAAGCCAACACAAATCAGCAAGTCTTTGCAAATGTTCATTTCAAAGCAAGCCCACAGCTGTGGACATGACTTCTAGCATGAGTTGCATGCTGGCTTTGAAATAAACATTTGCATGAACTTGCTGCTGTGTGGTGGCTTTGGTCTATTTTCCTTATGGACTATGGGCAGAAAGGAGCTGAGGCTCAGCACCAGTGTTTCCACATAGCCCGAGTGGGACAGGTGGAGCAGTTCTAGGTTGTTCAGTACAAGGTGTGCAAGGGTCCTTTTTCTGGAGACTTTGTCAGCTCCGTTCGGCAGGGGATCTTCTCTGAATTGGAGCTGAATGGGGTAAATAACAGTTTTGGGACATCCATATCCATTCGGTCTGTGTTTTGACACCGGATGTCTGTAAACCGGTGATGGCTCTATGGATGGCCTGATGTAAACGGACTTGCGTTTACACCAAGCTACCTCTAAACCAGTCACGTTTAGGTCCAGAAAAAGACACTTTTCCCCATTTTTTTTTTCTGTTCATGTACATCAGCCTGCCCAGAGAGCTCCAAGGATCTTCCAATCAGGTCAATAAGAAAAACTTACAGGTGGTACCCAATTGGAAAGTCTGCATGAAAGGGGCCCAAGAACTTGAACTTGACCTCTTTCAATCCTCTGTACAACAAGAACTCAGAGAGTGGAAAGGAAAATCAGCACATTAAAGTGGTTCTAAAGCCTAAACGTTTTTTACCGTAATGCATTCCTTGCATTATGGTGAAAAAAATGTTTAGGCACCGATTTTGGCCCTCACCAACACCCCCCCCCCCTTATACTTACCTGAGCCCTCATTTGTTCCAGCACTGTGCACATCTGCAGTTCTTTTCTCCCCTCACTTCCAGGTCTCACTGGCTTTGCTGGGGCACTGCAAGCCATTGGCTCTCAATCGCAGCCAGTGACAAGGAATTGGGGCAGAGTCCTACTGTCTGTGTCTATGGACACAGCATGGAGGCTCGGGAGCGAGCATGCACAACTGCCCCCGTGGGGCACTGGACAGAAGGAAGGAGCCAGGATTGCCAGTGGGGGACTCGAGAAGAGGAGGTTTAGGGCAGCTCTGTGCAATTCCATTGCACAGAGCAGGTAAGTATAGAAATGTTAGTTTAAGAAAAAATTCTCCTACCACCACTTTAAATTGTGATGTAGTGCTCATGTGCTAAAAAAAAACATAACAAAAAAAAAAAAAAAAAAAACACCACCGCACACATGATGATAGAGAGCAGAGTGAGAAAGATGTCTTTTTTTTTTTTTTTCAATATGTCATACTTACCTCCTCTGTGCAGTTGTTTTTGCACAGAGCAGCCCTGATCCTCTTCTTCTCAGGTCCCTCGCTGGCGCTTCTGGCCCCTTCCTCCTGCCCCCAGAGCAAGCAGTGTGCCCATTCACACATGCACAGCCGCAGCTCAGCCCTGCCCCCTTTCTCTCCTGAGCCAATGGCTCCCGCTGCTGTCTCAGTCAATGAGGAGGCAGAGTCCTCGGATAGCCGAGGCACTTGTAAGTATTAGGGCAGAGCTGTTTTTTACCTTCATGCATACAGGTAAAAACACCTTGAGCCTTTAGAACCACTTTAACCGCAGCAGAGAAAAATCTGGTCACCTGCCCTACTAGACAGGACTGGATGGACAGAAATAGAAATACCTTGGCAAGATAAGCAGCTCCCAGATATTCATTTCATTTGTGTATTACGCCTTTTTGCTTATAGTTTAGCTTTAACACATCAACAGGATAGACATGATAAAGATCTGTTCACTCTACAAACATCAGTTTGGTTATATATGGATTCTGATGAGATAGTATGGGATGGGGTGGGTCACACCACAGGCTGGTACCAAATTAATTCACTTAAATTTCCAAGAAAGCGTGGCGACAATGTTTCCTAGCAGCCTCTGGCTTCAACCTTTTTCACCAACCTGGAAAAACATGCAACTCGGACCCCACAAACTGGCTTTCCTTGCTGCATATTTGCTCCAGGGAAGATACTTAGAAATGCTGAAGCCAAAGATCAGCCCATCATCCAAAATTTTCAGGAGGTGGTCGGAAATGGTGGCCCACATATAGATTACATCACAAGTAAACTTGAGAACGACAATTGTACTAAACAGTATGCAACAAGACAAAGAAGGCATAGCAGTAGAGGTCTCCAGGAGTAAAAAAAAAAAAAAAAAAAAAAAAAAAAAAAAGTACTGACAATCCCACTGAGCCAATATCAAAAGCAATTTTTGGTAATCCTGAGATTCCCCAGCTTCCCTAAAACCCTCCTGCCTAATAGGAAAGGGTAGGGTAGGCAAGCTCATGCCATTTCTCAAAAATATTTTTTTGTACTCACTTTAAAATCCTTTTCTTGCCAAGTTTTGAATTAACTCAGTCATACTACAAGAAAAAACTGAAATTAAAATAAATGGATAAGTGTCTGTCCATCCGGCAGCTCTAGTGCACGAAGCTTCTCCCAGAGAGATTCAACCAAGACCTCCCAGCACTATAAGAGGGAGTGTGTCTGGTGGTAGCACCCAGCCCTTACCAAGACCTCCTAGCACTAGAAGAGGCAGTGTGTCTGGTGGTAGCACCCAGCCCTTACCAGTGTTTCTTGAACCCTTTTCCTGTTAGCCTCCGGTCTCTACTTTATCATATAATTTTAAAGTCTTGATACATCCATCCATCTTCATCTCCTTCCTCTATTCTACCCTTTAAGCAAACATTGATATCCCCAACACTGCCCGTGCTCTACCCTACCATAGACCTAACCCCAGGACCCACTAACAGGCCAGGTTTCCAAGATGATACACAGGTGATATAATTTGCTGCTCAGTGATTGCAGTATTCTAGTCTGCATCTCCCCAAGGTAATACTTAAATATTGGCCTGTATGTATATATAGCCTGTTAGTGGGTCCGAGGACAGGAGTTGAGAACCACTGCCCCAGGACATGATGTGTTGTCCTCTATTCCTCATAATGGTTTTCTCTTTAAATCTGCTGTACAATTTGTTAAATACTCTGCACAATATATTACTTCCTGCTACCCTTTTCTGACACTAATGCAAAGTTATTTTAATGCAAAACTAATAAAATGAACAACAGCGTGTCTGAGTGTAACCCCCCCCCCCCCCCCCCCACAAATGCAAGTAGTATGTCCATGGCAGAAAAAGAGGAGTTAAAGAACTCCAGGTATGGATACCTTATACAGTTACATTGGTCCGGTTTGGATCAATGCATCTATACATATACCATACCTGGCCAATTCCCCTGGAAGCTGAAAATCACTGAAATGGACTCTGCTACTCCGGTGATCTCCACTTCCTTTCTAGTCCTGCGCTGAGTGCCCTGCTGCATTCTAAACTTATGAGGTTGGCTGCTCGTCACGGGTGCCATTTTGAGAATGCTTTGCATTTTCTGAATGAATGCAGTGTTCTGATTGGATGAAGTGGAGAGTGTGATGTCACGGTCCCGGCTCTCCACCTTGTCCAATCATAGAATATTTTGCATTCACAAATTCAAAGCATTCTCTGAATGGCGCCCATGCCAACCTCCTAACTTCACAACACAGCAGGGCACTTGCTCTGCGCAGGACCCGGAAGCAAGTAGAGATCACAGAAGTAGCAGTGTGCATTTCAGTGATTTCCAGCTTCCAGGGGCATCGGCCAGGTATGGCATAAAAATCGAAAATGTGTGACTGCGCTAACACCTCAAAATTAAGTGTAAAATAAATAAAAAGCACCACAAACATATGGATAGTGCTAGTGTGAACACTCAATAAATAAATGGCTGAAATCCATAAGTGCAAAATACCATATGTAAATAATCTAATCCAATCTCATCAAAATTGTAAATGCAGAATAAAGTAGTAAAATAAAATATATAAAAAAAGATACCATACGTAAATATGCAAGTAAATATACATATGGTATTGTATACATGTGGATTTCAGACATTTATTGATTGTTCACACTAACACTATTGATATATATGTTTTTGGTGTTTATTTTACACAAATTTTTTTTGACATTTCGTCTTTTAGTGGCGGCAGCTTTTATGGTATTGAGGTAATCCATCTGGCGCACACATTTTTTAAGATACGGTACAAATGTAGTTACATTGATCCACGCTGATCATACTTGGAACTCTTCCTTAAACCAAGCCTTACCTGGAAGTGAACAAAGTATATACTCTTGCTGTCAGCTCTGATGAACACCACTCCGACTGTGGGAAACGGATACATCCAGGAGTGTCCTGGGATCCGTGAAGCTCACTGGTTCTTTTTTCTGACCTACAGCCATTAGAGGATACAGCAGTGACACAGTGACCCATTAGAGCAGTGATGGCAAACCTTGGCACCCCAGATGTTTTGGAACTACATTTCCCATGATGCTCAACTACAGAGTGCATGAATATCATGGGAAATGTAGTTCCAAAACACCTGGTGTGCCAAGGTTTGCCTTGACTGCATTAGAGGATACATCAGTGACCCATTAGATAAGAGGATACAGCATTGACACAGCGACCCATTAGACGATACAGCAGTGAGTGTGACCCATTAGACGATACAGCAGCGACCCATTAGAGCAAAGCTCGACAATTCCCGTTTGCCATGGCGACCAGAAATCGCGTCCTAGCGAGCAGCAGCTGTCCCCTCACTATCTAACCGCATCTCCAAGCCGTTCTCTGCCTAAGCTGACAGCTGTTAAAGAAAAAAAAAAAAAAAAAAAAAAAGAAAAACCAGGCAGTCTGCCAGCACTAACTATAAACACAGAAGATACAAAACATACAATCTATCTTTTCCTTGTTTTAAATCAAGGAATTTATTCTCTAGCTAAGGGAAGTTTAAGCACTTAAAGACTTAGGGCTCTTTTACACGGGCGGATGGTTCGGGTCCGCCTGTCAGTTTTTCGAATGGACGCTCCACTGTTCTCTATGGAGCGACGGATGTCAGCGGTGACATGTCCGCTGACACCCGTCAAAATGGGCTCTGCTCGTGTGAAAGGGGCCTAAACCTTTTCCGACATATGTTGCTTACAAGTAAAAAAAAAAATAGGATTTTTTGACTTACCGTAAAATCCTTTTCTCTGAGTTCACTGACAGACGCAGCCTCTTAGTCTTGACATATGGGGTATGCACCTTTTACCAGGAGTAAACAACGAGCAAGCTAGCCCCTCCCAGGGGGCAGTCCTCACTCTGCATAACCACCTCCGCCCTGCTAGCACTTCGTAACAAGCATCGTCCCGCCTCCACCAATACGTCTCACTCCTGACGGGGGACCCTCCCCGATCGAACGAGCAACAAATGAGGACCATTTTCCACGTATGGGGTATACAGTTCTGATTCTCCGACGCAGACAGTCACTTGAGTCTCTTTTCCTAAAATGCCATTCAGTTTTTTAGGATAAAAAAAAAAATGAACATTCGTTGTATACAGCCTTTTCCAAATCCGGGGAAAGTGTGCTCGTCTCGGGTAAAACTGCCCACAGTCGCCTGTACAGTGGCGACTGTAGGCAGCGAGGTATCTCTTGTCACCTCGCAGGTAAGCTTTTTGACTGTCCGCCTGGGCTTGGTAGGCGGGC
>BLSH010289677.1:775562-793963 GCA_018402905.1 Glandirana rugosa
ACTAACCTGTGTCGCCCTCGGTTAGTCGTCCAGGTCGCCTGCGTTACAGGTGGCTAACAAGTGTTCTCCTCTTACTGTCAGACGAATACATTTGTCTGGGGTGTGTGTGTGGTTCGTGAGAGATCCTTGTGTAAATTAGGAAACTAGCGGGGGACTACAATTGGGGAAAGGACAGTCACAATAAAATATGTTACTGACGTATAAAAATCGTGACTAGTGACATAATCACAGGCTAAACAGGTGGCGTCATAGCGTCAGGACTATATTCAGCGACTAGCGACTGTTATGAACATTTTGTAAAAATTTTTTTATGTTTAAGGTATTTAGATAGGGTATCAAACATCTGCACTATTGAAAACGTGTTTGGTTAGTTATATACGAATAACCTTAAAAAAAAATGGTGTGTGTGTGGGGTCTGTTTACATAAGCAGACTGTCATTCTCCTCTTGTGAACAATCGGTGGACATTGCGTCCGCTGGACCTGCTGATTGGCTCCCGCTGTGTCCAATCAGCGGGAGCAGGTCACTGGTGGCATGTCCCAGACCCGGAAGTGCAGGATGAAGTACAGGTATGTGATCTTGCGCTATAATATATATATATATATATACACATACACACACACACACACACACACACGCATACATACATAGTTGGCAAGTGGTTAATGCATCCTAGCAAAGTAGAAAACTCTGTCTTTAGGCTACTCTCACACTGGGGCGGCAGCGGTAAAGCACCGCTAGTTTTAGCTGTGCTTTACCGCTTTTATAGTGGTGCTTTGGCGCCGCTAGCGGGGTGCTTTTAAGCCCCCAGAAGGGGTTAAAAGTGCCCGCTTAGCGCTGCTTTCAAAGCATTTTTAAGGCACTTTGAAAGCAGCACCCATTCATTTCAATGGCAGGGGCGGTGGAGGAGCGGTGTATACACCGCCCCAAAGATGCTGCTTACAGGACTTTTTTTCCGTGTCCTGCAAGCGCACCGTGACCTAGGGAATGTGTGTGCCAGGCTCGGCGGTAAAGGGTATGTAGTCAATGCTTCCGGCTGCTGATAGAGAGCCGACAGGGGATGGAACCCATCCCGGCTCCTGTAAGACTTCAAAGAACAATGGGGTAGCCCCTAAGAGTTGCACATCTAAGTATCTTGGAGTGGTGAGTAGAGTGGCAACCTCAGCCTGGACTCCAACCAGGTCACGCTGCCAACTTGGGCTTTTACACTGGGGAGACATTTTTCAGGCGCCATTTTTAACGCTAAAGCGTCTGAAAATGCCCCAGTGTAAAAGGGGTCTTAGACAAACTTAAGGCTCCATTCACATCCGGGCGTTTTTGGGCAATTTTCTGCTCTAAAGCCTCAGCTCCAAAAACGCCCAACAAGACAAGGCCCATTTATTTCAAAGGCCCCTGTTCACATCTGAGAGTTCTGTCGCCTTGAGCAAAACGCCAGTCGCTCAAAAAAGTACATGAGCTTCTTGTGTGGCAGATTACAGGCGTTTTACTGCTTTTCATTGCTGACTTGTCAACTCCAAAACGCCTTTACAAAAACGCTTGAAAAAAACAAAAAACAAAAAAAAAACACCAGAAAAATAGCAAGGCCTAGATGTGAATAGAGCCTTAAGCTTTATAGATGTTCGATATAAGAGTTCAATTTCACTTTAAACTAGAAGATGAAAAAGCAGAATCTCAGAGACCATTATTAGGACACAGTGAATATAAATCATGGCAAATTTATTTACAACAACACATCATGCATATTTACATATGTACACACATCCATAAAAATGAAAGCACAAAAATTGACCATAAGAAGTTTGCTGTTACAGACGTCACAAGATCCATGGAAAAAAAAAAAAAAAAAAAATATTAAACAGTAATGGGCTCATTCAACAAGGCAACACAATAACCAGAAAGCAGACCAACAGTATTTCAATACACAGATGTCCATGAGAGATGAATCCCGATTGGTTAGCGTGGGTTCCCACACTCCCCACATTGCTTTGGCCTTATTGGTTAAAGCCTTTATATATTTGTAGAAAGATGAAGATTTTTTTTTAACAGATTAAAAACCAGCATTAATAGCTTTAAAGAATGTACATAAACAATGCAAGACGTTTGCTCTTTTGCCATAAAAGTAAGACGCCATATTAAAATAATTCAGGTTTATTTTAAATGCTAGGCTATGGTCGAGGGTACAATAAATATAGATATTAAAGTAATGTTCTCATGTCCTCAATAAGAAGATGGACACATGTTTTCTCCTTGCCTGTGCTGTATCAATGTTCGTATATACAATATCGGACATTCCGATTCTGCCACAAAAGTAAAAAGCTGCCTTTGTAGGGCTCATGCACATGGATGCATCTGCCCCAAGGTAAAAACTGTCAGTATTTTATCACCTGGGAGGCCCACATGGTGCATACAGCCTGTGAAATCCAGAAAGTGGCTGTACGCACATCCAAAACAGAACTCACATTCAGGGTTGTAGGCCTCAAACACAGGCTTTCTGGGCATACATCCCTGCATGCATAAGGTCCTGCATCAGTGTTGCCAACCACCAGTATTTTTACTGGCAGACAGTAAAAAAAAAAAAAAATGGATTTTCTCTCCTGCCAGTGACCGGAAAATGTTGCCAGTAAAAATATGGCTGCAACACTCGGTTCAGAACTGCACATGCACAGTGTTCCGGTCCAGAGCTGACTGAGGCCATGCCTGCTACAGTGTGCTCAGGCGGGGGGGTGTGGGTCTGACGGATGCGGTGCCAGAGCATGTCATGTGCATGGGCGCTGGTCACTGAGTCAGTTTCATGTGTGTGTGCCTGTCTATTGTACTTTCTTGCCCTCCTGAGTCCTGTCCCTGAGCTACTTACTATATTGAAAATAAAATAAGATTTTTTTTCTCTGGCCTTAATATCTATCTCAAATCCCATTGCTACCTGCATATTGTACTTGTTTGTAGCCTAAATACTGACATTTGCACTTATAGCTGATTTTGTAACATTTGGAAATGCTAGTAAAAACTTGGCTGTGCCAGTAGATTTCATTGTGGTAGATTGGCAACACTGCCCTGCATGTGAATGCTGCTCAGATGTGCAAACAGCTGCTGCCTGTCATTGATTTTTTAACAGGCTGATGGAAGTGGACTGTGCACACCACCCCCTGTGCCTCCTGGGTGCTGAAATACACCTAGTTTTTATGCTGTGAGAGCAAATGCGCCCATGTGCATAAATCCTAAACAATACATGTTTACTTTAAATGCTATATATGGTCCACTGTATGGTAAAAATACATATTAAAAAAAGAGAAAAGAAAAGAAATGTAGTTGAGAAGATGAGCTTCTTATTTTCTGTTAGCCCGTGCTGTGCCTATCACACATTCGTTGACCTGCAAAGAAAAAAGAAAATTGAGGGTTTTTTTGTACATTATCCAGAGAGCCATCAAATCCCCTCCTAAACCCTGTAGGGCAAAACACCAGTGATAACGGAAAATGTTCCCAGGTTTTTGCGTTTTATCCAATAACTGCCTAATGTGGACAAGCCACCTCATCGTTTAAAAGGTAAATAGCAAGGCATGACCACCAAACCTCCCTCTTCCTCTCTAAAACTTGGCCCAGCATGATTTTATTTTTTTACTTTTTTCCTGTAGTGATGAACAGCTTTTATTACTCCATGTGACTTTATAACCAGGCTTGTACGATTCTTGCAGGGCCAGCTGCTGAGAGCTCAGTTCCTATTAATTGAACTGCAGCTCCCATGAACCATTTACCTACACAAAAAAGGGGCAAGCACTTGGGGGGAGATTTACTAAAACTGAAGTGTGCAGAATCTGGTGCAGCTGTGCATGGTAGCCAAACAGCTTTTAACTTCAGCTTGTTCAATTAAGCTGTCACAAAAAAATAAATAAATAACTGGAAGCCGATTGGTTTCTATGCAGAGCTGCACTAGATCTTGCACTCTTAGTAAATCAACCCCTTGGTGTTGAACTGGCAGCAGCACTGTGCTGGGAAAAGCAATTCAAACATGCATTTAGAGTGGAACAAGGAGAGGCAGGGATAGGCAGAGATCTGTAGTCCAGAAGGCAGGGCTGACAACACACCTTGGGATTTCAGAGCAAAAAGGCAGTGGGAGAGATTTACTAACACTGGTGCACACAAAATCTGGGGCAGCTTTTCATAGTAACCAATCAGCTTCCAGATTTTAAAGCTAAAAGATCCCTGCCACACGGGGTGGGCTCAGTTGGAGTCCACCTGCTGATCAGGCGGATGGCTGGTCTGTGTCCGCTCCACTTGTGCAAAGCAGACACAGCCCGCTCTCCTCTATGGGTGGTCGCCTGTCCGTTTCCACCAAACTACCATCTGATCCAATAAACCTATGTTTTTGGCGGTTAGGATCCGATGTCGGCAGGTTTAAACTGACATACACATGTCCATTTACACTCGCCACTCCATAGAGGAGACTAGAGGGTTCTGACAGGTGGTCCTGATTGCCCACTAGTGTGAAAGAGGCCTAATTGAATAAGCTGAAGTTAGAAACTGACTGGCTACCATGCACAGCTGCACCAGATATTGCAGTTTTAGCAGGTAAACCCAATCAGAGAGTAAGGTACATATATATATATATATATATATATATATATATATATATAAAAAAATATATATACACACACACACACACACACACACACACAGCAATGTAAAATTATGTCACAAAGAACCAATCATCAATATTGCAGAAGTGAACTAGAGGATGAGGGGCATCATGGTGCATAGGAACATCTCTACAATACTTAACCACAACCATACTTGGGGTTTGGACCCCATGACTAAACCACGATAGTCACAAGAACCTGGATTGCTCTCTCTTTTCCTTATAGCTGGAACAAGAAGTCCATATGGGGTTGAGTGCTAGGCCAGGCCCCGTGGATCTCTCCTGTCCCTTCCCACTCCCTCTCTGGGAACCCTTTCCCTACACACCTCTTTCTCCCATCTTTCTTTTATACATTGTTTTTTCCCTCTCTTTTATCTCACATTTTAGTGCATTATTGTGAAATATGGTCTTGCAAATCTCCTTCAGCTTGCAAAATTTAACTTCCTTGTTTGCTCAACAGGATTTCCCATATGGGCACATTTTAGGATGATCTACTGAACATACAATGCCATCTGGACCTGCCATGACTTTTCAATTATATATCTCATTCCATGTGTTTTGCACTTTTCTACCCGTGAATGTAAACTTATGGCTTGTGCCTTTACCTGTTGAACTAATAAACAAAAGACTTTTGTTAAATAAAATGATGTCTCAGTGAAGTCTTTGTAGTAAATAAAGTGTTGTGTGATTTTTATAATTTCTTCTTAAAAGGGATACTAAAGACTCGTGTTTTTTTGTTTAAAAATAACAAACCTGTTCTACTTACCTTCTCTGTGAAATGGTTTTGCACAGAGCAGGTTGGATCCTCTTCTCGGATCCCTCATCGGTGCTCCTGGCCCCTCCCTCCTGTTGAGTGCCACCAGAGCAAGCAGCTTGCTCTGGGGTACCTGAGCTGCAGCTCCTTGTGACCATTCAGACATGGAGCCATGATTAGGCCCTGTCCCCTCTCTCTCCTGATTGGCTTACTGACGTTGACAGTAGCAGGCGCCAACGGTGCCACTGCTGTATCTCAGCCAATCAGAAGGGAGAGTCCCGGGCAGCTGAGGCACTTGTGCAACATTGCTGGTTAGAGATGGGGCTCAGGTAAGTATTAGGGGGACTGCTACACACAGAAGTTTTTTTATCTTAATGCATAGAATGCCTTTACAACCACTTTAAAGTGAAAGGGAAGTCTAAAATAAAACTGGAAGGAGGGAGGCTTATTGCAGAAGAGACATGCAAAGTCTGCTCTGCAATAAAATATACCTACTTATATGTTCACTGTCTACTGTGGACAGTACACTGTATTGTCAAAAGTATTGGGACACCTGCCTTTAAACACACATGAACTTTAATGACATCCCAGTCTTAGCCCGCAAGGTTCAATATTAAGTTGACCCACCCTTTGCAGCTATAACAGCTTCAACTCTTCTGGGAAGGCTGTCCACAAGGTTTAGGAGTGTGTCTATGGGAATGTTTGACCATTAGTCCAGAAGCGCATTTGTGAGGTCAGGCACTGATCTTGGGCAAGAAGGCCTGGCTCGCAGTCTCCGCTATAATTCATTCCAGAGGTGTTCGGGTTGAGGTCAGGACTCTGTGCAGGTCAGTCAAGTTCCTCCACCCCAAAAACTCACTCATCCATGTCTTTATGGACCTTGCTCTGTACATTGGTCCAAATCATTTGGTGGAGGGGGGGTTATGGTGTGGGGTTGTTTTTCAAGGGTTGGGCTTGGCCCCTTAGTTCCAGTGAAAGGAACTCTTAAGGCATCAGCATACAAAGACATTTAGGACAAATTTCATGCTCCCAACTTTGTAGGAAAAGTTTAGGGATGGCCCCTTCCTGGTCGAACATGACTGCGTATCAGTGCACAAAGCAAGGTCCATAAAGGCATGGATGCGTCAGGCCTTCTTGTCCAACAATCAGCATCTGACCTTACAAATGTGCTTCTGGAAAAATGGTCAAACATTCCCATAGACACTCCTAAACCTTGTGGACAGCCTTCCCAAAAGAGTTGAAGCTGTTATACCTGCAAAGCGTGGGCCAATGCAACCCTACGGACTAAGACTGGGATGCCATTAAAGTTCATGTGTGTGTAAAGGCAAACGTCCCAATACTTTTGACATAGTGCACATCTCTACGATTAAACCCAATGTGGGTGAAAAATGTCAGCGACGTGCCCAGGCTGGGATCCAAGCTAAAAATCGATCTTTCATTAGAGTTGAATACAGTGTGTGGCGATACCTGCATGCCATATGATATTCATGAGTGAGATGTGCTCAATTTCTGCCAGCACCTGAATAAAGTGCATAAACCTGGGAGACTGATACTGATGGCTTGGAGCCGATCTGTAATATTTAGAATGTACACTGAGTTACGCAAGTGTAACTCCGTTTACATTCCAAGACAGTGCCTGGGTGCTGGAATGATTGCACCCCTGCGCAGGAGTGACGTCATTCTGTATGGACCAACCAATATGGCCGAAGAATGACACCCAGAATAAGCCCAGAAAAAGATGTGGGCGAAGGAACTCTGAAGATAAACTCTCTAGCTAAACTATGCATCAAAATATTTGCGTTAGACTAGAAACCAAACTCTAAATGACTCTCTTACCTTGCTGGCAAAACGTAAAGAGTTCAAAGATTCTGTAAAGTTTTCCTCTAGAGGAGAAATGTTCACAAACATCAACCTGGAACAGAGCAATCAGATATGAAGCAAATAAGAGCCCTCAAACCTTCCCAAAAACAAATAAAGCAGACTACAGATTTAGGGCTCAGTCACACCACAAAGAGCTATTTATGCTTCCAGAGCAGTGTAGAGCTGTGTGCAGGCGGCCTACATTAGTCAATGGAGACGCAGCGGCTCTACAGACTTAGCCAAACATCAGAGTCTTACAGGCATGCAGGGAGGGGGTGCACGGACCCAAGCAAGCAATGTCTGTGTTTGGGGCCACGCACCCATCCCTGCATGCATTTTAAACTCTGCTGCATCTTCATTGGCTAATATAGGCACAAACCACTTACTCTTGCATACTGTCTGGACCTCAGCACCCGTGTGATTGAGCCCTTATATTGCCAACACTAGAAAAAGACTAGAAAACAAACTTACACTTTTGAGTTTCCTCCCAAACTGTTCTGCAGGAGATAAGTCAGTTTGCTGTTTCTATAGGGTATATGAGATTCCTGTAAGAAAGTTAATGAGAATGGTCACCCCATGTTGCGATGCCCCATAAATTGATAATAAAGGCTGAAAAAACAAAAGAAAAACATGTTATACTTACCTGCTCTGTGCAGTGGGTTAGCACAGAGCAGCCCAAATCCTCCTCTTCTCGGGTTCCCCACCCGCATTCCTGCCCTCATACCAAGCAGCTTGCTATGGGAGATCAAGAGCCGCTGCTCTGTGTAGTCATTCACATACGGAGCCTGGCTCCTCCCCAGCCCCCGCTCTTCATTTACTCACTGGCTGTGATTGACAGTAGTGGGAGCCAATGTAGAGGAAGAGACTCGAGAGAGCCGCTGTTCTCATGCACAATCGCTGGATCGCAATGGGGCTCAGGTATGTATATAAAGGGGGCTGGCTGCACACAGGTGTTTTTTCTACCTGAATGCATTTCAATTTAAAGTAAAACGTCTATTTTTTATTTATTTTTTTTCTCAAAAGATCTAGAAGTCAACATTATTAAGAATTAAAAAAAAAAAAAAACCCTGCAACACCTGCACTCCAGTCCATAGCTGTCCCTAGCAATAATTTCTGCCACCAGTCTTGGAATGACCCATTTCCATTTAGCCCTCTTAGCCTGAGCTGAGAGTGACCCTGGAAAAAAGGGTTGTACGTACACATATACTAGACTTCACTCTATATTTAAGGGGAACACCGGACATGTACATGCTGCATACAGAATTAAAGTGAGTGTAAACAATAACCTTGTAAAACAACCCAGTTTGAAATAGAAATGAAAGGCAAAACATTTTTGTATAGCTATAAAAAGAACATAAATACTTTTTTTTTGATCAGCGATAAGTGATCACATTGCCTCTTTTCTCAGCTGCATAAGAGCTGGGGGAGAAGCAGCAGCAACACATTGAGCTTCCTAGTGAATGGCTGTGCAGCGGGGTGGGGTGGTGGTGGCAGGACAAGTTTGATCATTGGAGGAGAGTACACAGAACTCCCAGAATAGCTAGAAAAAGGACAATGGTGTGCTCTCACTTAGTGTGGTCAGTTTTTAATAGGAAAGCAGGGACTGGAAGGATCACCAGGGATTTCACACACACAGGAATCAATACAAAGAGAACAGGGTACTTTCTCATACAAGTACATGGAACAGCAGGAACATATCAGGAATATGAAATGTTGGGGTAACAAATGCTTTAAATGCCAGCAAAGCAACAGTGCCCGTACTTACTTTGTTGCACAGTGAGGTGATAACCATCCCCAGGGTGGACAGTGAAGTGTTGATGCTCTGTGTTTCCTTTAAACGATCACCAGTTGATAGCGACCGGTCCAGGCGCTCGCTTCCGGCAAGATCAATCAGGCTTAGGACAGCTAAAGAAATAAATACTTGAGTAAAACTCTAACATGGGAAAATTGTTTAGTGTGACATAAGATCTATGAATCAATGAAGGCTGATAGAATTGCTACATTATGTACTGTCCATGTCTTCTGTGAATAACTGAAAAAGTTCACATTTCTTTTGCTTCCAGTCATGGCGACAGTTTTCAGTTTATTAAAGTATAACTAGAGGCAATTTATTTTTGGTTAAATTTGGTGAGGAGTTAGAACCTTTAAGGGTTAATGCTTCCTGCGTCCTCATTAGGAAAACTCCCCAAGACCTCATACAGATGGGCGCTAGCAACAACACTGTGTGTGGCATCACCAGCCGCATACAGGCAGCCTATGGGGGCATTAACACAGCCATAGTCATACAGCAGCAGGTGCATGGCCCGAATGCACACCCTCTCTGTATCAAAGGCCCTTCACCCACTTAAAGCAGAACTATACTCACCTTCTATCCAGTGCTGCGGTCTCCCGGAGCTCCCCACCAGCTGCTATCCTCTACAGTCAGATTGGCTTCCGGATACGGCTCTTCTGCCATTTATGTTGGCGCAGCTAATATGAATTAACTCCTGAGTTCATTCATCTTGGCACTGCCAAAATTTGTACGCAGCTCAGTGTGCAGGGCATACAGGTAGGCAATATATTTTTAATGTGACCCATGATCTCTTCATGTGCCGCTCAGGCTCGGTTGATGTGGGAGTTCCACCGCATCTGCTGCTAGGAGTGCCAGCTGGGGATGGAACCCATCCTGGTTTCTATAAATGCCGCACATCCATGGAATCATTTAGAGGTGAACAGAGTGGCAACTTCAGCCTGGACTCCTACCAGGCCACGCCCCAACACAATTCGCTCCGCCCCCTGGAGCTTAGCCACGGGTTCCCCTTTACCTCCTTGATTAGATTTTTGATGCAGGAGAGACGTGGTATGTCTCCTCTGTATTAAAATCCTACCGGTTTGTCATTTATTTTTCATACATAAAGTTCTACTTTAAAAAGGAAAGTTCAAGAGTAAAAAAAATAAATAAAATAAAATAATCAATCTATACTCACCTAGGTGGATGCACCATCGCTCCGATGCTGCATTTGACCCCTGACGATTCAAAGATGGAGAGCTGAGCGATCACAGGCCGATGATCATTCATTTCTTGTTCTTCAGTGTGCATAGAGTGGAGACTGTTAATCAGCAGCTCTCTGCCCCGCCCCTCAAACACTCACTAGAGCCCTGGGCTGTGGAGGGGGCAGGTGCGGCTGGCCCAGGCTCTCATTGGCGCACTGTGAAGCTGAGCCCACTGCCAGTCCAAGCATCTGGGTGGATTCAGACATTCAAATTTGGATTAGCTCCAGAGCCTTTACTGGCTCTGTGCTAAACCGCTGTCAGCTAAAAACAAGTCACAGGAGTGCCCCTGAAGTACAGCCAAAAAAGCTTAGGTCCTACTTCAGCAAGAGAATCTAATCATTCAGCGTCACTTAAATCCCAGCCTTACATGCTCCACTCTGGAAGCCAGCACACATTCACTGTAGTTGAAACTGGGTGGGAGAGAAGCAGCACAAGGAGCCAATCAGTTGAGCTGCAATCCTCATGTGCAAACAAGGGGCATGCTGACAAAAAGAAAAAAGTAGACTGAGAAAGATAACCCCTGCTGCTTATATAAGCACTGCTCAGTTACAAGCTGGGGGAAGGACAAGACCTGTTAGTGTTACTTACAGCAGAGAAAACTCTGGTCCCTTGGCCTGCCAGACAAAGCTGTACTGTGTGGCAGAGCTATGTAAATCTCAGAACTGGATGTTCAGAAATATAAATCGTTTGGCAGAAAAAAAATTATCCCCTTATATGCATTTTAGTAACCAAGACTAGCTTGGTATTCTTAACCTCTGCAGAAACTTACATGACGTATGGACATCTCTTAGCTTGTTCTCGCCCTCGATTTTCAGCTGAAAGACGCTATGGCTACGAGACGACCGATCGTTAAGAGCTGTTTTTGCCACGGATCGATGAGTTTTAGCAGCATGGAGAAGGTCGTGCACCTGAGAAGAAAAGAAGTGTTCAGATTTATTAGTGCTTACACTGCTTAGTAGGCAATTCATACACTGAAAAGATATTCTACTGCAAATTAAAGGCCAACTGAACTTTTAAACTTAAATCCATCAAATACTCTCCAGGAACACTATACTCCCCACTCCGTTTTCAAGCTTTCCCCTTTCTATCCCTCTTGGTCACCATTACTGACTCTCACAGCCGCTTCTCCTCTTTGTATGATTGGTTTTCAAATATCAACTAGTCCACCTTGTTGGTCATATAGACTAATTACGGAGACCAATATCATGCCTTTTCCCCACGGTGAAGCATAGTTGGTCAAATCAAACCCCTCATTCCCACGCTTTTTCAACCCCCTCCAAATCAAAAATGTACAGGATTTACAGATACATTGCCTCTAATTACTCACTTTGACTGAGTACTCCTTTATGTCATCCTGATATAACATATGCAGCTGTGATTGCTGTTATCTTTTGTATGCATTAAAAGGGGTTGTAAAGTCTCACTGTTTTTCACCTTCATGCATTCTATGCATGAAGGTGAAAAACCTTTTCTTTAGCAGCAGCCCCCCAGAGCCTCCCGTTTACTTGCCTGAGCCCGATCGTTCCCACACCGGGGACGAGCAAGCACACCCGCTCCAGCCTGTGTCTCAGGTCCTCATTAGATAGATCAATATCAGCGCAGCCATTGGCTCCTAGTGCTGTCAATCAAATCCAGTGACGTGGGAGTCCTGCTGTCTGTGTCAAGGAACGCAGAAGCAGGCCCGCAGGAGTGACCCCAGGGAAAGATCTCCCCTGACGGGTCACTCGAGAAGAGTAGAGTAGGAGCCAGGAGCGCCGCTGGGGGACCCCAGAAGAGGAGGATCGGGTCCGCTCTGTGAAAAAACGCTGCACAGAGGGAGGAAAGTATGACATGTTTGTTATTTAACCACTTGCCGACCGTGTTGCATACTTTTACGGCGGCAGTGTGGCTCGTTACCGCAAATCGCTGTTTATAAACAATTCACGCATGTGCAATTTGCGGGCAAGTGCGCGCCCGAAGCACGCTCTGTGTGCACGGCCGCGGGTCAGGCATTCGCCTGTGAGAGAGGAAGAAGAACAGGGAACCGCTGTTGTAAATACCACCGTTTCCCGTTGTGACAGGCAGCATGACACTGATCTACTGATACCTGCGTTCGGGATCAGTTAGATCTGATGCCCCTGCCAGCCCAGCCCACAACTATGTAGAACAGTGGTTCTCAACTCCTGTCCTCAGGTCCCACTAACAGGCCAGATTTTCAGTATTACCTTGGGGAGATGCAGACTAGAATACTGCAATCACTGAGCAGAAAATTAAATCACCTGTGATGTATTTCAGTTATCTTGCAAATCTGGCCAGTTAGTGGGTCCCAAGGACAGAAGTTGAGAACCACTGATGTAGAAGAATATATATTGGCCAAAACCGATAAAGAAATTTTTTTTTTTTTTTAAGTAGCAGTAGAAGGAAAAATTAGCCACTGCCGCTGGAGGCACTTGCGAGTTGTGTGGAAGCAGTGGCGTCTCTGCAGAGGTCTAAAATACTTGCTGCAAAAAAAATGCTAGGCATGTTCCCTACCAACTGAAGAGCTCTAGCTCTGACTCAGTGTGTCAGACCTTGGCAGAGGGACCACTGCTTCACCACACAGAGCAAGGAGCCCTCTCTGCAGCATTTCAGCAGGGCACAGGCTTTTCTGCTTTGGCTCAAGTCAGTGGTCTCTCTGCAAAAGGCCAGTACACTCCCCACTTTGTCAGAGCTAGAGCACTTCCAATTATCAAGGAGCATGGATGTTTGCCGATTGCAGATCTATAGGTCTAAGATAGCAGGTGGTGTGTTTGACCTCTGCAGAGGGAATCCACTGCTTACATACGGAATGCAAGGATCCTTCTCTGCAGCATACCAGCAGGACACTGTTTTTTCTGCTCAGGATGTGGCTGCTTTCTAAGAAAAAACACATAGTAAGACTTTACACATCTTTTTTTGACGCACCTAAAATATATTTAGCTGGATAAGCCTGACCAACAGAGAGAGGAGCACATCGGTCATCTGCTACTCCTCATTGTCCAGTCACTGGCTGGGGAAGGGGTCAAGACCTGAACTACAAAAACAACTGTGAGCTCCAGACTTACCTCCTCTACACTGGAGACCTCCACATAGCGCAGGTTGGTGACGTAGACTTCATTGCTAGTGGTATTTACTTTGCGGATCTCGTATTCCTGCTTCTTGTCAGGCCGGTTCACCAGCAGATCCTTGATGGTCTCATTATAGATTTCGAGAAAACTGGCTGTGAATTTGTACTGTGAGAATGTAAAGAGCAGGTAGTGAAAAAGCTGAAGTAGCCACTTAGGTGCTGATCATCTCCACGCACAACCTGAGACCTCGCTTACCTGCCACCCCTTTGTCTTCAGCTCCTCTGCACTGCTGAAAATCTGCCGAATGGCCCGAGGGATCATCCCCATTGTGTCTACAGAGACATTATCTGGACCCTCCATGGTGTACGTTTTCCCACTGCCAGTCTGTCCATAGGCAAATATGCACACCGGATACCCGTCAAGAGCAGACTAATTAGGGGAAAGGTTATGTAGTCAGCAGATGAAACCAGGAAACATATTCAACACAGTAGACAGTTAAATCCGGATCTACCTGGACCAGCAATGAAATCTCCTCAAACACGGGCGCCTGGCCAGTGGTCGGTGGGAAGACGCAGTCAAAGTTAAAGTCATATTTCACAGATTGGCTCTTCTCTCTGCCAATATGGGACTGAAAAACAAAAAATGAAAAAGGGATAAAACTCAAATGCTAGTTTTAAAAGTCATCGGTTACAAAAGGGGTTGATTTACTAAAAAACTGGAGAACTCAGCTTGTTCAATTAAACTTGAAAAATAAAACCTGGAAGCCGATTGGTTTCTATACAGAGCTGCACCAGTTTTAGTAAATCTCCCCCATTGTGTCTTCAATAAGATGCCATATAAAGGTCTATTAAACCTATGTATTCCGTACAGGGTAAAGTAGCATTCTGAAAAAAGGTAATTGTGCCTTAAAAGCCGACCTATGGTATGTCTTCTTTGATATAGAATACAAATTTAGCTGAAGATGGGGGAAAAAGGATACAGTTAATGGAGTTGTCCTTTACTATAGTCCCTAAAACTCTGAGTGCAGGTAGCCTGGATTTTTACTTACCTTGAGCCGCAATCCAGAGAGCCCCTGTTGGACAAGGATCTGGATGGCTCCTCTACAACCTGTTGCATTGTGGCTCAAATCAATCCTATAGGTAGCCATACTTACTGCTGGCCACCTAAAGTACAGTAATGCCCATAAGAAGGGGGCTTCTCCCCCTCCCGCAGAGCTATTGTGTTTACCCGGCGGGGGGGCCATCCCTGCCGGGAGAACACAGTGTTTATAGCTAGTGGCCATAGCCGCTAATAATAATTGCATGCAAAAATCCGACACGCTGGTTGTACCCAAGTTGATTGATGGATTGACTGGGTACACTCGGCCTGCCCATACATGGTTTGAATCCTGGCCGGTCCCTGCTGAACGGGCCTAAATTTAAACCATCTATGGCCGGCTCGAGGTGAAGTTGTATCTTAAAACTCAACTTCATGTAAACAGCCAACACTGAGGATGGAATTTACTGTTTAACATGCAAAAGGATTTGTACTTCTGTTCAGTGTTAATGTGATTCAAACACCCCTGACAGAGAAGCAAGGTCGAGGAGCCGTCCAACTTTATGACAGGGCTAAGCAACATGACCATATTGACGGGGTTATCACTGTACTCTTCCTTCTTGTAAAGAGGGCCACAGTGTCAAAGCTTATTCCAATAGGTGAATGCAGTGTGCTTTCAGATTTATTCAGCTTGAGACTCTTCCAAGTTCTATTGGAAATCCTCCACAGGGGTATTTATCCTCCTAGACCACTTCAAGCAGCTTGTGCATACCCATTGGCACGTATGGGCATATGATGCAAACAAAAGCCTATTGGCACATGCCCTTAGACAAGACAGTGCTGTGCAAAACAATACAGCTCTGATTTGCTAAAGTCTGACTTGCAGGGGACTGCAGAAGGTGGATCTCATGAGAGTCCAATATATGCGTGAACTGTGCATAACATCTGCCTGGTGAATAGTAGATTTTAATAACCATGAGCAATAAGGAGAGCTGACAAAGGAGGGGAAAAGGCAGAAGGTTTTGCAAACTTTTTTAGCAGGAAATATTGAAGGAGCTAAGGTGACGGAATAGAAACATCCTTTAGGTGGCTAAACCCTGCGCATTTTATTACAGGAGACCTGGATATAAGATGCAGTTCTATGCTGTATAAAAACTTACCTCCTCCACCTTTGTTAAAACAATGGCCTTCTCGTCATTAGGAGGGAAGATTATGTTTCCAGCAGGAAGGGCCTTCTCAGACTGGAGGGTCGGCCTTACTCTGCAAAATACACGTATATTGCCCTGTGATGGGGAGAAGACAAACCGTAAGGAGACACAGAACATACTATATAGATACAGCTAAAACAAACAATTACTATACATAGTGATAGGGTTTACCTTCAGCTCCTGGATGGTGTTATGCAACCTCCTCCTCTCAGTCTCCAACGCATGCACTTGTGTATCCCGCTCTTCCACTGTATGCTTCAGCGATGAGATCTCTGCACTCTGATCACTTACAAGTGTTTTCAATCTGGAGTTTTCTCCTTCCAGACAAATCAGTTTTTGCTATAAAACAGAAATCAAGCAATGCCTGATTAGTTTTGATATATTTACTGCTTGTTAAGAATATATAGTTTAATGTCTACTGAAAAAACACAGAGAGAGAGAGAGAGAGAGAGAGAGAGAGAGAGAGAGAGGGCGCACTAGCCTAATGCATTATTATCTTTAAAACCATGTATTAAACAAATACGTAAATAAATCTACCCACAGACATCCAGACTGAAAGCATACCAAAGGATCACAATCAGTTTCTCCACTCCACTTGTTCCTGGACTTGGGAGAGCATCATTCAAGATCCTAATGGCTTAGGCGTTTCAAGGGCCGTACCCTCTTCCTCAGCGCCTTATTGGATCTTACTCACTTGCCTTTATATAGAACAACAGCAACAGCATAGAGTTCCTTTGGAAGGCAGCAGGGTGCGGGGTGTTTATATCTCCTATTCTATAATGGATGTGCTATAAGCTCTGGAATCAGACCACCATACTCATGCGCAGGTGTTGTTCTGTTTTATTTAGTTTAATGTCTAGCGCAGGCGCACTGGAAAACCAGCAGCCATCTCCCATAGTTGTACATAAAAGCCGGCACTCGCCCACAGGCTGTAAAGCCAGCCTTTATTAGAGAACGGAGTAAAAGACACAGATATAACAATGCTGATGCATTTCAGCCAGGAATGGCCTTAATCATTGGCTAGGAGTATGGCCATTCCTGACTGAAATGCGCCAGCATGGTTTTATCTTTTCCCTTTACCCCATTATCTAGAAAAGAAGATTGCACCGCT
This sequence comes from Glandirana rugosa, assembly GCA_018402905.1. Taxonomy (NCBI): domain Eukaryota; kingdom Metazoa; phylum Chordata; class Amphibia; order Anura; family Ranidae; genus Glandirana; species Glandirana rugosa. The sequence continues at coordinate 792,258 of BLSH010289677.1, forward strand.
CATTGAAAAGAACCTTAATGAACTGGATTATACAGGTACCAGGAGAGGATCGACCACATAAGTCTTGTAAAAAATATAGTTTTTATTACGAAACATTTAAAATGGCGATTGGCCATATTAATGAGCCATCATCATGATAGACATAACATAAGAGGCCATACTGTTAAACCATCATCAATAAAAACTCTGCAGAAGTTTTGCAAGTGGTCGATGTGTTTCACATATTCCCTTCCTCAGGACCTCATCTTAACCGCAAAGATGGCAAAATAGCGCATCGTTTGAAAAGTGTGGAGGGTGCGACACTGATGTTGGACATTTACTAGGTGGATGGCTTATGTCTTGGGCTGTACACCTGCAGAGGTACATATGCTCTTTTAAAGAAGTGACTCTATACTACTGGGTTGGAAGGATGCTGCCAAATATTTGTTCCCAGGGGTTTTGGATCTTGAGATAGGATACTCCTGTGTTCCTCTCCTGATTGGGATCTGTTTTTCTGCTTGGTTCCCATCAAAGTCATAGCATCAAATTATCCATCCATACTTGCCTAAATCTGCTGCCCTTTCAACTGTTTAATTATTCTATGTCACGCTACATATGATACCACCATCTCCAGGCTATACGGTTCAAGCGGTGTGCCATTTTGCCATCAAGATGATGAGGTCCTGAGGAAGCTAATAGGCGAAATACGTTGACATCTTGCATCACTTCTGCAGAGGTTAATCATGATGGTTTAACAGTATGGCCTCTTATGTTATATCTATAAACATGATGATGGCTCATTAATATGGCCAATTGCACAGGACATTGGAATTAACATTTTTTATCCTTTTTAATTTTTTTTTTAATAAAAACAATATTTTTTACAAATCTTGTGTGGTTGTTCCTCACTGGTACAAGTATAGCCCAATTCTTAAGGAGCTTTTTAATATAGTTTCACAATGGATATGGTACCATTATAAACACTCATAAAATCTCCCTTTGTGCTATAAGATTGCACAGCCCATGGAAGAGTGCAGGCATAGAGGAGCCTTAGCCCCAGCACAGCTGTTTACACACAGATACCAGATCCATCTTGGCTGAGCGTGGCGAGTTTCGTTTGGAATCTCCCATAGTTGCTTGCACTAGCCTGCCCCATACCTTATTATGGATTAATGAAGCCATCCACCATAGTGATGGGCCAATGATAGGATGAGGAAAAAATAAAAATCACACAGATTGTTACTTGATCAGAGTTCCCCAGTTTAACAGTAAATTAAAAGAAAAAAAAAAAAAAAAAAAAAAAAGAAGAGCACCTACCTCCTTATGCTTTAGCTGTTCTGTAAGATTGTGACTGGTCTCCCTTAACTCCTGTACAGTATGTTTCTCATTGGCTAGCTCTGTTTCCTGTCTCTGGCAAAGGCCAGTCAGTCGCTGAGCCTCTCTCTCCAAGTTCGTCAGCTTCTGCTGTTCGCACTGCAACTTTGATTCCACAGTTCTGACAAAACACACAACGAGTGATCGATCATCTCAAGTCACCATCATTACTCCATTTACAGCTCAACTCCAGGCAGTACTTTTCTCCGTGATCTTGGATGGAGGAATGGTTAGTACCGCTGTTAGGCTTTTATTGTTGTGCTAAACCAACAGACCCACCCAAAAGGGGAAGCTCCACTAATTTCCCCCCCGCTGCAACATTTAGCACATTTTGGGGGGGGGGGGGGGGGAAA
>BLSH010289677.1:817412-837712 GCA_018402905.1 Glandirana rugosa
AAAATAATTGCATTTCCATGTTCTGTGTACTGTGGGAGACCAGATATAGTGAATGCAGGGTCCTGGGTTTAGTAACACTTTTAAACAGAACTAAAGTCATAAACAGAGAGCAGACAAGATTGCATCGCTGGCGCGGGATGACTCCTGTGAATGCACAGAGGTGACATCATCCCACACCATCCAATGAAGATGGCCGAAGAACGACACTCAGAATAAGATGCCGGCGCACCAGCAAAGGACTGAGACTGTTGAAGGAAAATAGGAGTTTTTGACTTACCGTAAAATCCTTTTCTCTGAGTTCATTGACGGACGCAGCCTCTTATCCTTGGCATGTGGGGTTTATGCACCTTTCACTAGGAGTGGACTAGGCAGAACGTAGTTCAGCTAAAAGCAGACACAGGCCCTCCCAGGGGGCAGTCCTCACTTGGCATAACCCCTCCTGCCCTGCTCAGCAACTCATTTTGTAACAAGCAGTACAAACTCAACAAAAGAGGGGTGGGTGCTGCGTCCGTCAATGAACTCAGAGAAAAGGATTTTACGGTAAGTCAAAAAATCCTATTTTCTCAATCGTTCATTGACGGACGCAGCCTCTTATCTCATTCTTGACATGTGGGGATGTCCCAAAGCAGTGTCACAACGAGGGGTGGGCAACAACAGTACCCAACAAAAGAGTTCTCCGGGAGGTGCCAGACGCGCCTCACACCACCGCCTGCAAAACTTTGCGACCAAAAGCAGCATCAGAAGACGCTGCAACGTCAACTCTGTAAAACTTGGAAAAAGTGTGTATCGAGGTCCAAGTGGCCGCCTTGCACACCTGAGAAACCGACGCTTGGTGTCGGAAAGCCCAGGAAGTACTAATCGCCCTGGTAGAGTGAGCCGTGACCAGAAAGGGGGGCTCCTGGCCCGAACAGCATATGCACGGGTCACTGTCTGACGTATCTAACGGGAAATGGTGGCTGACAAGGCCGCCATCCCCTTGCGTGGACCATCCACCGCGACAAAAAGCGCATTGGACCTCAGAAAAGAGGCCGTGGCCACCAGATACACCCGCAGAGCCCTAACCACATCCAGGGAGTGCAAAGCACCCTCCTTAGGATGAGACGGGCGTGATGACAGTGAAGGGAGGACAATGTCCTCATTGTTGTGAAAAGAAGAGACCACCTTCGGTAAAAAAGAAGGAGAAGGGCGCAAACCGCCTTGTCCGGTCTGATCCAGCACCAAGAGAACCAGGATCGATCACTCCAGCCAGCAAATCTGAGGCCAGGATACGGCGGACCACGCAAAGATGGCCGCCATGTGCACTAGAGGCCAAAACCAGCGGCCGCATACCGCAAAATGGCAGCCGTTATAACACACGCTATAACATGGCAGCCCGGTACTAGCATGCGATCCGCAGCCCACCCAGGGGGACTACAGCCCGGGGGGGTATGGCAATACTAAAGGGTAGGAAGGAGCAAGCTCACCTATACCCGCAGAAGGGGGACACCACCCGCCTGCTCCCCCTCCCCCCGCCAGGGGGAGGAGAAGCGTACTCCCCACTCTGGACGGGCGCAGCAGGTAGCCACCCGTGGCAGACCTGCCACCCCGCCGGTTCGGGGGGAGCTGCCGGCCACACAACACCTGTGACGTGAGCCCCGGGGCCCGATCCTAGGTGTGCTGGCGGGATGTTTAACCCGCCGGCCGCCCCGCACGGAACGAGGCTCGACGCGGCCGACCCCGCGTACAGCTAAGGGCCGGCTCGCGTCTGTCGGCCACGCTGGGGAGACTCCCTGGATCTAGGATATCCAGCCGGCTACTTGATTGCATTCTTCATCAGAAGTCTTGGGGAAAAAAGACAAAAATCGGGAACCGCAGATCCCAGCAGGGAGCCAGGTCCTACTCCTTGCACTAGGCAGAAAAAACTGAGTTGCTGAGCAGGGCAGGAGGGGTTATGCCAAGTGAGGACTGCCCAATGGGAGGGGCTGTGTCTGCTTTTAGCTGAACTACGTTCTGCCTAGTCCACTCCTAGTGAAAGGTGCATAAACCCCACATGTCAAGAATAAGAGGCTGCGTCCGTCAATGAACGATTGAGAAAGGTAGGTTTAGCTCCGATGTAAATTGGTCTGTCTTATCTCTCTGACACTTTTGCTAAATCCCCTCCTTCACCAAATGATTTGGACCAGTGCACAAAGCAAAGTACATAAAGACATGGATGAGCGAGTTTGGGGTGGAGGAACTTAACTGGCCTGCACAGAGTCCTGACCTCAACCCAATAGAACACCTTTGGGACGAACTAGAGTGGAGACTGTGAGCCAGGAATTCTCATCCACATCAGTGCCTGACCTCACAAATGTGCTTCTGGAAGAATGGTCAAACATTCCCATAGACACTCCTAAACCTTGTGGACAGCCTTCCCAGAATAGTTGAAGCTGTTATAGCTGCAAAGGGTGGGCCAACTCAATATTGACCCCTTCGGACGTAGATCCCATACACACCATTAGATTTTCTGCAGATTTTTGTCTTCAGATTTACCAAAACCATATAATATGAGGTCAAACCTTAAGAGTTTCAATTTGTTTGCAATCAAGCAGGCCCTTGCACTACATAGTTGTGGTAAATCTGAAGACAAAAATCTGCAGAAAATCTAATAGTGTGTATGGAGTAAAAAGTATAGAAATAGATGAAAACAAAGTCCCCCTTGTGTGCATATAATGAAAGCCACAGTCCCAATCCAATAATGCAGAACCACTATGTGATGAAACCTGTCTGGTTGAGAGAAATTCCAAGATCACCACGTGAACTGTCACCGCTATAAAGAACAGACTTTTAGCAGAACAAATGGACTCTATTATGGAGTCAAATCAGCCTGTGAATAATATCCTGTCATAATGTACCCGTGTTGCTTGATCAGATTCCCGTGTTGACTACAATTTCCCAGATGTATATTAGATATGTATGGCAAGTGGAAACCATTACATTGTGAAATTCCACCATGAAATCAGAATAGAAATGCCCATATAGTGTAAATCCGTAAAAATGCACGCCCCAATGACATTATGACGAAACGCACTGGGAGGACCTAGCGCATGCGATATTGCCACGCTTGTTCACATTGGAGATACTTGCAAGACTACTTGGGAACGTTTTGTATGTAGAGATCCCCCCCAAAAAATATGTAAAAAAACAAATTTCTTCATCAGTTTAGGCCCATATTTATTCTGGTATTAATAAAATGGTAAAAATAAATTTGCAATAAGCGTATATTGATTGGTTTGCGCAAAGCGTCTACAAACTATGGAAACTATGGAATATATTTATGGCATTTTAATTATTCATTTTGGTTATTTTACTAGTAATGGCGGTGATCAATTTTTATTGGGACTGCGACATTGCGGCAGACAGATCAGACACTTTTGACACTTTTTTGGGACCACTGACATTTATACAGTGATCAGTGCTATAAAAATGCACTGATTACTGTATTAATGACACTGGCAGGGAAGGGGTTAAACTCTAGGTGGCGATCAAAGGGTTAAGGTGATTTCTAACTGTGGGGGGGGGGGGGGGGAGTGGACAGAGATCGCTGTTCCTAATCACTAGGAACAGACGATCACTCTGAACTCCCTTGACAGAACGGGGATCTGCTTTATTTACAGTAGCCCATTATGCATCTACTTTGCAGGGGAATGTAGAGGAAGTAAACCCAATACTTCCTCTTTAAAAGGGGCACAGACAGCAATAAAAAATTGCCATGACTAAGGACTAACGTCCAAAACGCGTAAGCTGTTTTTACAGCGCTGTACGTGTCTTTTCAATAAAGGAATAGCAAACATCCCTTTCCTAGCAATTTTTTTTTTAATCATATTTTTATTTAGTTTTTTCTTTCTTTTAACAAAAAAAAGGTTAAAAAAGTTTCATATAAAATCAACAGTACATTCCCCTAATTACTTTTAGCTACGCATCTCCACTGCCCTCCCCCCCATCCCCCATTCCCCCCACCCTCTCTGTCTATACAACTTGATATATAATGCATTCCCTAAGCTCCTATAGAGTCACATGTTCAGGTACCAGCGTTGGAGTGTGGAGCCATTTTTTCCATATCTTTTCAGATTTGGTTTTACTCCCCCTTCTTATATATGCTAATTTTCCCCTTATTATTGTGTTTTGAAGCATTTGCGTCCAATATTTTATAGAAGGCGGTCTAGGTTTTATCCATTTCCAGGTAATCCCTTTCCTCGCCTGGTATAAGCATCTCATCATTGCTATACATCAGTGATATGCAATTAGCGGACCTACAGATGATGCAGAACTACAAGTCCCATGAGGCATAGCAAGACTCTGACAGCCACAAGCATGACACCCAGAGGCAGAGGCATGATGGGATTTGTAGTTTTGCAACAGCTGGAGGTCCACTAATTGCATATCCCTGCTATACATCTTGACAGTGGTCCCACATTTGACATTACCTGTCCCAATATACACAGAACTGGGTCCAACTGTAGCTCCAGTTCAAATATGGAGTTAATCTTCCTTATTACTCCTACCCCATTATCTACACAGTTTGGGACATCTCCAAAGCATATGAATCAGGTCCCCAACTGGGGCTCTACATCTAGGGAAGATGCATCTGGACGTCTTCCATACTGAGATAACCATTTGGGTATATAGTATGCCCTGCGTATGATATAAAGTTGAGTAGTTCTCTGCGCTGCTGAAAGGGACGATAAATCCACCGAGGACAATATATCCCTCCATTGGGTAAGCAGTGGCACCCCGACGTCATTTTCCCATTTCTCCCTACTTGAGGGTTGGGAGTTATTTTCTAGCATTTTTAAGTGTAAATTCTTATATAATTTTGAGATCAATCCCTTTAAAGAGGTGGACTCTACCAGCATACTCAACAGGGGGGCTTTACTCCATTTTAACCACTTCAGCCCCAGAAGGATTTCCCACTTTTTGCGATTCGGCACTGAGTCGCTTTAACTGACAATTGCGTGGTCGTACGACGTTGTACCCAAATGAAATAGACACCCTTTTTTCCCCCACAAATAGAGCTTTCTTTTGGTGGTATTTGATCCCCTCTGCGTCACTTCTGATCACTGCTATTAACAAAAAAAGAGCGACAATTTTGAAAAAAAAAAACAAAAAAAAAACCCACCTTTTTACTTTTTGCTATAATACATATCCAAAAAAAAAAAAAAAAAAAAATGTATTCTTCAGTTTTGGCCGATTTATATTCTTCCTCATATTTGTGGTAAAAAAAAAAAAAAAATCACGATTGGCGTTTGATTGGTTTGCGCAAAAGTTGCTGCGTTTACAAACCATGAGAATTCCTTCATGGCGTTTTTACAATTTTTTTTTTTTTTTACTAGTAATGGTGGCGATCTGTGATTTTTATCGGGACTGCGTTATTGGGGCGGACATGTTGGACATTTTTGACACTTTTTTGGGACCAATGACATTTATACAGCAATCAGAAATTTAGATATCCACTAATTACTGTATAAATGTCATTGGCAGTGAAGGGGTTAACCTACAGGGGGCGATCTAGGGTCTAACTGTGTTTCCTAGACGTGCTCTAACTGTGAGGGGGGTGGGCTGGCAGGGACTTGTAGCCAGGTTTATTTAAAAGGTTGCAGGTAAATCAAATAAACAAAACAGAAAATAAATCCTTGCCATCCAGGCACTAACTAAACATTTCCAGTTTCCTAACTCAGAGATGAAGGGCTTCTCCCAGTCACCTACAAAGCAAAGATCATGCAAACCTTTTGTTTCAATCATAAAGCAAAGTTCAGTTCATCATCTCTCTCAGGCTTGATGGCTCCTGAGTCCCAGGCCAGAGCAAATCTTTGCTCTACTCCTGCTTATTTGTACTACCTATTGGCGGACACAAGTGTACCACAAAATCTGGTCCGGAACCAACCCTGCCAAGGTGGCTGGCAAAACCCGGACCGGATTACACCTTTCTGTAAATGAACGCATGCGATGCGAAACATAACATCCATTGATCATCTCGCCTTTCATAATGCCTATATATATATATATTTTTTTTTTTCCATGGGACGTACACGCATTGCATGCCAAGTGCTGTGTAGGTTTTCAGGTGTTTATTACCTCTCAGATTATAGTACTCCCCTGACAATAAAAGTTTAATTAACCATTAAAGAAACAAAGTTAACACAAGAAAAAAAAAATTAGTCAACATTTTATTTTGTAAAACTGATTACATAACACCACACTATATCTAAAAGCAAAAAACAAACAAAAACAAAAAAAAAAAACATGGTTTTATGACAGTGGAGGGCCATTGACAAAAGTAGAAGAGTAAGCACAGAGCAATTTTTAAGTTTGAACATAGACGGGCAGATGTTTTACCCCCAATAATGGGCAGTGACACCATTTGCTTTCAAACCTGCTGGTATACACTTCAATCGTCAGTGCAACTTAGCACTACGTCCAGCAAGTTAAGAAAATTGTTGGGTGCAATAATGAGGGTTTCCATGCTATGGCAGCAATTGTTACGGCTTCTTATACCACATGATTCTCATTAATTCATCGTACCGGGCTATCAGAATCAGAGCATATATTTTCAAGTCAGCCATGATTGCTTGTAACAGATACGATTTAAAACCTTCACACAACAGCCCCTTAAGGGAGTCCTAATGCCAGGAGGCAGGACAGATGTATGTATCATGAGATCACTGTAATAGGTTGTCACAGCGGTCACATAAGCAGAAGCCTGTCCTGCTGGCTCCCGATTATAAACAAAAGACCATGAGCTTTCTGTGACAGCCTGATCACTGTGCCGGGAGCACACAACGAGCATTCTCTCAGCAGAGATACCATGGTCCTAATGCACACATATGTATGAACTGCTCTGTAGTTTGTTTCACACCCAATATAATGGAATATTGAACAAACTACTACTACTACTACCTGTAAGAGCTCTACTACAGGTGCTGGTCATATAATTAGAATATCATCAAAAAGTTGATTTATTTCACTAATTCCTTTCATAAAGTGAAACATGTATATTACATACATTCATTACACACAGACTGATACGTTTCAAATGTTTATTTCTTTTAATTTTGATGATTATAACTGATGACTAAGGAAAATCCCAAATTCAGTATCTCAGAAAATTTGAATATTGTGAAAAGGTTCAATATTGAAGATATCTGGTGCCATACTCTGATCAGCTAATTAACTCAAAAAACCTGCAAAGACCTTTAAATAGTCTCTCAGTCTAGTTCTGTAGGCTACACAATCAAGGGGAAGACTGCTGACTTGACAGTTGTCCAAAAGATGACCAATGACACCTTGCACGAGGAGGGCAGGACACAATAGGTCATTGCAAAAGAGGCTGGCTGTTCACAGAGCTCTGTGTCCAAGCACATTAATAGAGAGGTGAAGGGAAGGAAAAGATGTGGTAGAAAAAAAGTGTACAAGCAATTGGGATAACAGCACCCTGGAGAGGATTGTGAAACAAAACCCATTCAAAAATGTGGGGGAGATTCACAAAGAGTGGACTGCAGCTGGAGTCAGTGCTTCAAGAACCCTACGCACAGACATATGCAAGACATGGGTTTCAGCTGTCGCATTCCTTGTGTCAAGCCACTCTTGAACAACAGACAGCGTCAGAAGCGTCTCGCCTGGGCTAAAGACTGCTGCTGAGTTGTCCAAAGTTATGTTCTCTAATGAAAGTAAATTTTGCATTTCCTTTGGAAATCAGGGTCCTAGAGTCTGGAGGGAGGAAGAGATGAGAGGCACACAATCCACGCTGCTTGAGGTCCAGTGTAAAGTTTCCACAGTCAGTGATGGTTTGAGGTGCCATGTCATCTGCTGGTGTTGGTCCACTGTGTTTTCTGAGGTCCAAGGTCAACGCAGCCGTATACCAGGAAGTTTTAGAGCACTTCATGCTTCCTGCTGCTGACCAACTATATGGAGATGCAGATTTAATTTTCCAACAGGACTTGGCACCTGCACACAGTGCCAAAGCTACCAGTACCTGGTTTAAGGACCATGGTATCCCTGTTCTTAATTGGCCAGCAAACTCGCCTGACCTTAACCCCATAGAAAACCTATGGGGTATTGTGAAGAGGAATGTGTGATAAGCCAGACCCAACAATACAGAAGAGCTGAACGCCACTATCGGAGCAACCTGGGCTCTCATAACACCTGAGCAGTGCCACAGACTGATCAACTCCATGCCACGCCACATTGCTGCAGTAATTCAGGCAACAGGAGCCCCAACTAAGTATTGAGTGCTGTACATGCTCATACTTTTCATGTTCATACTTTTCAGCTGGCCAAAATTTCTAAAAATCCTTTCTTTGTATTGGTCTTAAGTAATATTCTAATTTTCTGAGATATTGAATTTGGGATTTTCCTTAGTCAGTTATAATCGTCAAAATTAAAAGAAATAAAAACATTTGAAATATATCAGTCTGTTTGTAATGAATGAATATAATATACAAGTTTCACTTTTTTAATGGAATTAGTGAAATAAATGAACTTTTTGATGATAATTATATGACCAGCACCTGTATATGGCAAAAAATGATGCTGACTCCCCTCCTAAATATTAATTTAAGTGAAAGGTACTGTTGACAAGGACATCATAGAAAATTGTGCCCTTCCAACAGTTGGGGGAAGACCCTTTTCTGTTCCAGCAAGCCAGCATCATAAAGACATGATTTGATGAGTTTGGCGTGGGGTAGTGATGAGTTAAGGTTCAGGCTGATACCGAGGGAAGCTGACACATGACAGGAGGCTACCGGCCCAATCAGCTGCAGCCCAGGAAATTTCCCACCCCACAGTCGCACATGAAGTGATAGGGATTCTAGTGACATCACTGAACTAATATAGCCACATTGTCCAAGTATAGCTATGTCATTGACCAAATAGGGGCATGTGGCCATATTAGGTCATCAATGTCCTCAGAATCCCTGCCCCTTTGTTAAGCCTCACACACACTATTAGTTTTTTTTTGTTCAACACAGCAGGCAACAAAAAACTTACTGTACTAACTATCCGATGCTAGTACAGCAATCTCCCTCACTGAGCTATTGTGTTCTGGGGGAGCGGTCAGCGCTTTCAGCCATTGGCTAAAACCGCTGATTGGATGCAGATCAGCAGACCTTTTTTGGTCATACCCCTTCGACAGGAGCCGGATGTTCAGTCTGCTTCTGTCAGACAGGCTGCCGTACACATGGGCCAAACGGCAGCAGGTTCAATAGATACCACCTGTTATTCGGCCCTTTAGGTAAGGCCATGGGGTGGGGAATTCCCTAGCTGCAGCTTGTTAGTCCAGCTGCCTGATATCACATGATAGCTTCTGACTACAACTTAACGCATCAATAGTGTGGAAGAACCTGAGTGTACTGTACACAGCTCTGACTTCAGCCTTACAGAACACCTTATTCTGAATATGAGCCAGGTCTTCTCATCCAACATGAATACCTGACCTCACAAATGCTCTTTTGGCTGAATGGTCACAAAACACACCAAGATCCTCCAAAATTGTGAGGCAAGTCTTTCAAAAAGAATAGAGGATGTTGGGGGTGTCCAGCACGCTCATACAGATGTACATGAAATTTTGACCATATAGGCCAGTGATGGCGAACCTTGGCACCCTAGATGTTTTGGAACTACATTTCCCATGATGCTCAGCTATACTGTAGAGTGCATGAGCATCATGAGAAATGTCCCAGCGATCTATAGTTCCAGTGGTTGGTTGGGCATAAGCTATATCAGTGATGGCAAACCTTGGCACCCCAGATGTTTTGGAACTACATTTCCCATGATGCTCATGCACTCTACAGTGTAGCTGAGCATCATGGGAAATGTAGTTCCAAAACATCGGGGGTACCAAAATTCACCATCACTGATATAGCGTATGCCCAACCAACCACTGGAACAATAGATCACTGACGTCTTTCCTTCCTCACAAGCTGTTGGGAAAAGGGATGCTCAACACTGATCTATAATCAGAAGCATATTGGGCTCCTATAATTGGTTATTTTCTACATCTCTTTCGTTTTTTTAATTGGGATTTACTGTATGTACTACGAAACATTTTGTTTTGCCTATAGTATTTTTTTTGTACAGATTAGCAACCCTTTACCGCCTACTGTAATTGCTTACTTGGGGCACTGATTACATCTGTTTATATGGTTACATTCTTGTACGGACTTATAGCTGTTTCGTATTTTTGTAAAATTAATAAAAAAAAATAAATACATATTTGCCTTTATATCCACTTGAAGACTAGGCCTTTTCTGGCACTTTTTGTTCACATGTATCATTTTTTTTTTGCTAGAAAATTACGTAGGACTCCAAAACATTATATATTTTTTAAAGCAGAAGCCCTACAGAATAAATTGGTGGTTTGTGCAAATTTTTATGTCTCACGGTATTTGCGCAGCGGTTTTTCAAATGCAAATTTTTGGAAAAAATACATGTTTTTTTAATTTTAATGCAAAAAAAACACAATATAATAATACCCAATTTTGTTGTAAAAAACATAAAAGATGATGTTATGCTGAGTAAATAGATACCAAACATGTCATGCTTTAAAACTGCAATAAATTTTTATTTTACATAGGCGATGCTTTAAAAGTGGTTTTAAACTCTGTTACACCACTTGTACCCTACAGGCAAGCCAATAATAAGGATTACCTGTAGGTACCATGAATATCTCCTAAACTTGCACAGTTTAGGAGATATTCACTATATACGTTTTTGCCGACGTCATTGGCGCATGCGCACTGAAGAAACAGCCCACTGGTGCCATTTCTTCAGTGACGTCATCGCGGCTCTGGCCAATCATAGCGCCGGAGCCCGCAAACCCGGAAGAAGCTCTGGGAAGCAAGTTGACAGTGGTGTGCGTGGACCACTGCAACAGCTTCAATCTCAGGTAAGTATTTCATAATGAGCAAGTATGCGATGCATACTTGCTCATTGTGCCTTTGTCTTGCAGAGTTTTTTTTTTTTGAGGTTTAAAATCTCTTTAAAAGCCTTTTGCAGGTTACCACTAGAGATTTACATAGGAAGTCTGATGCTAGAATTACTGGCCATGATCTGACGTTCGCAGTATACCTCAAATATGTGTGTGACTATCACTAACATTTTTTTTAATCACTTTTATTGCTGTCACAAAGAATGTAAGCATGGATGTGACAGGTGCTCTTTATGGAGAGATCTGGGGTCTAAGACCCCAAATCCCTCCTCTGCACCTAAACGCATTCAAAACACCAAGATCGGTGCTTTTGTTTTTTGAAAATGGTGCCGTTGACATTGGGGCAACCTGGAAGTGATGTCAAGCCATCTCTTCCAGGTTACTATACTGAACAGCTGATACCGGCTTTGTCTGATCAGACAGCTCAGATCTCCCGTTGGGACAGGAGAGCCAGAGCAAGCCGCGGAAGGCAGAAGGGGGTGGGGTTATTACAAGCACTGGGAGGGGATGACCCCCCCCCCCCCCTTTGTAATATCAATTGAGCAATCATCCACTTGGAGACTGATGATGTACCAGGTACTTGACTGGCTGGCACATGGATAATCAGTGGCATAATATTACAGTGAGACCTATGTACAATTAAAGCCAGATACAAAATTAAAGGAGCACCCCATTCGGACACACTTATTGGTATTTAAATTGACTCAGCACAACTGTTGAAAGGATTCTAAATTTCATTCTGTACATCTAGCTACCCTGATAGCTAAAGTTCCATAGTCATCAATGTCTTTGTATTCTGAATATAAGCTTGGGGGGAAATGCAGTCCAATGTGTTCCCTAGTCCTAGCAATGCCCCGTTTGCCAGCCGAATGCAGGCTCACCCACACACACCAAAGCATAAGAGAAAGTTTGCATAGCACAGAAATGTACAACTAGTTGCTACAGTCCTGCTAGGAAACAATTCAGTTAATCATGGTATTGGCATACAAAAGGGTAAACCAAGTGGAGTTTTGACGCTTGAGCTGCCTTAGCAGAGCCACATCATCCACAATGCAACCTAGTCAGAAGCCTCGGGTCTGGTGAGTGCCAATGGGGTTCAATTACCACCTTTAGTAAAATAAGGGAAAGCTTAAAGGGTCAGCCTGCCTTTCACACATCAAGGCAAGATATATTTGTAGGCCTTTTGTGTCTGATGAATGAGCAATGCACAAGGGGCAGCTTCTCTGCAATCCTTCCCAATTGTAAGGATCCGAGGCGGCGGGGCAAGCTGTCACTTTGCCTAGACCCCCATTGCGCCTTAATCCATCTTTGCCTCTTAGCATTTGCACATCTGTAAATTAACCCCTTTTTGTTCCTACAACAAAACTGAATTCAATCTCCTCCTGTAAGGTGAGAGCTCCAGTATCACTTTATAAAAAATAAAAAAAAAAACATCCTGACTACATTAAAGCTAAAATTATGCTAAACAGGTAACATGTAAAAGTCTGCCTTGTTACAATTCACATTGTAAAAATATTTGTTTATTTTTCCCTCCCGCAGGTCGTTACGCTTAAGCTTGGTTAACATAATAAAAAATGAAAATCTGAAACCAGCAACTGGAAATCGCACAACTTTAAAAACGTCACTACACATGGAAATGTACATCATTTTACATTGCCCCGCTAATACAAAAAGTTGTCTCTTTGGACAAGTTGTTTCAGCTCTAAATTCACGTTGCTGTGGGCTGGTCATCAGAGGGATTCCTGCAGAAAAAAAAACAAAAAAACATAGGAAGATGGTTAGTGCTGGCTTCAATATGTGACAGTCAGTGAGCTAAAGCAAAGATCCACAAGGAAGGGGGAAATAAAGATAAAGGAAGAAATTCTACACACACATAATATATATACATATATATATATATATATATATATACACACACACACACACACACACACACACGATAAAAAGCTTTCTGTGTGCAGCAGCCCCCCTAATACTTACCTGAGCCCCATCTCAGTCCAGCATTGTTCACGAGTTCCTTTGCTGTCCGAGACTATCCCTCCTGATTGGCTGAGACACAGCAGCAGCGCCATTGGCTCCCACTGCTGTCAATCAAAGTCAGCTAGCCAATCAAAAAAGAGAGGGGCAGGGCCGCAGCTCCGTGTCTAAATGGAAACAGGGAGCTGTAGTTCAGATTGGGTGCCCCCGCAGCAAGCTGTTTGCTATGGGGGCACTCAACAGGAGGGAGGGGCCTGGTGTGCTGAAGAGGAACCCAAGAGGAGGAGGATCCGGGCTGCTCGATGCAAATCCACTGCACAGAGGCAACCCACCCCCAAAAAAAACAGACTTTACAATCGCTTTAAAGTGGTAGTAAACTTTTAGGGGGCAAAAAAAATGGCTGAGCCACAATGACATCACTCTCGTACATTCACGTGGGAGTCATGGCCAGGGCATAGAGCTCTGAAGGGACAGCATGAGTACGCCGTTCCTTCAGAGCCCATGTGCCTGTGACATCACCAGCTGCAGAAACACTGATTAACTCCTAAATGGTAAGTTTTATTATAAGCTTACCGCTTTAAAAAGGAAAGGGAAACAGCCAGCAGGTACCTGTGGAGTATGAGAAAGAATACACTCCGGTGACAGAGAGGTTGACTGCTGTGACTGAGACTCTACTACCCCGCTGACCTGGCTTTTGAAACCCTGAGGGAGGGGAGGACGTAACCCTGGTAAAGGACAAGTTTTACAGGCGGCGAGCCAAAAGTTAGATTTTTGTTAGGTTTTGTTTGTTCTGGAAACAATAAAGAGTGTTTTACTTTTACAAATATATCTATATGTAACATATACACACACATTTAGGATATATATATATATAAATAAAATGCGGACACAGGCACAATTTTCATACTTTTGGCTCTGTATGCCGCCAGAACAAAATTAAATTTAAACAATCCAATTGAATTTGAAGTGCAGACTGTCAGCTGTAATTCAAGGGGTTGACCATAAATATAAAGTACAAATTTTAGGAACTGCAACCATTTTTAATACACAGTCACTCCATTTTGAGGGGCTGAAATTGGACAAATGAATACAATCATAAATAAAATGTTCATTTTTAATATTTTGTTGAGAATCCTTTACTGGCAATGACTGCCTCAAGTCTTGAACCCATGGGCATTACCAAAGACTGGGTTTCCTCCTTTCTGACGCTTTGCCAGGCTCTAACTGCAGCTGCCTTCAATTGTTCTATTTGTGGCTCTTTCTGCCTTTCGTTTTTGCCTTCAGCAAGTGAAATGCATGCTAAATTGGGTTGCAATCAGGTGAGTGACCATTGCAGAATATTTCACTTATTTTCCTTCAAAAGCTCCTGAGTTGCTCTTGCAGTGTGTTTTGGATCATTGTCCATCTTTACTGTGAAGCACCGTCCAATCAACTTTGCTGCATTTGGCTGAATCTGGACTGACTCTGTCTTCTGTCACATCATCAACACCAATGACCCAGTGCCACTGGAAATCATGCATGCCCATGCCATCACACCACCTCCATCATGTTTTACAGATAACGTTGTGTGCTTTGGATCGTGAGCTGCTCCAAGCCTTCTTTCTCCACACTTTTTTTTTCCTGTCATTCTGGTACAGAACTGGTCTGGCTTTTTTAGATGTTTTTTGGCAAAGTCTAATCTGGCTTTTCTATTATTCAAGCTTATGAATGGTTTGCACCTTGTGCTGAACCCTCTGTATTTGCTCTTGTGAAGTCTTCTCTTGATTGTGGACTTTGACAATGATACGCCCACCTCCTGGAGAGTATCCTTCACTTGTTTGTATGTTGTGAATGGGTTTTTCTTTACCACAGAGAGGATCCTGCGATCATCCACCACTGTTGTCTTTCATGGACGTCCAAGGCCTTTTTATGTTGCTGAGCTCACTAGTGGGTTCTTCTTTCCTCAGAATGTACCAAACTGTTGATTTAGCCACTCCTAATGTTGCTGCTATCTCTCTGATGGATTTGTTTAGTTTTTGAAGCCTTACAAACGGCCTGTTTCACTTGCATGGACAGCTCCTTTGAACGCATGATGTAGGTTCACAGCATTAGATTCCAAATACCACACTTAGAATCAACTCCAGACCTGCTTAATTGATGAAGAAATAACAGAGTAGCCCACACCTGGCCATGAAACATATTTTGATTCAATTGTCCAATTACTTTTGGTCTCTTGAAAAAGGGATGATGGCTATTCTTAAGAGCTGTAATTCTCCTAAACCCTTCCTCCGATTTTGATGTACATACCCTCAAATTAAACCCGAGTGTGTGCACTTTTAGCCCATAACCATTATAGAACTATAGCTTGAATATGTTTTGGTAAATACTTGAACACATTAAAAAGTGTGCCTGTGTCCAATATATATGGACCTAACTGTGTGTGTGTGTGTGTGTGTGTGTGTGTGTGTGTGTGTGTGTGTGTGTGTGTATATATATATATATATATATATATATATACATACACATATACACACACACACACACACACAGTATCTCACAAAAGTGAGTACTCCCCTCACATTTTTGTAAATATTTTATTATACCTTTTCATGTGACAACACTGAAGAAATGACACTTTGCTACAATGTAAAGTAGTGAGTGTACAGCTTGTATAACAGTGTAAATTTGCTGTCCCCTCAAAATAACTCAACACACAAAATGAAAATGTCCAAATTGGGCCCAAAGTGTCAATATTTTGTGTGGCCACCATTATTTTCCAGCACTGCCTTAAAGCGGAGGTCTGTGCTTCCCTGCAAAAATTAAAAGCCAGCAGCTACATATACAGTAGCTGCTGACTTTTAATAATAGGACACTTGCCTGTCCTGGAGTCCAGTGATGTAGGCACCCGCCGCCGATCTTCGGATCGGGTGCAGCCGCATCCATTGCGGCTAAGGGATCCCGGACTTGTAGCATTACAGCTTCACGCTGGGCACCTTACTGCGCATGCGTGAGGCTCCGCTGCGCTCTGCTATTGGCCAGGCAGCCAGTAGCAGAGTGAGGAGGGAGCCGGGCTGCTGACGTCAGTGGCTGCCGGCCCGAGCCCCCAGGATGTGTGGAAAAGGACGCCTGTCTAAAGACAGGCGTACTCTTCCCCCTCCCCCCCGAAAGGTGCCAAATGTGACACCTGGGGGGTGGGGGAATACAACCAGCGGAAGTTCCACTTTTGGGTGGAACTCCGCTTCAACCCTCTTGGGCATAGAGTTCACCAGAGCTTCACAGGTTGTCACTGGAGTACTCTTCAACTACTCTATGACGACAACACGGAGCTGGTGGATGTTAGAGACCTTGCGCTCCTCCTCCTGCTGCCCCCTGGTCCTCCTCTCTGTCCGAGGGGCCCAGTTCACCGTCAGAGAGGTCCACTGGGGTCCCTGTGACCCCCGAAGCCATTTCCGGATCAGAGTCCTCCCCTGAAGAACAAGGAGGCGGAGGACGCTTCCTAGGAACCTGATGGGCGACATCCGCCCGGGGGAGAAACTCACTAAAGACCGCCCACAGCTGGTCCAAAAAAGCCCCTTGCGCAGATTGCGCTGTCGCTGAATCCTCCTCAGTAGGCCCAGCAGGATAGTCTGCCATCGTTTTTCCCCCAAAAATCACCCTCAGCAAAAAGCAGGTGGATACTTCGTTTGAGGCACCCCACACAGCCACACACCACCGCCCCACAGAACACCAGGGACACCCAGGAGGACTGCCCCCGCCGCTACCAGCACCCACAGGAGAGCCCAGCTATACTTGCTGTTTGCTGCCTGTAACTAAGGACCGTCAGAAAAGCTGCGCTGCCAGGAGCACACACCGTTCCAAAGAGAAAGCAAAACGTCTGCAGCACGTTTTTCACAGCAGCAGGGGACTCCAATATGGCCGCCGAGTATACTCTAGAGGCTCAAACCACCTGCAGGGGAATGTGTACTACTGCAAATGGCCGCTCTGAGCGCTAGAGGGAAAGCTTCATATGCCCAATATGTCCGCGACCACGGGAAAATGGCGGCGGTCTACTGCAAAATGGCGGCGGATCGCTGCATGGCAGCGAAAAATCCCAAAAACGCTAACGATCGGGTGCGGAGCGGATTGGTGGCCATAACCAGTGGCTACCAAGAAAATCGCCAGGAGATCGTCGGTCCCACCTCCATCCCTAAAAAAAAAAAAGGGGGGGGGGGGACGACGACTCTAAATCACCACTCCAGTCGGGCGTAGCGGATAGCCACTCGTTTGCAGACCTTCCACCCATTCCTGGGCGGGATGCTGCCGGCCGAAGAAAACGCCCGAACCGGACCGGAATCCGGGACTTCGGCGCAGGTGGAGGCAACCGCAGGCTGCCCGCACGGAACGGGCACGATGCGGCGGGTCCCCATACCGCGGGACTGGCTCGCATTGGTCGGTCAGGCCGGGGAAAGTACAGAGTCCGAACGACCCTCTATGCCCCAACCGGCTTCTTGATAGCAGACTTCATTCGCTTGATAGAAGTAAGTAGTAAAAGAAAATGAAAAAGAAAATAACGGTCACAATCAAGACCGCAAGTCCCCTAAGGGAGCCAGGTCAACTCCTATGCAAACTAGGCATTGAAAATGATGAGCTATGCTGGATGTGGAGGGTTTATGTGGGAAGAGAGGACGGCCCCGTGGGAGGGGCCAGCTGGTTCTTTTCCCTGCCTAGTTAACTCCTAGTTGGACAAGCATAAAGCCCACATGTCATCAAGAGCTGCGTCTGTCAGTGAACGTAGGAGAAAATCAAGTTCTATTAGCTCTACTGTCAGTCTCTTGTGAGAGCCGCTGCCTGAGTGCCGGTGAAGGTCAGCCACTCTCAGCCATTGCCCTTCTTTGTGAATCTTTGCCACCCACTTGTGAATCTACTGTTACAGTTGGAGTTTACTATTTTTCCCCTACAGCTGCAGTCACTAATCTGTAACAAAGTGTGTCCCAGGTTGTGCAGGTTGCTACATGTAGAAATCTTCTCTGCAGGATACCGGTTCCTGGCTATAAAATTTTTGCACAGCATGGGTTAACGGCTTTGGGCTTAACTGCATTCAAGGCGGTCCAGCAAGGACCCACCCCCTTCCTCCACTGAGAAAAGCCATTCATTGCTTACAGTGTATTTAACACAATCTCTGAGAGCGTGTTTGTGTGTTGAGGGTGAGCGTGGGTCTCTTGTCCTGCTATTTGAAATCTGAAGTCCTCTGATTACCCCCATACCCCCCTGCAGCCAGAATCTTCTGGGCAGAGTTGGGTTTAATATGAACTGAGGGACCTGTCATAGGCATTCTTCCAGAGTGCCAATTATACCCTTCCCTGCTCCCTCTCCATTCATGGAATCAGTACTATAGGTGCGCTTTGATCTATGAAAGGAGGACAGGCAGATTAAAGGTCTGACTCCTCAATTCATAGATCACTTTCTATTCATGGAAGCTATAGTACAACTTCTATAAATGGAGAAGGGCAAAAAGGGTAGGCATAGTCAGCACTCTAAGACCCCCATACACACACTTCGATTTTCTGCAGATTTTTGTCTTCAAATTTACCAAAACCATGTAGTGCAAGGGTCTGCCTGATTGCATACAAATTGAAACTCCTAAGGTTTGACCTCATATTATATGGTTTTGGTAAATCTGAAGACAAAAATCTAATAGTGTGTATGGGGTCTTAAAGTGATACTAAAGTCTCTTTTTATAAAATAACAAACATTTTATACTTACCTCCTCTGTGCAGTGGTTTTGCACAGAGCAGCCCAGATCCTCCTCTTCTTGGGTCCCTTTTGGTGCTCCTGGCCCCTCCCTCCTGTTGAGTGCCCCCTCAGCCAGCAGCTTGCTATGGGAGCACCCGAGCTGCAGCTCCCTGTGTCCATTCAGACACGGAGCCGCAGCCCGGCCCCGCCCACCCCTCCTCATTGGCTCACTGACTTTGACAGCAGTGGGTGCCAATAGCGCTTTGCTGCTGTCTCAGCCAATGAGGAGAGAGAGTCCCAGACAGCCGAGTCTCTCATACAACACTGCTGGATTGAGATGGGGCTAAAGTAAATATTAGCGGAGCTGAGGGTTGCTGCTGCAAACAGAAAAAACAGTTTTTTTTTATGCATGAAGATAAAAAATCTGCCTTTACAACCACTTTAAAGAGTGCCTATGAGGACCAGTCCCTTGTATTGTATTAACCCATGCAGCATCAGGAGAATACGGCTGCGGTGGTAAAGAGGGGATCAGAGGATTTCGGATTTCAACTAAAATCGCAGCAAACAGCAAAAGGGACACCACGCACTGACTGTAAATACCGTCCCTTATGGTGATTTTTGGTTTAAGAAGTTTTGACTTAAGTTCTGTTTTAAAAAAATTGCAAAAAGAAGTATATGATTTATTAACCACTTCCCTACTGCCGTATGCATAATGATGGCCGGGAAGTGGTTCTGTTATCCTGGCTGGGCGTCATATGACGTCCAGCAGGATAAGAAGTCGGCACGAGCCCGCAGATCGATCAGTGGTGTGGTGGGTCAGTCTGACACACAGTATCTAAGGTCTAGGTAAAGAGCTTCTGTCAGAAGCTCTTTACCATGTGATCAGCCGTGCTGATCACAGTGTAAACAGAAAGGAAAGAGCCATTGATCGGCTTTTCCTTTTCTCGAGTCTGCAGACGCGAGTAAAGGAGAGCCGATCTGTGGCTCTCCTGACGGGGGGGCACCTCATTAGTGCTGCCTCATCAGTGCTAATCAGTACTGCTTCATCAGTGCCCGTCAGTGCAGCCTCATCAGTGCCCGTCAGTGAAGGAGAAAATGTACTTATTTACAAAGTTTTGTGACGGAAAAAAAAAAGAAAAAAAATATTTTTCTTCAAAATTTTTCAGGCTTTTTTTTTATTTGTAGCGCAAAAAATAACCCCGAGGTGATCAAATACCACCAAAAGAAATCTTTATTTGTTGGAACAAAATGATAAAAATTTTGTTTAGGTATTTATTCAAAATGCAACAGCGCTGAAAGTCGAAAATTGGACTGGGCGGGAAAGGGGGAAAGTGCCTAGTATTGAAGTGGTTAAAAAAGTGTCAAACTTTGTTGTAGGACACACTTTGACTTACTGTAAACCAAACGAATACACGTCACACAGGATGTTGTTTCAAACTGTGAAAAAATTGGTGAAGTTATGATCCGTGAAAGGGGGAAAGGGCGGGTCAGGTTAAAAGCTGAAAGTCGCGACAACGTAAAACTTATTTATGGATTTGTTTTAAAAATAGTAAAACAAGGTTGTTTATTTCTAAAGAAAACCACCATAAACTAGTGGAGCCCCAATAAAAAACGCGATGTTTATTTTTTTTTCGGACTTTTTAAAACTTCTTTTTATAAAAAAAAGAAAAAAAAAAGGCAGTGTTTTGAA
>BLSH010289677.1:844534-885842 GCA_018402905.1 Glandirana rugosa
TATAATATACGGGACTATAAGAGCATGCATAAAACCGATCCTTCGGGCTGTGACTTTCTTCTTAAAAAATATCTTGTGCCTTTCTTTATAGGTGCTTAAGTGATGTTAGCAGGGCATATAATATGACTTTTCATCTGTGATATCACTTCTAGGTGCTCAAGCCTCTCACCTGGAGTGTGCTAAACAGAAGCACATAAAGGTATCTTTGTGTGGTAAGGGATCAGTTCCACCACTAGGGGTCCTCGGTCTCCTGCTCCTTCCTCTTGCTTCCTTCTCTACTCATATAAGCTCCATACCATCAGTTGTTTCTCTGGGGTCATCTCGGGGGGGTATGTGGGGGCAACAAACAAAACCTCTCTTGGTGCAAATAACGTTTTAACAAGGAAGCAAGAGGAAGGAGCAGGAGACCGAGGACCCCAGTGGTGGAATATATTTATATATATTTTATTATAATTTTTACTACACTTAGATCTTATTATATCAGGACTTTACAAGTGTTAGCGCTCCACCCCTTTTACCTGTGTTTAGATTATGTTAGATGGACTGTAGTGCGATTCTGCAAAAAGCATTAAAAACGCATAGGTGTGAACCAAGCCTAAGACCCCCAAATCCCTCCTCTGCCTTTAAAAGCATTTAATCAAAGCAAGATTGGTGTGATCAAATGCTTTTGATTTTTTAAAAATGGTGTAGTCGCCAGCCGGCTGGTTGACTGGGACTTTCGGTGGGATGGGAGATTGCAGTAAAGCCGCTGGAAGGTTTGGAGAGAGAAACGTCCCCTCCTGCTGCTTGTAAAAGCAATCCAGTGGCTAGTTAGTCATTAGGATTGATTTTATAAGAGAGCTGACCGGTACCGGGGTGATGCCTGCATCTGCCATCTTTCTACAATCAACTTTACAAAAACAATGTAATATGAGGCCATACCTACACTGGCCTCTAATCAGTATATAAATCAGGCAGGCCCTTGTACTACATACAGTAGATGTTGGCTGATCTAAAGAAAGTTGTACAATTAAATTGAATGTGTGTGAAGAGCAGAAAAGCAATAGGTTTTAAAGAAGGATGGCGAGGATGGTAAACACTGAGGATAGAAGACACTGTCATTTCAGTTAGTTATCCTCAATGTAATATCACAGTGAGGCATAGTTGTACTCTTTATACCACACTGACCATTGACTCTTTTTTGTTGTTCTTTTAAAAAATAACGGACATGTTATACTTACCTCCTCCTCTGTGTAGTGGTTTTGCACAGAGCAGCCCAGATACTCCTCCTCCTCTCGGGTCCCTCCCTCCTGTTAAATGCCCCCACAGCAAGCGGCTTGCTATGGGTGCGCCCAAGCCAAGCCACAGCTCCCTGTGTCCATTCAGACACGGAGCAGCGGCCCATCTCCTCTCTCTCCTCATTGGCTCACTGACTTTGATTGACAGCAGCGGGAGCCAATGGCAATTCACTGCTGTCTCAGCCAATGAGGAGGGAGAGTCTCGGAGAGTCTCAGATGCAACACTGCTGGATTGAGATGGGGCTCAGATAAGTATTAGGGGGGCTGCTGCACACTGAATGCCTTTTATCTTAATGCATAGAATGCATTAAGATGAAAAAAAAAAAACCTTCTGCCTTTGCAACCGCTTTTATCTCTCACCAATAAACTGCATTATAAAAAAAAAAAAGACCATGATGTGGTGTAATCCTTCCCGCTCCATCCAAAAAGAAAACAAAAATGACTCGGCTGGAGGTTTCATGTGAGTAATGTGTGCAGTTTAGAGACATCTGATTGGTTACCTCATGATCCTGATCCGGGTCCTGATCCTGATCCTGATCTTGATCCTGACTTGGCACTTCCGAAAAGATCCCCTTCTTCGGTCTCCCTCTAGGTCTTTTTGGGGTTAAGGGCAATAAAGTAGGGTGGTGCAATATAATCTTCTTTGGGCGACCTCTCTTTTTAACCTCAAAGGTCCCTGACACAGGAGCCAACTAAAAAAAAAGAGGAGTTAAACAAGTTATTGCTTGGTAAGGTTAAGAAAGCATTTAAACACAGAGAGAGAACCCTACAACCCTGACAGGGACATAACCTATTCCCACTGTGCTGAAAAAATGCTCTTATTACTGTGTCTTTGGTGCTGTCAGAAAAAAAAACATTGTGGAAGAGGAGATCCTGAACTGGAAAACCTGAAGACCCTGGTTCTTTTACAGGGATCAAACGCAACTAGCTTCCTCAATGGAGACTACTTTGAATCCAACATTTCTCAAAATACACAGAGCTGGTTCTTTGGACAATGACAGGAAATTGGGTGGGGTGGGGGAATGGCTGTCTGGAGGATTCCCTTCCACCTTGCTCTCTTTCCCCCTCCAGGCACCAGCCCACTCCCTTTCCCCATGTTCCTCTGATTCCATTCTTCAACCTACCTGTCTACCTACTACAGCTTTACTTTTTCTGCTAAGGTGCTTAAAAGGTTAAAAAAATGGACCCATGGACTCTGTAACAGTACCTAATGAAGTATTGTTTTACATATTAAAGTGGAGCTTCACTCTCTCAATTAACAATGACTATTTTTAATCCTTAGGCTGCTAGCATTAGTACACAGATAGGAAGATATATCATATTTACTTTTTTATTTACAGTTCTTCAGTTACTTCCTGGTTTACAGGCCTAGGCAAATGATGCCATATATCCCAGGAGTCTTCAAGGAGGGGTTTTCTCAGCTAAGCACACCCTCCTGCCTGCATGCCTGAGCTAAGGGCAGATGGATTCCAGGAAGTAAATGCTACCTGAATCATCTGCCCTTACTCAAGATGGCCACAGCCATAAATGCTAGGTGGTGTATTTCAAAGTGATTTCTCAGCAAAATAAAGTGTGGAGACATGGATGGATGGGGAAGTTTGCTTTGAATATTAACCCCTTTGCGGTGGCCGCCTACAGGCCCTTTAAGTGTTCTAAAAGCCTGGGAGGCAGGCATTCGGGTCATATGAACACGGTGATTGGTGGTCACATGATTGCAAGTATGGAGCCCTCAGCCCGGTAGATTGTTTTAACAGGGACACGTATGTGCGGTCACTCAGCGTTAGAAGGTTAAAAATGAATTCTGTGGCGTTATTGGTTTGTGGCGCTCAGATGCAGTGTATTTCCGCTTTAACACATTGTGCATGTATGCAATCTGGATTGTTCTTACCTCTGTTAATTGAGAGAGTGAAGTTCTGCTTTAATGTGTAAAACAATACTTCATTAAGTACCGTTCCTCTTGAATAAAGAAAAAAAAAAAAAAAAACAAAGAAAAAAAAAAAACCACGAGATCTTAGAAACTGAAACCATCTATTTATTAAAAAGATGGGAAAGAAGAAGCTCGGTTTGAGCTTTTTTTTTTCAGCTGTGACGTTTGCCCTCACTGGATTAACCACTTGTCAATTCTGACGCTTCTCTCCTACATGTAAAAATCATAATTTTTCTTTTTGCTAGAAAATTACTCTGAACCCCTCAAAATTAAGTATTATTATATATTTTTAGTAGACCCCCTAGGGAATAAAATGGCGGGTGTAGCAATTTTTTATGTCAAACGGTATTTGCGCAGCACTTTTTCAAACGCGATTTTTTTTTTGAAAAAAAAAAAAACTAAAAATTTAATGAATTAAAAAAACAAAAAAAACCCACATGATATTTATCCCTATTTCTTTGTATACTGTGGAAGATGATGTTACGCTGAGTAAATACCAAACATGTCACGCTTTAAAAAAAGGGCACTCGTGGAATGGCGCAGAATCTTGGTACTTAAAAATCTCCATAGACTACGCTTTAATCATTTTTTACAGGTTACCAGTTTAGAGGTACAGAGAAGAAATATTGCTCTCGCTCGAGCGATCGCGGTGATACCTCACATGTGGTTTGAATGGTGTTTACATATGCGGACGCAGCCTACATATGTATTTGCTGCTGTGTGCGAGCACAAGGGCGCTTTAAAAAATGTCCTTGTTATTTGTTTTATTTGTACACTGTCCCTTTAAAAAAAATTTTTAATCACTTTTATTCCTATTACAAGGCATGTAAACATGCCTTGTAATTAGAATAGGGCATGACAGGTCCTCTTTCTGGAGAGATCAGGGGTATATAGGTCCCTTTCCTATGCTGGAAAGCCCGAGCTAAAAAAAACAAAATAGATCTCAGGCTTCCCAGTAAATAAAACGGCAATGTCACATCTGCTGGCGCCAGAAATTATGTCACTTCCGGCCTCCAAGGGTCATAGAGATGGCTGGGGACCATCTGGTCCATGGCAAGATCTATGGTAAACCACTGCCAGATTCATTCTCCATCTTCCTGATCACACGGGAAAGACCAGAGAAGCACCGGAAGGCAGCAGGAGGGGTGGACGCCCTCCCTCCCAACACCTGTAAAAGTAATCAAGCGGCTAAACATCCGATATGATTGCTTTTACACTGCAGGGAATCGTCTGCTATACCTAATAGTCCAACTATACCTGCTAATACAACTAACACTCCCCTTACCACAGACTGACAATGCTGCTGTCCAAAGGTGTCTCCATTGCAGAGTGGAGACACTTTCAGGCTGGGTTCACACTGGTGTGATCACAGACATCACATTGTAATACACACCACATTGCTGTGTACATCCCATGCGATGTCTGTGCGATGCAGATTCAGCTGCACAGTTTGTATGGCTGAAAATGCATCGCATTTGCACCAAAATGGTGCAGGAACCTTTTTTGGTCCACACTGGCTTCGGATCGCATGAGAGTTCACACCTATGCCATCCGATTTCTGTACCATTTCACAGTTGCCCCCTATCATCCAGATGTCTCCACTTCAACTTTCACTTCAAGTTTGCACTGTAATCTGCGAACCGATTTAGGGGTGTCATTAACTTAACTTGACACCCGCAGTGGTTCGCAGATGTCAGTGTGAACCAACTGCGATTCAGGTGCAATGCGGGAACCCGCACAGGAATCGCAGGGTTTCCTGCATCGCACCAGTGTGAACCGGGACCAAGACAGGAATTGTGTTACTGGCCGGATCACTAGGTGAAAATAAAGGAAAAAAAAAAAAGTTCTAAAATTAACTAAGCACAGCCACCACATAAAAGAGTTGATAAGCTTCAATATAGTATTGCGGACCGCAACTTCATCACCAGCCCCTCCTGTCTGGAGGACGGAAGGGAAGAAGGGGGAGGAAAAAGAAAAAGCCCCCTCCCCACACACCCGGGCGTGGTGATGTAGTTGCGGTTCGCCCACTCCCTGGCTGGAGTGTGGACGGCCGCCCTATGTCTCCGGCCTCATCATAGCGCCCGGACCAGAAGTGACGTCAGAGGGCAGACGTGGCTCAGTCACTTCCGGTGGGATCGAGATTAAAATGGATGCTGGCTCATTCAGCCGTCGTCATTACACAGGGAGAACCTCGTGGGGGAAATACATTGAGGATGCTGGAATAAGGTAAATGGCCTAGTGATTTTGAATTAGTGAAACCTGCTACTTCCTCCCTGTCTGCCATCCGACCCCACGCTATGCCATTTGGCATGTGTTGGCGTCTGATTAGGTGAGACAGGGTAACAAGAGTGATGACAAATATGAGTAACAATATACATTTTGATGGCCCCCTCTAGAATATTTTGCACTAAGGAGCTTTTCTTGTGGTGCTTAAGGAGTGGAATTTTTTGGCAAAGCCGGGCGTATGCGGTCCCTACTTTGTCATAGAACTACACTATCCTGTGGATATCATCTCGGTCCAGTGTCCATCAGAAAGGGACTCTCAGGTCTGACACTGGGGTCCTATGTTCCCCTTTGGGCGGTCTTTGGATGCCATAGATATGGAGAGTGGAATAATGTTATCTGTAATGTGATTTTAGGTGAGCAGCTTTGTGTTTTCATTAATATGATAAATAGGATAAATTGTGGAAAGAGAGAATTTTTTCTCTTTTAACAATGTAATAATGGATGTTATCTCATTAGAACCAGATGGCATGGATTCTCTCTGAAGAAGCAGAGAACACTGCGAAGCATCAGCACACTCCACGAATGTACCACCTTGGTTCTGTAATCTTGTATCACAAATAGATTTGCATTTTTAACCTGATGTTAATCAATTTTTTATGTTTTATTGAAACATTTTTGCTAAGAATTATTACTTCTCACGGTGTCACCAACATCCCTTAAAATCCCTATGTATTTACACCTCCCTCATTTGGAGGGGAGGTATTTGTGTCTTTTATATTATTATATTAATATTTTTGATAATTATTTATAGTTATTTATTATATTATAATTTATGATTTCATGTTTCAAACTTTATCATACCCGGGATGTCTACTAGACTCTTGTTTGGACAGATTTAAGTGAGTTATTCCTAAGAATTAGAGGCCTACAATATAAAACGCCAAATATCTATGCAAAAAAATGTACCGCTTTGAGAAGCAAAATTCTCACATAATCATACTGCCATGGAGGTTAATGTGTGCACAGTGGAGGTTACCTCTTGATCAGGACTTGGTACTTCTGAAAAGCTCCCCTTCTTCCTTGGTCTACCTCTTGGTCTTTTTGGAGTTAAAGACATTAAAGCAGATTTGTGCACTTTATTCTTCTTTGGGCGTCCTCTCTTTTTAACTTCAAAGGTCCCTGACATAAGTGCTGACTGAAAAAAGAAAAAAAAAAAAAGTTGAAAACTTGTTTGATGCACATTTTCAAACCGAATCACATATAAAGTGTAACTGTTGTTTTAAAGAAAGCAAGGTTTCAAAGAGGGATGATGGGGATATACTACCATTTCAGTTGCAAAACTATTAGTGTATTTTATTATTTCTCACTTCTAGGGTAGTCATCACAAGAAGAAATTATTAGAATCTCTCCAAAGCAGAAACAACAATAAAAGTATTTTTTTCAGTAGACGGGGGATCAGGGTTACAACTCCCGTAATGATTTCAGTGCTTTCTCCATCCTTGTTGCAGAGATTTTAATCAAGATCCAGTATGGCTACAAGGAGATGATGTATAGAGTAAGCACTAAATTCCTACCTGGCTACCTCTTGTGGCCTTAACCTCTGCAACATCTCCAGAATTCACCCTTTCTGACCAACGACATCACAAAACAACTTATTCACCCTTTGATTACTTCCCGCCTGGATTACTGCAACTCCCCCCTAGCCGGCCTACCCTTACACAGGTTATCCCGCCTTCAGTCTACCATGAATGCTGTTGCTAGGCCAATACACCTTACGAACCGATCCCTGACTGCTGCTCCTCTCTACCAATCTCTCCACTGGCTTTTCCTACCACCCCACCATATAAAATTCAACATACTAACCACAATATACAAGGCCGTCCACAACATCGCCCCCAACTACATCACCAATCTCATCTGCAGATATCGCCCAAATCATCCCCTCTGCTCCTCCCAGGACCTCCTGCTCTCTAGATCCCTTGTCTCTTCCTCCCATGCTCGCCTCCAGGACTTCTTCAGCAACATCTCCCATCCTCTGGAACTCCCTGCCTCAGTATGTCTGGTCAGCCTCTACCCTGTACTATGTCTGCCTTTAGGCTCACTTATTCAGGGAAGCCTACCCCACCTCCTCCTAAGAACTGTACCCGAGTCACTACATTGTAAAGTGCAATGTAAAAATAAATCATGTATTATAATAATAATTCCTGATGTGGTCTAACCCTTTCCCACACTGTCAAAAAAAATAAAAAATTCTCAACTGGAGTTCTCTATTTTAGCCCGAAGCATCTGATTACCTGATGATCCAGACTTGGAGCTTCTGAATAGCTCCCCTTCTTCCTCGGTCTTCCTCGTGGTCTTTTTGGGGTTAGAGACAATACACCAGAGTGGTGTAATATAATCTTCTTTGGGCGTCCTCTCTTTTTAACTTCAAGGGTCCCTGACAAAAGAGCTACCTATAAAAAAAAAAAAAGGAGAAGAATTAAAGACGTTAATATTTAAAGAACAACTAAGGTCAAAATGAAAAAAACGTTATGTACCTATACAGTCTGTTGTACATCTTACTGGTTGTTTTGCAAAAAGCAGTAAGGATTTTGACATATCTACCTTGTCCCCTGCAAATGACAGCTCTTATGTGCACTTCCTTTACTGAGGAGACAACTTTACTTCCTGTTTTTCTAATTGCCGGTTGTCTCCTTTTGTGTGCTGCCTCTCTGAAGAGCCGTCCTGACATCACTGGGGGAGGTGCTCTTGTGGTCCATGGAAAGCTCAGGCATTGCAATCTTCACAGAAGTCCCGAAGAGGCCTCGCCCATGATCAGCATGTGAAGCCCCGCCCACTCCCACCTATGTCCCGCCTTTGTCCGCCAACTACTCTGTCTATACAGGCTGATCCTAGCTTGTCTTTTCTTCTGTCAGTTTACCAATTACCAAAGGAGAGCAGGCAGGGAGAAGCACACAGATTAATAGAAAAATCTGTGTGCAAACTAACCTGTACTGACTTGTACTGTTTTACATAGCACACACCCAGCTATTGATTGGCAGATGGGTGTGTGTTATGTAACATAGACTGAGCATCATAGAAGGCAGGAGGACTCTGGGAAATGTAGTTTCTTATAGGAGATACAGAAGCTAGCTCACTGAAAGGAAATGACATGCTAGCTCTGCAGAACTCCTCCCATCATCACTAGCATTATACAGCAAAGAACGAATGAATAGGGGATTAGAGACCACAATTGCAGCTAAATGGTAGAAAAATAATCATTTCAGTAATGTTTATAAACATGTGTAACTTTCAGGTATTTATATGCGGATTTACTAAAATGTGTATGTTACCTTTAGTTGTACTTTAACCACTTGATCACTGGGTGCTTAAACCCCCTTCCTAACCAGACCGATTTTCAGCTTTTACCGCTCTCACATTTTGAATGACAATTACTCAGTCATACTACACTGTACTCATGAAATTTGTGTCCTTTTTTTCACACAAATAGAGTTTTCTTTTGGTGGTATTTAATCACCGCTGGGTTTTTCATTTTTTGCGCTATAAATGAAAAAAGACCAAAAAATTTGTAAAAAATTCCATTTTTCTTCATTTCTGTAATAAAATTTTGCAAATTAGTAATTTTTCTAAATACATTTTGGACAAAATTTATATTGCTATATATCTTTGGTAAAAATAACCCAAATAAGTGTATATTATTTGGGCTTTGTGAAATTTATAGTCTACAAGCTATGTTGCCATTCACTGAAAATTGATCACACCTAATGCACTGACTGCCTCTATCTCATTTCTTGAGACCCTATCAAGCCAGGAAGGCACAAATACCCCCCAAATGACCCCTTTTAGAAAGTAGACAGTCCAAGGTGCTTAGTAAGAGGCATGGTGAGTTTTCTGAAGTTGTGATTTTTTCCCACAATTATTTAAAAAAATGAAGATTTTTATTTTGTATTTTTTTCATAAAATTGTCATAACAGGTTAATTTCTCACACACAACATATGCATGCCACAAATTACACCCCAAAACACATTCTGCTGCTCCTCCTGAATATGGCGATACCACATGTATGAGACACTTTCACAGCCTGGCCACATACAGAGGCCCAACATGCAGGGAGCACCGTCAGGTGTTCTAGGAGCATTAATTACGCATAAAATTTCTTGACTACCTATCACACTTTTGAAGGCCCTGGAGCACCAGGACAACAGAAACACCCAAAAAATTACCCCATTTTCTAATGTAAACACCCCAACATATATAATGAGCTTTATGAACATGTCATATTTTCCCACAAGATTTGGGAAAATGGGGAAAGAAAATGAAAACATACTTTTTCTTACACAAAGTTGTCCATTTATACAATATTTCTAATACATAGCATGAACATAGCAAAAATTACACCCCAAAATATATTCTGCTACTTTCCCCGAGTATTGGGATACCACGTGTGAGGCTTTCCCACAGCCTGGCCACATACAGAGGCCCAACATGCAGGGAGCACCGTCAGGCATTCTAGGGACACACATTTCAAATCTAATTTGACTACCTATCACACTTTTGTGAGGCACTGATGGGCACTGTAGTGGCATGGATGAGGACAGATGAGCCAGGGATGGAACATGGATGGGGATGGATGAGCCAGGGATGGAGCATGGATGCGGATGGATGAGCCAGGGTTGGAGCATGGATGCGGACGGATGAGCCAGGGATGGAGTATGGATGAGCATGAATCTGGATGGATGATCCAGGGATGGATGGATGAGCCAGGAATGGAGCATGGATGAGCCAGGGATGGATGAGCCATGGACTGGGTAAGCCAGGGACTGAGTGAGCCATGGACGGGCGAGCCAGGGATGTGTGAGCCAGGAACTGGGTGAATCAGGGACAGGTGAGCCAGGGACAGGGTGAGCCAGGAACGGGGTGAGCCAGGAACGGGTGAGCCAAGGAATGGGTTAACCAGGGATGGATGGGTGAGCCAGGTATTGGTGAGCCCGGGATGGATGGATGGATGAGCCAGATATGGATGACCCAGGGATGGATGGATGAGTTAGGGATGCATGGATGAGCAAGGGATGGCTGAGCCAGGGATGTATGGATGGATGAGCCAGGGATGTATGGATGGATGAGCCAGGGATGTATGGATGAGCCAGGGATGTATGGATGGATGAGCCAGGGATGTATGGATGGATGAGCCAGGGATGTATGGATGGATCAGCCAGGGATGTATGGATGGATCAG
The DNA here is from genome assembly GCA_018402905.1 of Glandirana rugosa. Lineage (NCBI taxonomy): Eukaryota > Metazoa > Chordata > Amphibia > Anura > Ranidae > Glandirana > Glandirana rugosa. Next base: position 855,201 of record BLSH010289677.1, read on the forward strand.
CCAGGGATGTATGGATGGATCAGCCAGGGATGTATGGATGGATCAGCCAGGGATGTATGGATGGATCAGCCAGGGATGAATATTTGTGCTAGGGGTGGGCACAGATCAGCGCTGTGGGCACTTCACATCCAGCCCAAAGCACTGCTGCACCCACTCCCTCCTCTCTTCACACGCTGTGTGATCGGTGCCAGCAGAGGTGAGGAGCCGAACCGGACATGCCTCGGTTTGTTTACAAGTGATCACTCCATCCATTGGACGGAGTGATCACGTGGTAAGGGGCCACTGTCATTGGCCCTTTACCCCGATCCGTGACACGCCGGGTCTAGGAGACCCGACAGTCACAGACATTGCCAGGAGCGCACCCCAGGGGGCGCGCAGGAGCACGATTCCGGGAGGACGTCCATCGACTATAGCGCGGTCAGCAAGTGGTTAAAGTGGTTGTAAAGTCAAATTTTTTTAGCTTAAAGTGATTGTAAAGTTTTTTTTTTGTTTTTGTTTTTTTAAATAACAAACATGTTATACTTACCTACGGCTGCGCTGCTATCAATCTATCCAATCAGGACCCAAGACACCGGCTGGAAGGGGTGTGCTCGTCCCCAGGCGCGGTGGGCGGTTGATACTTCCGGGCCTTCCGTGGTATACACTCCATTGGCGAGCAAGTGTATACCTATATATACTCAGTAAGGAGTGGCCATCCCCCTCCTTCTCCCTTACTACCATTGTAATCCTTTTGCATTGGCACTGACATATAATTTTTTACACACATATATATATATATATATATATATATTTTTTTTTTTTTGCAGATTTTGATGCATTGCCACGGAAGAGTGTGGTATTCACACGAAATGCGTCGGTCTTACGACATGCACATACTTCTTTATACCAGAATTCTTTCATCAGTGATCAGCGATTTTGACAACTGGGCCCATGAGATACATATATACCTCTTGAACACAGTATTTGACTATCAGCGACCCAAGATCACAATTAAATATATGCCTGTCATTCACAATTACCATAGGGGTAGATCCCCCTTTTGGTTGTGACACTGTATACATGCTAGCACCATGGGGGTACATTCCCCTGTGGTCGCTACACCTTACATGCATTGGCACCTCTGGGGTAGATCCCCCTGGGGTTATAACATTGCATGTAGCTATTCATCATTGTTTTGCATACCGTACATTTGGCAGCCTATCTGTCTTGGGCACATACCATGTGCATCTGGTTTGTGCCTATTAAATGCCTATACGTTTCTATATCAGGTTTTCAACATCCAGTGATCGGGGATTGTGATGTTTGGGCTTATGATATGCATATATTCTGTCACATCTTCATATATTTATTATTGTTGATTAATTATTTTTACATGCTTGCCAATGCCACTAGGGCTGCCCCCTTTGTGGTTGTGATATTGTGAGTACATTAGCTGCTACTAGGGTAGATCCCCTTGTAGCTCTGCAATACTGTACCGACACTAAATATTGATATATGTTAGCCCACTTGGGGTAGATACCATATGTACTGGTTTTAAACGTTTTGAATAAAGATATCATTGTTTAACCGATTGACTCTTTGTTCTCGCATGCCCACCTCATTTAAAGTCCCAAAACTTCCTCTTCTATTACAATTACCAGGGATGGAGATGTGATTCTGCACATCTCACTCAAAGTCCCAATCCTTTTTCCTCGTCCCTGGTGCAGGAAAGACAGGGTTCAGCTAAGTAAAATGGCCACTTTACTGGTCTGGGGGATTTGAAATCCCAATGGCTTTCTCTCCTCTTCGTCTGTGGTGACAGAACGGACTACGCGGCTTCTAAATGGTCGGTGCCACCCATGTGACAGCGCCAACCAATTAGGATGCCTCCTATACATATCTCTAGGAGGTACATTTAGGAGATTGAGCCACAGGGGATTTCTAATCCCCGGACCTGTGAAGCAGCTTTACGATCTGTCAGAACGGGCGATTGCCCCACTCCAGGTTAGTGGGACAGGGTGCAATGGGGATGGGGTCCAGTGTAAGCTCATAATACAGATTTTTCTGTAAAGGTGAACTTACCTTTTTAAAGGATGAAAACCAATTACATGGTTGTGTCCTTTTTTATGTCCCATTAGTGAGATTATCTTTAACTTCCTAGACACAGCGAGAAGTGAGAAGAAATCGCTCCAAAGTGAAGGAAAATTCCCTTGTACACAATTGTCAGTAGAACAAGGGCCCCCATTGGAAGATTGCCCTTCTATTCCTGTACAACTCATCATTTTTAATTTTCCCATCACTTTTAGTCCAGGTAAAAATGGTCACCAGGATAAATAGAGGGATACGCTTTATAGAAGTATAGACAAAGCTCTTTTGGCTATGCCTCTCTTATTGATCACAGCAGTGCAACATAAATGCAATGAAAAAAAAAAAAAGGGTTTTGGTTTGCAATTTATTGCAGTTATGGTGTTGCAGAGGGTGACACCATTATAACTATATTGCATCCTCACATCACACTGGTGTTTTTTAGGGTTTTGCCACATATTTAGGTTATTCATAGAGGGTGACAACATTATTGCACATATCACATACACTGGTTTGCAGTGCATTTAACCCCTATGGAGGTATTTTTAATATTCTTTTAAAATGTGTTGCATCTCACTGGGTAGTGCTTTGTGTTCTGTGTCTTTTACACATTGTATTCACACGGATACAAATGTTGAGTTTTAGGGTTGCGTGGCTTGGCATATGGAGCTGTAGGATGTGAATCACGACATCTCCCGGTCCCGACGGTTCCCACGGGGCTCTACTTCATCCAATACCTCTCCAAGCACTCCTCCATTTCACCCCGATGGGTAATGGAAACCCCAAGGACTAGAACAAGCCCGGCGGGAGCCACGCAGGTAACAATCTGGGCTGGGCTTTCCACCCCGTCCTCTGTCGCCTCTATGCACCAGACGAAATCCAAGAAGGTGCCGGCATCTTCCTCCACAGCATGCTCTGAGCCAGCAGACACCATGCAGGTGAGCTTGAGTGGCTGCTCTGCCTCACCCACAGACTGATCCCCACACACCGCTTTCAGAGCCTCTCCCAAGCCTCATTTTGCTCAGAGGACAGATGGGACATGGAATCCCAGATGAGATCCCTCCATTCATATATGCGCTCTCTGCCTACTAAATCTGACTTTGTACACCATGTTAAGCGCACTGAGAAGACATACAGGCAGGAGATCACTGAGCTTAAAAAAGATCTGGGAGTCCACATGGAGGACATTGAAAACACTACTCATGGGATATGTAAAGCTTTGCAATCACATGAGTAAACATTAATCTCACACACTGTTCTACTGCAGCAGCTCATGTACCAACAGGATGACGCTGAGAACAGGAATAGGCGGAATAACATTAGGATCCGGGGAATCCCTGAAAAGGCGGACCATAAAGATCTGACTGGTGCAGCTACCGCCATCTTTAATCAGATACTCCAAAAGCCTAAGGACGCTCCTATTGAACTGGACAGAGTCCACAAAACATCAGGCTCGAGGAACCCTGATGCTTCCTTCACTCTAGGAAGAGTCCACTTCTACAAGATTAAGGAACAAATAATGCAAGCTGCCAGCACACAGGACTCCATTCAGTTCAAGGAGACCCCTGTTATTGTTATTGCCTGACCTTTCTTGCCAAACATTGGCCATGAGACGATCCTTAAAACCACTTACTTCACTTCTCCAGGAAATACATATTAAATATCAATGGCGGTTTTCCTTCCAGCTGCAGGTTTACCATGATGGTAAAATTGCCCTATTCCGCAGCATGGGGAACCTGCCTAACTTCCTAAGTACTTTGGAATTGCCTCAAGTCTCTCTACCAGACTGGCCCTTCTCACCTGCAACCCTGGGCCTTCCATACCTTCCACAGTGGCAGAAGCAAGACAAGAAGAAGCGCTCCAGGTCCTCTTCCCAACTACCACCTGGTGACTGAACTTAACAAAACCTGCCGCCCCTTTCCATTCTCTCTTTTTTTTTTTTGGAGGCTAGGACCACTCCTCACCTTCATTCGGGACGGCCGCCCTGCACCCAGGACCTCTATGGGACTGTTCCCTCTGAGTTCTTTTTGCCCGGATTTTTGTCTCATATCCTTTTGGAGGTTACCCATATATAAACAACATTTCCCTCCTTTTTCCCTCCCAGGTTTTTCCTCATCCCCCATGTTCCGTGTGTTCCCATTTGATAATGCCTTCAGAGGTCATGAGGACACTTGCCTTAAACGGACTTCCTTATTCGTTCCTATCTCTGTTTGCTCCCTGACCTCATAACTCCATTTCTCTCAGGGACACCAAGAAGCCCCAGGCGCCTTGGAATGGCACAGTTTGGAGGATTATGTTTTATTGCATTATGTTTTAATATGTTAACTGTTTTTACAGCCTAAATTGCTCTCCCCATGGGACCCCGGGACCGGGAGAAGTTCCATGTGCTGTGCACAGTTACCCCCCCCCCCCCCAATAGGTCATACAGTGTGTGAGCATGCATTGTACAAATTGTAGACAGTATTGTTCTATAGTGATATTTTTGTCTTTTCTTTATGGTCAATTACTGCCACCTAGTGGTCTGTCATTTTTGGGAAGACGGTGGTTTCCTTCTCCTGAGGCTCCATTACCCCCTCATTCCATGCTCTGGAGTTGGGCACCACCTTCCTTCTTTCTCTGTATCCTGTTTTTTTATCCTTCCTTTCCCTAACTCCTTTTCAACCATTTTTCTGGAGGGAACCTAATATTGTAGTTGTTCAGGTAAGTGTCTTGTGCAGTCACATAATGGTATCACATTATCATACAACTGCAGGGGTTTTAACACCCCGGAAAAGAGGAGTCAGATGCTATATCATTTCCACAAAGCACGAGCCAAAATACTGGTCCTACAGGAGACACACTTTAGAGGTACAGATAACCCTCTCCTCAGCAATCATTACTATACAACATGGTACCACAGTACAAACCCCCCAAGCCAAATCCTAGGGGGTCTCCATAGCCTTTCACAAAAACTTTATCCCAGAGGTTCTAGACTCCTTTATTGATCCCTTAGGTCATTTTATCTTTCTCAAATTAAAATCTCACAACTCTATTTTCACAGTGGCAAACGTGTATAGACCTAACCAAGACCAGGGTAGCTTCTTATCCACAATGCTAGACAAACTACGTTCTTTTTGGGGGGCCCTGCTTCACCTTGGGAGGTGACATCAATGCGGCTCTTTCTCCATCTGTGGACACATCTTCGGGTAAGTTCTCTATCTCCCACTCCACTCTTACATGCATCAAATCACTCTTACATTCTTCGCAAATGGTGGATGTCTGGCGTGTACAACATCCATTTGAGAGAGAGTACAGCTGTAACTCAATGGCCCATAACTCCTACAGTCGTATTGACTATTTCTTTGTCTAACAAGCTTTACTAGATATGCCCATTAAAGCTTCCATAGGTAATATCCTTTGGTCTGACCATGCTCCTGTCCACTTAATCTTAGCTAACCTACCTAAAGGCCCATGGGAAGTTTTCCTGGCACCTGAACGATAACTTATTAAAAGACATAACCTGTATAGCATCGATCAAATAGGCGATACAGAATTTGGTCCTAAATCATAGCCTTGAGGCAACTAGCCCACTGATTAAATGGGAAACTTTGAAGTGTGTGCTATACAACACGGTTCCCGCTTGGAAAAAGCCAGGACCGCCGATATAACAAGACTTCTCTCTACCAAAGCCAATCTAGAACAGGTACACAAAACGAACACAGGACAACATACAAGGCCATCCACAACACTGCCCCCAGCTATATCACCAATTTCATCTGCAGATATTGCCCTAATCATCCAATCATCCTCTCCGCTCCCCCCAGGACCTCCTGCTCTCTAGCTCCCTTGTTACCTCCTCCCATGCTCGCCTACAGGACTTCTCCAGAGCCTCTCCCATACTCTGGAACTCCTTCCTCCAGAATGTACAGTCAGCCCCCACCCTGTCCGCCTTTAGGCGATCCCTGAAAACTCACTTATTCAGGGAAGCCTACCCGACCTCCACCTAAGAGCTGCTTTAGTCACCTCTATCAGATCATCCCCTGCAGCCATTACCTTTTGTACCACCTCCACCTCCCTTTAGATTGTAAGCTCCACGAGCAGGACCCTCCTATTCCTTCTGTATTGAACTGTATTGTAATTGTACTGTGTCCCTTCTTTATTGTAAAGCACTGCGCAAACTGTTGGCGCTATATAATTCCTGTATTATAATAATAATAATAATAAAAAACCTACGGTCTTTGTAGACCTATCCAATGCATGTCGTTACTTACTTAGGATCCTAGGCTCACACTCCCTAATAGCAAGAGACAAGGCGCGCTCCTGTTATTCCCTAGCTAATAAATGTGGGCAACATTTAGCGAGAACCTTTCACCCGTGCCCACCGCAATGCCCTGTGAACCTAATAAGCACTGCCGATCAACAGTGTATATGTAACCCTCAAGGCATTTTGACTGCTTTCCAGAAATATTATTCGCTACTATATAATTTACCCTCACAACCAAAAACAAAACTGACGGACTCCCTTCCATCTCCTATGGCAGATTATATCGCGGAGACCGCCTTACCGCAGGTTGACATAGAAGAGGCAGCAGTGTGAACCAATCCTCTGTCTGACTCCGAATTTTTAGGAGCCATCACAGGGTTAAAACCCTGGAAATGTCCTGGCCCAGACGGGTTCTCACCAAGTTTTTACAAGTCTTTTTCCCCTCTTTTTGCCCAACTGATGTCTACAATGTTCAACTCGATAGAGGAGTCCCATTTTACATTCTAAAGAGCTTTTACAAGCTAACATCTCTATTATTCCTAAACCAGGCAAGGACCCCTCCCAGTGTAGAAGCTATCGCCCAATTTCCCACCTTAATTTAGATGTCAAGTTATTTCCAAAAGTACTTGCCAATCGATTGTTCCCCCTTTTGCCCGCAGTTATACAAGAGGATTAGGTGGGCTCTGTGTCTGGTCGGGAGGAACGTGATAACACTACTAAAACCATCCACCTTATCGCTTACATTCAGAGACACAATTTATTAGCATGCCTGCTCTCCTTCGACGCTGAAAAAGCATTTGACCGAGTGAACTGGCAGTTCCTCCGTCTCTCCTTAGAACAGACTGGTCTAGGCAAGGCCTTCGTCACTAAAGCCATGTCATTAAATTCTCATCCATCAGCATCTGTCCTAGTCAAATGGCACTTCCTTGGTCCCATTTGAACTCTCCAACAGAGCCCACCAAGTATGTCCATTATCCCCCTTACTTTTTGTCCTGGTCATAGAACACCTGGCTAGGGCTATTCGGCAAAAAGATTCTATAATTGGCATACAGACACCCTCCTTACAACATACATTCTCGCTATATGCGGATAACCTACTGGTGTTTATTAAACACCCCCACACATCCCTCCCCTCCCTGTTACATGAATTCCAAAGATTTTGTTAATTTAGTAACTTTAAATTAAATATGTCCAAGATGGAACCTCTTAATATATCCTTTTTTTTTTTAAAGATATTTTTATTGATTATAAAGACATACAAAAAAAAAAAAAACAACAACAAACCTTCGGGCATCCCACCCGATAATGGCATTCACAGTGTTAACAAAGTCTTTCCCCAATTACAGCTTTCTACCAATGGCCTTCTGGTACAGCTTAATTATTCATGACAAAGTTCTACAGGTACATAGTATATTGGAATTTATAAAATACCCGGTAGGGTGGTGCTGGACCGAAGCAGATCAAGCGGCACTGCTCCCTATGGCATGATGGGGCATAGTGTAAGAGGACTAGCTAGCCACCCGCCCCAAATCTTATAGAATCTCTTACTCCGTTTTCGAAGATCAAAGGTGATTTTGTATAGGGGTAGCGCCTCATTCACCAATTTCAGCCATAAGTTTTTATTTAATGTTTGTGAGCTCTTCCACGTCAGTAGAAGAGACTTCTTCGCGTAGAAGAATAAGATTCGGAGGAGTCTCTTCGCCGAGGCAGACAGTGACAGTTCTCCAAAAATCCCCAGAAGGCAGTTCCTAGGATTAATAATATTGGGGAGGCCCAAGGCCGCTGAAATGAATGAGCCAATATCTCGCCAAAAGTGCTGTACTATTGGACATGTCCAGAAGCAATACAGAAAATCTGCCTGTTGGCCACATCCCCTAAAGCATGTGTCCGTGGGCGACAGACCCATTTTATATAGTCTGTGTGGAGTAAGATGAGACTGGTGGAAAATTTTAATGTGAATCACTCGGTCTCTAGAAGAGATTACCGATGATTTGAAGGTGTCAGAGAATTCTGACCAATCCTCCTCCGTAATCTGTATATCTAGATTCATCCATTTGTTTTGAGCAAATCGAAATCTGGGGTTGATGTCGGAAGCTAAGGCTATATAGTAGGTTGAAATGAGTTTAGTATCGGCTGGATCCCTAAGCAATTTTTCTAGGGGAGGCATGTGGGACATGTCTTAATATATCCTTACTGGCGGCCACTCTTGCTCAGGTTCAGGCCAATTTCTCCTTTCAATGGGGTAAGGGAGGTATCTCTTCCCTAGGGATAACAATCCCCTCAAACCTGGCAAACCTCTATACACTGAATTATGTACCTTGCTTTCCCATATCAGGAAGGACTTAGAGACCTGGAACCCCTCATCCATACCGTGGTTCAGATGCATAAATACCCTCAAAATGGACACTCTCCCCAAATTGCTCCATTTCAAACATTCCCTATAACGTTTCTTTAGTTCCTTACGCTCCATAGCTATACATTTTGTCTGGCACAAGGGCATGTCCCGTATCCGTCACACATTACTCACGTATCCCAAGGTGCAGGGCGGGGTGGGACTACCAGACTTCGAACTTTACCACAAATCAATGTTATTGGCTCGGATGCTGGAGTGGTTCCCTCGTTCTTTCACTAAGGCAGCCATGATGGTCGAGCATGACCTCTCCACACCCAATCTACGAGCCCTGCTTTGGAGTCATGGGTTGGAATTGCAGAAACTCTCTTCTTCACCCCATTTAACCATCGCTGCCTTAAACTTATGGTACAAGAAGAGGAAGGCATCCCGCTTGTCCACTGACCCCTCACTTCATTGTTTGACCATCCGGCACTTCCCCAAGGCATGGGTTCCTCTAGAGTAGGCCCATTCACCAGCTCCATCGGCCGATAGTGAGCTCCTTTTTTCACTCCAGCTCGGGCATACCTACTGTTCCAGAGGGTCAAAGTAACTGGCTTACTGCGCTTTGCCTATCCTACTTTTCTTCCAACTTGTTTACTTCATCACAAATCCACAGACCCCTGACGGGTTATGAACAGCTGTGCTCGCTCTCGAAAACACCCAGACATCTACGGTCTTCCATTACATAAATTGCTACAAGCTTTGATACACAACCAACTCCCACAGTACACCAGAGCGTGGTCCACGGACCTGGGAAAGGAACTTACTATGCCTGACTGGAAAAATTCTTTCCACTTCACACACAAATCCTCCATCTCTTGCTACACACAAGAGAAAATTTTCAAACTCCTCTCCAGATGGCACAGTTACCCCTAATCTCTAGATAAAATATTTCCTTCAGTACCTTCAACCTGTTGGAGAATCAGCTGAGGGGACATATGTTCACATATGGTGGGATTATTCTAAGATCAAGCCGTTTTGGTCTCAGGTTTTCTCCATACACAGTGCTATCTACAACTAGGCCCAAATGCCTACTCCAGAAGTGGTACTATCAGAGGTAGACCAATATGGGTTTTTCTCTGGGCGATGCCGATATTTTGAAATCGGTGCGGCCGATATATGATGCCGATTTTTTTGGGCCGATATGTTAGGCCAATTTTTCTTTTTTTACCCTTCATCTCATAAAATCTAACAGCTATGTAATAAGAAGTGATACAGAAAATTGCTTAAATTAAACATTTATTAAACATAACAAGCCTCCAATCAGTGCACTTGTATGTATAATTTAGATTAAAAGAAAACACACAAAAACAGGTAATCAAAACTTTGTGACAAAAAAAAAAAAAAGGGCTAACTTTAGTTTTTTTTTAAATTCATTAAAGTGTATTTTTTCCAAAAAAAATGTGCTTGAAAGACCACTGTGCAAACACCGTGTGTTTGCAACAACTGCCATTTTATTCTCTAGGGTCCCTGCTAAAAAAAAAAATATGTTTGGGGGTTCTAAGTAATTTTCTAGCAGAAAATACTGGATTTTTACTTGTAAGGGCCCATTCACACAGGGGCGACTTGCGCTCTGACTTGAGTCGCCTCAAGTCGCTTGACATGTCAAATCCCATTCAAAAGAATGGGAGCCTTCTTAACCACTTCTGCTCCGGAAGGATTTCCCACTGTAAGATCAGAGCACTTTTTGCGAATCGGTACTGCGTTGCTTTAACTGACAATTGCTCAGTCGTGCGACGTTGTACCCAAACGAAATTTGCGTCCTTTTTTTCCCACAAATAGAACTTTCTTTTGGTGGTATTTGATCCCCTCTGCTTAATTTCTGATCAACGCTATTTTTGCTAAAATACAAATAAAAATAGAATATAAAAAAACAAAATGTATTCATCAGTTTTGGCCGATTTATATTCTTCCTTATATTTTTGGTAAAAAAAAAACAAAAAATAAACGCAATCGGCGTTTATGGATTGGTTTGCGCAAAAGTTGCCACGTTTATAAATCATTAGAATTAATTTCTGCCGTTTTTACAATTTTATTTTTTTTTGGTACTGGTAATGGCAGTGATCTGCAATTTTTAGCGGGACTGCGATATTGGGGCAGACATGTCGGACATTTTTGACACTTTTTTTTTTTTGGGACCAATGACATTTATAGAGCAATCAGAAATTTAAATGTCCACTGATTACTGTATAAATGTCATTGGCAGTAAAGGGGTTAACCTGGGGGGGCGCTCTAGGGGTTAACTATGTTCCCTGTGCGTGTTCTAACTGTGAGGGGGCTGGGCTGTTGGAAGCATGAGAGATCTAACTGATCCCAGGGAACCGCCATGTTTGCATCGGCAGTTCCCCATTTTTCAGCTGTGGCCAGCAATCTGGCTGCGGGCACATTCCTGCAAAGCGCAGCGGGCACGAAAGTGCGCCGGTAGCGGCGCGCTCCCGCCCGCTAGCCACGCGCTCACGAGCCATTGTTTATAGGCGCCCATTTGCAAAACAGCACCACTCTGCAGCAGTAAATGTACACAAGCCGGTCGGGAACCGTTTAATGTACGCTACTGAGTCGCTCCATCTTCTAAAAGGTTCACAACACCAAGTAGACTTCTATCCGACATGTGCCCATAAGAAGTCAATGGAAGTCACCTCCAAGTTGGATCCCCATCTTAATGCAAGTGACTTTACAGTGAAAAGAACAGAATTTTATTTGGGGCAAGCCCCTCCCTCCCTTCTCTGATTGGCCACAAGCAAAGTCGCCTGGCATAAGTTGTGTTGTAAGTCGCGCTGCAATTGCCTAGCAAAGTCACGCTGAAGTCGGATCACCCCTGTGTGAATGGGCTCTGAGTAACAAATGTCAGAAAAGATTAAGTCTTTAAATGGTTAAACTGAGATCTACACACCAGAGTTTATTCCTTTGATAAGTTTAAACATTGTATCTCTTTGCTTCATTTATCAGCAGTGTTCTCATACTTGGCAGGCTGCCCAGATTTTTATCTTTCAAGTTGCTCCGAAGTCGGATCGCCTAGGTGTGAACAGGCCTACCTTTTCAGAAGTCGCTCTGAAGTCGGAGCGACTCGAGTAGCACATATTCATGTCAATGGGATTTCTGATGTCAGGTGATTTGAGGGGACAAGTCGGATCACAAAATCGCCTAGGTGTGAACGGGCTTGCAGAAGCCATTTGCAAGTTGTACTGTGCAGGGTCGCGCTGAGTCGCCCTGCAAGTCGGATCGCCCCTGTGAGAACCGGCCTAGTGCATAAAATGAATCAGCCTAATTTGCAGCACAATCAGCCAATGCAAATTAAAAAAGCAAAATATTGACCCGATATATTGGCCTACCTCTATACTGCCTGGCTCCATGGAATCTCAAAAATGCAGTTTACTACGCTTTTTTTTGTCAGCTGCCAGACAAATGATCCCCTTATTCTGTGAAAATGACTATAGTTCTATAGTTACATAGTCGGTAAGGTTGAATAAAGACAATAGTCCATCCACTTCAAATTGTGTAGGTGTGTGTGTAGAAAAATAATTTCCCATATTCCCGTATATTGTGTTAGTTAAAATGCACGTCTAAGAGCCTTTTAAAACTATCAATACTACCTGCTGATAGCATTGATTGTGGATGAGAGTTCCACATTCTTACCTCCCTGACAGTGAAAAACCCCAATGCAGCTCAAGGTTAAACTGCTTCTCCTCCAATCTCATCGAGTGCCCCCGTGTCCTCTTCCACTCCTTGAGACTGAATAGTTTCCTACCTACACTGGGATTACCACTGAGATATTTGCATATTTCTATCAATATAGGGAGAATAAATTTAGCACTTGTAGTGGTGCCTTATATTTGTGGTCCTCCATCCCCCTTATTAAATTTGTTGCCCTTCTCTGGACTCTCTCCAGTTCCTGTATCTCCCTCCTGAGGATTGATGACCAGAACTGGTCGGAATACTCCAGATGCGGCCGAATCAGAGTTTTTTAAAATGGTAGAATTATTGTTTTATTTCTGGAGCGAATACCCTTTTTAATGCATGCTAATATCATGATGGCTTTGCTTGCCGCAGCTTGACAATGCAAGCTGCAGGGGACTGCGCACTAGTCTCTGCTTGGGTAACAAAGGATGAGGAGGATGGTTTAGTAAGCCAGTCCATCAACTCCTCTGCATGCTGTGGCTGGATAGCACGGGCAACATCACTAAACAGAGGAAATTATGCACTGCCTGAAGACTGATCACGTACACCTTTGCCTGTGGACACATATGCTGCTGGCCCCATGCAGTAACGCACAGATATACACTGTGTTAAACGTGCAGTAAGGCACAGAAATATACTACATTAAACGTGCACTAATCTGTCATCTACTAGGATGCCCAGATCCTTCTCCATCCTGGATTCCCCCAGAGCTTCTCACCCTAGTAAGTAATTTGCGTTTATATTTTTAACCCCCAAGTGCTTTACTATACATTTTTCAATGTTGAACCTCATTAGCCATCTAGTTGCCCTTTCCATTTATTTACTGAGGTCCTCTTGTAAGGTTTCAATATCCTGCTGTGATGTTCTTGCCCTACTTATCTTTCTGCCATCTGCGTTTCTTATCCACGTTACGTAATATTTTTTATAGGGTGTCTTGCACCAACACTTTATGGTCACTTCATTGGTTTAGAGTAGCACCGCACTGGTTTTTACTTTTTTTTTTTTCTACTGCCAAAAAGCAAACTTAATCTTTGCAGGTTCTAACAGCCCTAGTGAAGCAGACAGTTTGGGACATTTTTCTACATTAGCTTGCAGTTACCAGGCAAAAGGTTGTCCCATGCGGGTCTATATATTTACTGGTGACCAGCAATGCCTCACCTATCCTTGAAAAACAATGGGCCAAGTCTGAAATATTTCCAGTATGGTCCATAGCATAGGCTGATCAACAGTCACTCAAACCTGACAGTTTTACAGCGCTGGACAAAAGATGAAGAAAGAACAAATGCCTCACCCTTTTCGGAGCTATCATTTTGTTCAAGCTCCCCTTAGGCCTCCCTCTTCCACGTTTTGGGGTCAGGCCTTCATTCATATCATTGGTATGTGGGGTTTTTCGAGGTCTACCCCTTCCTATTTTCCCTCCTGATGCGAGCATTTTCTGCAGAACAGAAAAACAATGTAAGAAAGGTTGTAGCACAATAAAACCTGTAAATACATAAGGACTATGAGGCCTCATACACATGGACGTATTCAAAAAAATAAGCTTAATGTCGGGTCCGACGTCAGGGAAAAATCAGCGTCAAAAACGCGATTTTGTCTGTGTTTTGCATCGGCGTTAATGATCGTTAGTGAGCATCAGTGAGCGTCAGCGTCAATAGGCTTTTTGTTGAAAAAAAAAATGAATCTGCTATATTTTTAACCTAAAAACGCCGGTTAATGTCGCTACGGCGTTAATGAGCGTTAGTGAGCTTTTTGCCGGCTCAGCGTCAAAAACGCCAAAACGCTACAGCCTCGGAACACGCTGGCCGTGGGTTCTACTTTCAGCTCACTAACGCTGATGCCATCAACAGCTCAAAAACGTCTGCGTTTTTATGGGGCCATTGAATTTCTTGTGTAGTAAGGAAAAAAAAAATACTTAAACGGGTTGTAAAGTCTCAAGGGTTTTCACCTTAAAGCGGAGTTCCACCCAAAAGTGGAACTTCCGCTTTAAGCCCTCCTCCCCAGCTCCAGATGCTGAAACTGAGCTTTTGGGGAGGAGGGGGGGTGGGAATACCCTATTTTTAGGGGTACTTCGGCCCCGGTCGCCTTAGGCGATCGGAAGTGGAAGGACTCCTTCCCCCTCCCTCCCGAAGTCTTCTGGGACACAGGACAGGTCCTAGAAGACTTCAGGACCAATCACAATGCGCAGCGCCGCTCGCGCATGCGCAGTGTGCGCCCGGCCGTGAAGCCGCGGCCGGGTGCCCGCAGTAGCAATGCCGGCGACGCGGAGGGGAGGGGGAGAGGAGCGAGGCTCCGTGCGGCTCCATCACTGGACCGGGAGACAGGTAAGTGTCGGTTTATTAAAAGTCAGCAGCTACACTTTTTGTAGCTGCTGACTTTTAATAAACCTAAGGAAAGGGTGGAACTCCGCTTTAATGCATTAAAGTGAAAAACTGGATTTTTTTCACTTACCGTAAAATCCCTTTCTCTGAGTTCGTCAACAGACACAGCGACTCTTACGACTAGGTGGGTTATACTGCCCTCAGGAGTTTACTAGGCAGAACAGGCAGTTCTAACAGCAAAAAAGAACAGTAACAGACACAGCCCCTCCCAGGGGGCAGTCCCCACTGGCAGATAACCCCACACCCAGCTCTGCTAGCTCAGTTCGTAACAAGCAGTGTAACATCAGAGGGGTGGGTGCTGTGCCTGTCGACGAACTCAGAGAAAGGGATTTTATGGTAAGTGAAAAAAATCCCCTTTTCTCTTTCGTTCGTCGACAGGCACAGCGACTCTTACGACTAAGTGGGACGTCCAAAAGCAGTGCCAAAAATGAGGGGTGGGTAACAGAACAACAACAAAAGTACACCCAACTGAACCCTCGGTGAGGAATCACACGTGTCTCACACAGCCGCCTGCAAAACTTTGCGGCCAAACGCAGCATCCGAGGATGCTAAAACATCAACTTTGTAAAACTTTGAAAAAGTGTGCACAGAGGACCAAGTAGCCGCCTTGCACACCTGAGACACAGACACCTGACGTTGAAAAGCCCAGGAAGTGATAATCACCCTGGTAGAGTGAGCCGTGACCGGGAAGGGAGGCTCCAGACCCCGAACCACATAGGCACAGGTCACCGTCTGTCTTATCCAACGTGAGATAGTGGCCGATGAGGCCGCCAAACCTTTGCGTGCGCCATCCACCATGACAAAAAGAGTGTCTGACCTCCGAAAGGAGGCCGTGGACGCCAGATACACCCGCAGGGCCCAAACAATGTCCAGGGAGTGCAAAGCGACCTCCTTAGGATGAGACGGGTGCGGGCAAAGCGAAGGAAGGACAAGGTCCTCATTGATGTGGAAAGATGATACCACCTTCGGCAAAAAAGAAGGTGACGGGGCGCAGGACCGCCTTATCCTTGTGTAGGACAAGCTAAGGGGTCCAACAAGACAGGGCCACCAATTCAGACACCCGCCGGGTGGATGTGATAGCCACCCGGAAAGCCACTTTCTGCGAAAGCAACTGCAGAGAGATCTCCCTAATATTCTCTAAAGATGGCTTCTGAAGTACCGAAAGGACCAAATTGAGGTCCCATGGTGCCAAAGGCGACCGTACCTGGGGGGGAGACATGCCGAACCCCCTGCATGAAAGTACGGATCAATGGATGCGTCGCCAAAGGCCGCTGAAAAAAGATTGCCAGAGCAGAAACCTGACCCTTGATAGTGCTCAACGCCAGTTTCTAGTCAAGGCCCTTGTGCAGGAAGGCCAGAACACGAGACACCGAGAAGGAACGAGGGTTCCACCCCCCGACCTCGCACCAGGCAATGTAAGCCTTCCAGGTGCGATGATAAATCTTATGTGAAGTAGCCTTTCATGCCTTTAACATGGTAGGAATCATTGAGTCCGAAACCCCCCGATCCCTCAACACCTGGGATTCAATAGCCAGGCCGTTAAAGCCAGAGAGGGTAAAGCAGGGTGCAAGATGGGCCCCTGGGACAGAAGATCCTCGCGATGCGGGAGTTGCCAGGGGGTGTCCACCACCATCCACACTATGTCGACGAACCAAGGACGCCTTGGCCAATCGGGAGCTACCAGAATGGTCAGAATGCCCTCCCCCTCTATTCTCCGCAGAAGGCGCGGACGCAGCTTGAGAGGAGGAAAGGCATAGAGGAGTCGATACCGAGCCCACGAAGCCACAAGAGCATCCGCCGCGTCCACCAAAGGGATCCCTTGTCCTGCTCACGAAGGTCTTCACCTTCCGATTGAGACAGGACGCGAGCAGGTCCACGTCCGGGACACCCCATCTCAAACATATCTGCTGAAACACATCTGGGTGTAGGGACCACTCTCCCTGGTCCAGTCGCTGCCGACTGACATAGTCCGCCTGCCAATTTTCTACGCCTGGTATGTGGACGGCAGAGATTGCCGGAACGTCACTTTCTGCCCACCGCAGGATGGGGTCCACCTCCGAGGCCGCAGCCGACCTTCTCGTCCCGCCCTGGTGGAGCACGTATGCTACGGCCGTGGCATTGTCCGACTGAATCCGGACTGGGCACCCGTGTAGCCTTGACGTCCAATGGGAGAGGCAGCACCAAATCGCCCGCAATTTCAGGACATTGATCGGGAGACGAGACTCCTCCGGAGACCACCATCCCTGGGCTGAAAGCAACCCCAGGACTCCACCCCAGCCCGTCAGGCTGGCATCCGTCGTGATCACTGTCCAGTGAAGGGGGAGGAAGGACTTCCCCGACCGCAGAGCCGGGGACTGCAGCCACCAGAGCAGTGAGATCCTCAATGGGTGATCTATTCTGATCACCTGATCCAGGGAAGATGGGGACCTGTCCCATCTCAGGAGAATCTCCTGTTGCAGAACCCGGATGTGGTACTGAGCATAGGGGACCGCCTCGAAGGAGGCCACCATTAGGCCCAGGACCCGCATGCAAAAGCGAAGTGAGGCCCATTTCTGGGACAGCAGGGACCGAACCGCCGACAGAAGCGTCTGCCGCTTGGTTGGCGGAAGGAAAATCTTCGCCTGGGCCGCATCCAGGATCAGCCCCAGGTACTCCAGGCGGTGAGAAGGAATCAAGACAGACTTCGGGAGGTTGATCACCCATCCGAATTCCTGCAGAGTGTGCAGGGTAATCGTCACATTGTCCCTGAGCGCTGGAGCCGACTCTGCTCGCAGGAGAAGGTCGTCCAGATACGCCACCAGAGCCAGAACCGGGGCCAGCAGTTTGGTGAAGACCCGAGGTGCCAAGGCCAGGCCAAAAGGAAGAGCTACGAACTGGTAGTGATCCTCTCCAACCGCAAAGCGCAAGAAGCGCTTGAGCTGGGCGCAGATGGGAACATGCAGGTACACATCTTTGATGTCGATGGAGGCCAGGAAGTCGCCCTGGTGCAGGGCCGCTACTACCAAGCGGACTGACTCCATGCGAAACCTGCGAACCCGCACAAACCTGTTGAGGTCCTTCAAATCCAGAATGGGACAAACCCTATCCTTCTTCGGAACCACGAAAAGGTTGGAATAAAACCCTTGGGAACGTTCCGTTCGAGGAACGGGGACAAATCACCCCATGACCCAGCAAGTCCTGCACCGCCCCGAATAGGGCCCGCAGCCTGCCCGCAGACAGCTGCAGGTTGGAGGCGAAGAACCTGTCTGGGGGCGGGAACGGAATTCTATGCTATACCCAGAGGAGACCACCTCGAGCACCCAGCGGTCCGAGATGCGGGAAGACCACCTGTCTGCAAACCACAGGAGACATCCCCCCACCCGAACACCGGGCGCGGGCAACCCTTTATGCAGAGGAGACCTTGTCCTCTGGCTTGGTGCGCTTACGCGGCCAGGGATGCTTCTGTCCACCCGCGGGGGCCTTGGCGGGCTGTGGACCCTTGCCCGAGGCGCGGGAGGGACGAAAAGGCCGCCTATAGGCCGGAAAGGAAGGCCCCTGGCGGCAACTGGAGTCCACACTCCTCCTGGGCTCCGGGAGAAAGGAGCTCTTGCCTCCGGTGAGATCTTTGATCACCTCGTCCAAGGAGTCACCGAAGAGCCGCCCCCCCGGAAAGGTAAATCCACCAGGGTCCTCTTAGAAGGCATGTCTGCAGACCAGCACTTCAGCCAAAGCCACCGCCTGGCCATGACAGAGACTGCGGACTCAGGAGAAGCCTTAGTCCTGTTCAACTCGCTGTGCAACCACTCTGCCCACTCATTGAGTGTTTGTGACGGCAGCACAGAAGCCACCACGGATCGCATGGCCGATCCTGTCAGAACAAATAGGGACATGACACAAGCCTCAGCCTTCCTGTCAGCCGGGTCCTTAATGTACGGCGTGCCCTTCACCGAGATAGTGGTCACCCTGCACAGGCGGGACACCGGTGGGTCAACAATGGGGGGCGATGCCCACTTCTTCAATAATTTATCCGCACAGCGAAACACTTCGGGATAGGAAGGGAGCTCTGAGGCCGAGCCCAATCCTTATAAACGAACTTATCGAGAAAGTCCACATACAGAAAGACCCTAGCCGCAGGGCCCTGTCTCTGTGACCCGAAGGGGACGGGCACCCTCCGAGAGGGTCCCGGCGTTTCGTCCAATCGGAGGGTCTCACGCACTGAGGTGATCAGAGCGTCTATGAAAGCCTTCTCGTGCGCAGCAGCGATCGGCTCAGACCCATCCCCGCTATGAGAAGCGTCGGGAACCTCGCCATTCGACAGCTTGAGGGGGGTCCCTGCAACAGAGGAGCCCCCCTCGCGGCCCGAGTCCTCCTCCGAAGAAGGGAGGGCAAGGGGTGCTTTTTGGCGTCCCTGCGGTCCAACAGCGACTCTACCCGGGAGACAAACGTCTCCAGGACCGTCGACATTGCGTCTACTAGAGCCCCTGAAGTGCTAGCTGCAAGCACCGAGAGGTTCGGTGGGGAAGCACCCGCATCGGCTGCCATACTGTCACCCAACATGGCAATGCCCACTAAATAAGGCCTATTTCCGGGAGACCACTGCACCCCCCACCCCACAGCTGTGCAAGGCTGGGCAGAAAGGACACCCCAAAGGGACTCACCACCCGACCAGGAGAGGAACTGCCTGCTGCCCCTGTCCACCGCTGTCGATGCCTTCACCCACTACTGCTGCCCACTGCCGCTGTGCTCAGAACCGCTGCCAGGGAGAACCGCGCCGTGCAGGGGGGGGGGGGGTAAATCAGCGCCAAACACCGGCCAGGACCGCCCCCATGCCTCACATCCACGTGTAGACACAGGGAAAATGGCCGCCATGCACACTAGAGGTCAAACACCACTATAACATGGCGGCGGCTACAAAAAAATGCCCGCCGGCTGCTCCCTAGGCCTACACAGTACGGCCGGCTACAAGAAAATGGCGCCGGAAAATGGCTGCTGAGCGCGCCGACCGCCGCAGCAGCACGAGGCAGGTGGGGGGGTAGGGGCGGAGGGAGAGGCTGTGGGACAGCGAGGGGGGGGTGTGACAGCGGGGTCCCGGAGGGCTGGGGGGACGGGGCCTAGCGAGGAAGAGGGGGGGAACCACCCATTGCGCTCTCCCTGATCCCCGAGGGGGCGTACTTACCCCATCTAGACGGGCGGTGAGGGATCCCACCTGGGACAGCGTTCGCGCTCCCGGCTAGGCCGGAGGGAGCTGCCGGCCCAGGGCGCACTGTGTGTGGCGGCGGGACGTTTAACCCTCAGGGCCACCCCGTCCAGTTCGCGGTCTGGCGTGTTCAACCCAGCGCGAAGCATCCGGTCTAGCGCGTGACGGCCGGCTGGGAGAGTACCTGGGTCCGAGACCCAGCCTGCTGCCCAGCACGGCTGCTTGATTGTAGTCCTCATCTGTGAGGCTGTCTCCTGACAGCCGAGGTGGATCAGAGAGGTACCACAGATCCCAACAGGGAGCCTAGGTCTAACTCCTTGCACTAGGCAGAAGGAAACTGAGCTAGCAGAGGGGCTGTGTCTGTTACTGTTCTTTTTTGCTGTTAGAACTGCCCGTTCTGCCTAGTAAACTCCTGAAGAGGGCAGTATAACTTACTTAGTCGTAAGAGTCACTGTGCCTGTCGACAAACGAAAGAGAAAACCTCCTTTACTGCAGCAACCCCCTAGAGCCCGCTTTTACTTGCCTGTGCCTGATCGTTCCAGCTTCGAGGATGAGCTCAGCTGGCTTGGGTCCTCATTGAATAGACCGATAGCAGCAGGAACCATTGGCTCCCGCTGCTGTCAATCAAATCCAGTGACATGGGAGCCAGGGGGCGGGGCCGAGTCCAACTGTCTGTGTCAATGCTCGCAGTAGCAGGACTCGGGAGAGTGCCCGCATAAGTGACCCCGGGGAGAGCGCTTCCCTGACGGGTTGCTCGAGAAGAGGAGTAGCCACGATTACCGCCAGGGGACCCCAGAAAAGGAGGATCAGGGCCGCTCTGTGCAAAACCCTTGCACAGAGCAGGTAAGTATGACATGTTTGTTAGTAAAAAAACAAAACAAAAAAACAAACCTTTAGTATCACTTTAACGGCATCCCAGTCTTAGTCAGAAGGGTTCAATATTGGGTTTGCCCACCCTTTGCAGCTATAACAGCTTCAACTCTTCTGGGAAGGCTGTCCACAAGGTTTAGGAGTGTGTCTATGGGAATGTGTGACCATTCTTCCAGAAGTGCATTTGTGAGGTCAGAGGTACTGATGTTGGACAAGAAGGCCTGACTCGTAGTCTCCGCTCTAATACATCCGAAAGGTGCTCTTTTGGGTTGAGATCAAGACTCATCTATGTCTTTATGGACCTTGCTTTGTACACTGGTGAACAGTCATGTTGGAACAGGGGCCATCCCCAAACTGTTCCCATAAAGTTGGGAGCATTAAATTGCCTAAAATGTCTTGGTATGCTGATGTCTTAAGAGTTCTCTTCACTGGAACTAAGGGGCCGAGGCCAACCCCACACCATAATCCCCCCTCCACCAAATGATTTGGACCAGTGCACAAAGCAAGATCCATAAAGACATGGATGAGCGAGTTTGGGGTGGAGGAACTTGACTGGCCTGCACAGAGTCCTGACCTCAACCCAATAGAATAGGGATGAATTAGAGCAAAGACTGTGAACCAGGCCTTCTCATCCAACATGGGTGCCTGACCTCACAAATGCGCTTCTGGAAGAATGGTCAAACATTCCCATAGACACACTCCTAAACCTTGTGGACAGCCTTCCCAGAAGAGTTGAAGCTGTTATAGCTGCAAAGGGTGGGCCAACTCTATATGGAACCCTACGGACTAAGACTGGTATGCTATTAAAGTTCATTTGCAAAGGCAGGCATCCCAATACTTTTGACAATATAGCGTACATTAGGTGCTTAGCAAGAAATGTGATTGTAAAATTTTTTAACATCTCATACTTGTTTTGCACAGAGCAGCCCTGATCCTCCTCTTCTTGGGTGCCCCACCGGCGCTCCTGGCTCTTCTCTCCCCCGCTGAGTGCCCACCACAGCAAGCCACTTGCCAAGGGGGCACTTGTGTGTACTCATTCCTGAGCTGGCTCTGTGAGTCCAGAGACAACACAGCACGGCTCTGCCCAACCCTACACTGCTGTCTTTGAGCCTATGAGGAGAGAGAGAGACGCTGCTCTCGTGACATCGCTGGATAGAGATCAGACTCAGGTAAGTATAAGGGGGAGGGGGGGGGCTGTACTCAGAAGGGTTTTCACCTTAATGCAGAGAATGAAGATAAAAAAAACCCTTTGTTACCCTTTAGAACCACTTTAATCTTACATTGTAATATCAAAGCAAAAGATGAGCCGGCACTCTTGGGGATCAGATAATTAGGTGTTTTTATTCCATCGTGGCAACGGCAATCAACAGCTGTACATTGTAATGCTCGTTCTCACCAGTAGAGTGGCCTTTGATGGCTTCTTATTTTTACTTCCCTTCGGCCTCCCTCTGGATCTCTTTGGGACACCTTCTCCGACTGGCTTGACCTATAAAGAAGCAACACATCTCAGAAAATGGAAACACATTCAAGGACTTAACTTGGAAAGAAACCAAGCTGAAAACCATTTTAAAAAAACTGTTCCAGGCAATAAATGTACCCAACCAGTGAGCTACAAATACTTTAAAGTGTATCTAACCCAAAATAAAAATGTAATATATTGCAGCTTACCAGTCCTTTGATGTAGGGGCTGCGTTGTTTTTTTCAGGTTGTTTTCATTCATTTTTACCTGGTAATCCTGCCAGTAACACACTTTCTGTCCTAGGGTGACAACATTCGCTTAATGTATTGTATCTATGGGGAAGAAGCGTGGTCATCCTAGGACAGGACTACAGACCCCCGCACCCCCTCCTCATCACCATAACAGAAGGGAGGTGTTTGGTAGTCCTCTAAGACAGCTGGGAACTAGATCACCGATAAGATTGCAGCAAAAGCAGAGAGCATAGGAAGTCGTCAGCTTCCAAGATTTCTGGAACCATCTAGAAGTATTTTTTTGCATATAACAAAACACTTTCAAACGGTGTATTTAAGAAATGAAATAAGAGGAAACAATTGTTTGGGTTTCAATAAAATCAATATAGTGAAGCGCTTTTTCAAATATGGATGTACCGATATATCGGCTGCTAAGAAATATTGGCCAAAAAAAGGGTTATCTGCGTATTGCAGTTAGCAAAACAAGTGCCCATAATGTCCGAAAATGAATTTATATTCATTTAACCACTTGACCTCCGACAATTTTGAAAAAAAAAGTATATAAAAAACAAAAATCGCAATAGGCGTATATTAATCGGGTTGTGCAAAAGTTATCGGGTCTACAAACTATGGGAATAGATTTATGGCCTTTTTATTATTTTTTTTAACTAGTAATGGCGGTGATCTGCGATTTTTAAATCGGACTGTGATCTTGCGGCGGACAGATCGCACACTTTTGACACTTTTTTGGGAACAATGACATTTATACAGCGATCAGAGCTTTAAATAGCAACTGATTACTGTATAAATGTCACTGGCCGGGAAGGGGTTAAACTCTAGGGGGCGATCAAGGGGTTAACTGTGTTCTCTCAGCGTGTTATAACTGTGTGGGGGATGGGCTGGCTGGGGCATGATAAACCTCACTGTTCCCAATCACTGGGAACAGTAGATCTCTGTCACGTTCCCTGACAGAACGGGTATCTGCCTTGTTTACATTAGCAGATCCCTGTTCTGCCTCTGTAGAACGCGATCAACATCCTCCGACCCCCTGAGGGCACACTCACACAGCGTGCGCGCGCCACCGCGCGCGCTTCCGCCCACAAATGCGCAAACCGACATACCAGGATGGCAATTCACGCAGGAAAGCTGATCGTATAACGACGGCGGCTGGTCAGCAAGCGGTTAACTGACAACTGTGTGGTCTTGTACCCAAATAAAATGTATCTCTTTTTTTCCCACAAATAGAGCTTTCTCTTCGTGGCATTTGATCAACACTGCGCGGTTTATTTTTTGCGCTATAAACAAAAAAAAAAAAACAAACGTAAAAATGATTGCTATAGGGCAGCACTTAAAGGGCAACTCCACTTCCACAGGAAAAAAATATAGCATATACAATTGTGACACAAGTCCTTATTGATTATTAAAAATGACCTTTCTTTTCAATCTGCAGTGCTATAATTTTCTGTAAATGCAATACGGCAACCTGGAGGTGTTCTGTACACAGACGCCCTCCAGCAACATCATTTCCTGCTTGTGCGATTGGCTCACTGATAAAAGTCTGCACTAAGATACAAGTCAGATTTTTGTCATCCCCTACAACAAAAATGTCATTTCTGGTGAGATACTCTCAATAGGAAAACATATCTAAAGGGATGCAGACCCAGCAGTTTTCCTCATTAGAGCCCTGCAGCAGCTTTTCAATATGAAACCAAAATCAAGAACACGGGGACATGACCTCAAACTAACTGGAGGGAAGTTCAAAACTAATCTCAGAAAGTATTATTTTACTGAAAGGGTGGTTGATGATTGGAATAAACTACCAACAGAGGTTGTGAGACAGTCAACAGTAAATGGCTTCAAACATGCTTGGGATAGACATAAATCTATAGTCAGACATGAGGTTAATGGGAAAAAACAAAAAAAAGGTAGACTCGATTGACTACTCAGTCTTTTTCTGCCGTCACGTTTCTATGGTTGATAATAATGAAACCTCTCCCATTAAGTTCACTTAGCACAGGGCACAGAGGAACAAACAGTGATTTCTTCAGAAGAATAAAAGGTAGGAATCTGCAACAAAGTTTGTTAATATCCTTACAATGTACATAGATCACCCAGAGGGGAATGTTATTTTCTCAACAAAAAGTAGAGTTACTCTTTAAGCAGTTAAAAATGAATTCAATAGCGTTTTGGGTTTGTGGTGCTCAGATGCAGCGTAGTTCTGCTTTAATTCTGTGGTAGTAATAGGCTCAGTCACTTTACCTGAAAAAGCACTTCACTTTATTGATTTACTGAGTTACAATTTTGTATTGGTGGTTTAACAGAGCAGCTTTTTAATAGGGAGATCTAGAGAGGTGAGATCAGCGCAGGGGTTCTTTCACATATTTTTTAATTTGTTCGGGTTTACATATACTTTAAAGGTGTATCTAAATGCAAACCCTTTTCTTTTCAAGGGACATCGAAGGGGATGGTGAGAACACCTGTCATAGTTTTCTCTGTTTTATCCCATTTGGGAAATTCCCAACATTGGTCTTTTTCAGGCTCCACAATATTACCATGTCTCACCTTTGTGCTTCCCTTAGGTCTCCCTCTACCTCTGTGCGGTATGACCACAATGTTCGGAGAATCACTTGTAATGTCACTCTCTGGCATTGAGGTGTACACAGCAGCCTTCCCCTCGCGGACGTCATACACCTGAGAAGAAAGAATTACTGGAATAAGTGATATCATGAGGTAAGTAGACCTACAATGGTGAGAGACAACTGTACAGGCAGCTGAAGAAATCACAACATTCTTTAACCAATGAAGGACCGGAAGGATTTTCCACTTAATGACCAGGCCATTTTTTGCGATATGGCACTACGTCGCTTTTCCTGACAACTGCCAGGTCGTGCAATGTTGTACGCAAACAAAATTGATCTATTTTTTTTTCCACATAAAGCTTTGTTTTGGTGGTATTTTATCACCTCTGCATTTTTTATTTTTTGCGCTATAAACAAAACAAAGAACGACAATTTGGAAAAAAAAAAAAAAAAAAAACAATATTTTTTCTTTCTGCTATAATACATATCCAAGAAAAAATGTAAAAAAATGTATTCATCAGTTTAGGCCGATATGTATCCTGCTACATATTTTTGGTAAAAAAAAAAATGTGTACAATGATTGGTTTGCACAAACGTTATCGCTTCTACAAAATAGGGGATAGATTTATGGCATTTTTATTATTTTTTACTAATAATAGCGGCGATCAGTGATTGTTAGTGAAACTGCGACATTGTGGTGGACAGATCGAACATCTGACATTGTTGACACTTTTTTGGGAACCAGTGACATTACAGTAATTAGTGCTAAAAATATGCAGTTATTGTACTAATGACACTGACAGGGAAGGGTTAACATCAGGGGCAATCAAGGTGTTAAATGTGTTCCCTGGGAGGTGTTTCTAACTGTATTGGGGACTGTGTGACTGGGGAAACACACAGAAAGACAGGAACTGTGTGATCTCTAAGGATGGGCTCGGGTGTGTTCGCAAGTGCACGTGCCTCAGCCCGCTGGGAAGTGAACCCTGCACTGCTCCAATCACAGGCAGTGAGACATTTTCCCGATGTGTGGCTGCAGCAATCAGGGAATGTCTCACTGCCTCTTATTAGTGTAGTCTAATCCCATCCTTAGTGATCTCCCGTCAGAACAAGGATCTGCCTTGTTTACATGGGCAGGTCCCCGTTCTGTCACTGCGGGAAACAATCGCGGGTGGCCAGCGAAAATCGAGTCCGTCCCACCCGCTGGTTGGCTCCCCCACTGGCCAATAGGAGCGTGCGTGCCCACAAATGTGAATCTCCGAGCTGACGTACAGCTACAGTGATTTGCGGGATCGAGCCACATTCCTATACACAGTGAAGTGACTGGCTTCAGGTCATACAGAGATGAAACAAATCCTTCTACATGTACCTGTTAATCTGCAGCCCTCTCTCCCCTACAGCCATTCAAAGTCCAGAATTGATAAAGTTTGTATGAGCTTTAACTGCTCTTGGACCGCCCACCACAAATTTACTGCGGCAGGGCGGCCCGACTGCACGAAACAACATACCTGTATCTTGTTTGCTTCTTCTGGGTCTGGGGCGCACGTGCCCCGCCAGTGACTCACTCCCACTGTGAGTGGACACAGTGGGAGCCAATCAGCGGGTCCGGCAGCCGCGATGGTCACCGGGACCCGCCAATGAGGCAGAATGGCGGTCTGCCTATGTAAACAAAGCAGACCGCCGTTCTATCAGAGAGGAAGAGAGAGATCTTGTGTTCCTGCTAATCAGGGACACAGAGGGGTCTCTTTCTCTAATTAAACCATCCCCCACACAGTTAGAAAGCACTTCTTAGGAGCACACTTAACCCCTTGATTGCCCCTGATGTTAACCCCTTTCCTGCCAGTGTCATTTACACAGTGTCAGTGCATTTTTTTTTAGCACTGATCGCTGTATTGGTGTCACTGGTCCCCAAAAAGTGTAACTTGTGTTCAATTTGTCCACTACGATGTCGTAGCCACCTTGGCCTCAACAAACTATTTACAGTGACATGAAATCTGGAATTCTATTTTAACATCTCACCTTAGTAGGTAAGGTAGGGAAGGTCTTGTTCTTGCTCCCTTTCGGCCGTCCTCTCCCTCTGGGTGATGTCACCGATCCATTCGGACATTTCTCCGGCATGTTCTCTTTGTTCTGCAAGGTGACGGGGAGTTTTGACAAGCTCAGTTGGTTCTCTTGAGCCTCTCCATCTCTGGCCCGAGAGAACTCCGGCTGCTGTTATAAACAAAGATTAAAAAGAAACAGAGTTGCTTATCATTGCTCTAGACTGGCTTTCTGCTGGAAAGTTACAAAATTTAAATGGGGCCATCTCTAATTATATGGATACCTACATCACATTATTGAAACATTCATTGCAAACACCAAAGAGAGGGACTATTCAGGGTATCAGTGTGCACCCCTGAAAAAGTAATTTATTATGAAATGCGTTGGACACGCTCTCAAGTCACATAGCTGGGGGAATAAGTGTTAGGCTTAAGTCTAAGGACTCATGTACACACAGACCGGGTTGACAGCCGGTTCCTATCCTGAATACAATTCTTCCACATTCAGGAGAGGGAGGTTGAATTTCCCCTAACTGCAGCAGCCTTTAACCGCTTGCCGACCGCTGGTCGGCAATTGACGGCGACAAAGTGGCTCTGTAACGCAAATCGCCGTCATACGACGGCGGGCGCGATACAGAGCCACTGTGAGCACGCGCGCGCGCTCACTGTGTTCGGGGGGGGCCAGGGAGCGGGTGCGGCGGCTTCGATTGCCGCCGGCCACCCGCGATGCCCCCCCCGGAGTGAAGGAGCAGAGGTCCGTGTAAGTAAACACGGACCTCCGCTCTGTGTGAGGGGGAAGGGCTGTGATCACAGCCTTCCTGTACATGAAGGCTGTGACCACTTCCCTTCCCCAGCTAGGCAAGCCCCCCTACAGTAAGAACACGCCCAGGGAACATACTTAACCCTTAGCGCGCCCCCTGCAGGTTAACCCCTTCACTGCCAATGGCATTTACACAGTAATCACTGCATTTTTATAGCACTGATCGCTGTATAAATGCCAATGGTGCCAAAAAAGTGTCAAAACGTTCCGACATGTCCGCCCCAATATCGCAGTACCGCTAAAAATCGCAGATCGCCGCCATTACTAGTAAAAAATAAAAAAAAAATACAAACCCCAAAAATGAATTCTCATCATCCGTAAACGCGACCACTTTTGCGCAAACCAATCAATAAGCGCCGATTGCGATTTTTTTTATCGCAAATATGAGGAAGAATATAAATCGGCCAAAAACGGTGAAAAAAAATGTTTTTTTATATTTTTTTTTTGGATTTGTATTTTAGCAAAAAGTAAGAAATTTGGGTTTTTTTGCAAAATTGTCGCTCTTCTTTTGTTTATAGCGGCGATTAGAAATGACGCAGAGGTGATCAAATACCACCAAAAGAAAGCTCTATTTGTTGGAAAAAAAGGACGCAAATTTCGTTTGGGTACATCGCCGCACGACCGCGCAATTGTCAGTTAAAGCGACGCAGCGCCAAATCGCAAAAAGGGCTCCGGTCCTAAAGCTGGAAATCCTTCCGGGGCTGAAGTGGTTAACCTCTTGTAAAAGCCTATAGGGGGGATATACTAAAACTGGAGCACTCAGAACCTGGTGCAGCTGTGCATGGTGGCCAATCACCTTCTAACTTCAGCCTGTTCGATTAAGCTTTGGTAATAAAACCTGGAAGCTGATTGGTTTCTATGCAGAGTTGCACCAGATTTTGCACTCTCCAGTTCTAGTAAATAACCCCCATATGTGTACATGGACACAGGCTTTTATGGAGTTGAGTTTAGAAGCTTTGGCAAAAAAAAAACACCAATAGCTCCTAACCTTCAAACCTTACTTTCCTCTAAGCATGGTTCATCTGTCTTCCCTGATTGCTACAGGCTGGTCCTGGAATCTTCCAAAAACACCATCGCCGCTCAGTGAGCAGGGTAGGGACCTGATACAGGTTTTACACTATCACATTTTTAATTTATTGTATCGTTAGAGTTGCTGATACTTCTGCACGTTGTGGCAGCGTCTGCATGCATAGTGATTACCGGCTGGAGGGTTCACAGAGGGAGAAGTCCCAAAAAGCCTGTTTGACCTTCCTACTCAGGGGTCCAAGTGGTCTTGCAAGAGTACATCTCATCTGGGTGTGGACGTGTGCCTCAATATACAGTGAGGTCCATAAATATTGGGACAGCGACACAATTCTAATCTTTTTGGCTCTATACACCACCACAATGGATTTGAAATGAAACGAACAAGATGTGCTTTAACTGCAGACTTTCAGCTTTAATTTGAGGGTATTTTCATCCAAATCAGGTGAACGGTGTAGGAATTACAACAGTTTGTATATGTGCCTCCCACTTTTTAAGGGACCAATAGTAATGGGACAATTTGCTGCTCAGCTGTCCCATGGCCAAGTGTGTGTTATTCCCTCATTATCCCATTTACAAGGAGCAGATAAAAGGTCCAGAGTTCATTTCAAGTGTGCTATTTGCATTTGGAATCTATTGCTGTCAACTCTCAATATGAGATCCAAAGAGCTGTCACTATCAGTGAAGCAAGCCATCATTAGGCTGAAAAAACAAAACAAACCCATCAGAGAGATAGCAAAAACATTAGGTGTTGCCAAATCAACTGTCTGAAACATCCTTAAAAAGAAAGAACGCACCGATGAGCTCAGCAGCACCAAAAGACCTGGAAGACCACGGAAAACAACTGTGGCGGATGACCAAAGAATTCTTTCCCTGACGAACAAAACACCCTTCACAACAGTTGGCCAGATCAAGAACACTCTCCAGGAGGTAGGTGTATGTGTGTCAAAGTCAACAATGAAGAGAAGACTTCACCAGAGTGAATACAGAGGGTTCACCACAAGATGTAAACCATTGGTGAGCCTCAAAAACAGGAAGGCCAGATTAAAGTTTGCCAAAAAACATCTAAAAAAGCCTTCACAGTTCTGGAACAACATCCTATGGAGAGATGAGACCAAGACCAACTTGTACCAGAGTGATGGGAAGAGAAGAGTATGGAGAAGGAAAGGAACTGCTCATGATCCAAAGCATACCACCTCATCAGTGAAGCGTGGTGGTGGTAGTGTCATGGCATGAGCATGTATGGCTGCCAATGGAACTGGATCTCTTGTATTTATTGATGATGTGACTGCTGACAAAAGCAGCAGGATGAATTCTGAAGTGTTTCTGGCAATATTATCTGCTCATATTCAGCCAAATGCTTCAGAACTCATTGGCGTCAGTGTAGTAGTTATTTATGTTCTCTAGGTCAAGGTAACCGTCGGTATGTACGAGTACGGTACTGTGATGGTGGTGGTGCGAAGTGACTACTCCACCATACGAAACCTAGTACTCGTCAAGGAAAGGAAGAGGTATGAGAAGAGAAGGGTAGTGAGACCATGTTCAACCAGAACCAGAGTAGAGAGGTATCCTACAACAAGGTCTTGACACTTCCGAAAAAATCTACAAAAAACCGTTTGAAATTAGACCGGAAGGACAAAAACTCCGAGTGGTTACCAAATGTAGAACACCACTTGGGAGACATAAGTGAGACCACT
>BLSH010289677.1:947694-964410 GCA_018402905.1 Glandirana rugosa
GATTTTTTCCAGATATAGGTACCCCGGCGTATATACCCATGGACAGAAACACGAGGGAGGAACACTGTGCTCTGTTTCCCTCCCCTAACCTCTGTACTGCCAGGAGAGTGAAGGGAGGAGGGGCTGACATAGGAGAGGGGCGGGACGCCGGGAAAGAGCAGAGCATATGACAGAGGCAGGGGGCAGGCAGCTTCCCGGAGGGCGGCGGCTGTGAGATGAGAAGAGCCGCTCTATGCAGTGAATGAAACTCAGAGGAGGAGCGGCTTCAGCCTGCGTGCTGCTTGTAGCATCGCCGCTCCTCCTCCTCTGAGTTTCATTCACAGGACAGAGCGGCTCTTCTCATCTCACGGCTGCCGCCCTCCGGGAAGCTGCTCAGCAGGGGTCAGAGCTGCAAAAGTGGAGAGAAGGGAGAAATCTTCGTTTGGCGCCCCACAACCCGCGGCGCCTGGGTGCAGTGCACCCCGGGCACCCACCCAGGATCGGCCCTGCAGGGCTGTCAGTGAGAGTCTGGTCTCTGTGCTAGGAATGCACTGTGCAGTACGCTCCCAGCACAAAGACAGGTACCCATATATGCGGCCCCATGGATATAGACCTTTTTTAGTGAGGCCGCATATCTGC
This sequence comes from Glandirana rugosa, assembly GCA_018402905.1. Taxonomy (NCBI): domain Eukaryota; kingdom Metazoa; phylum Chordata; class Amphibia; order Anura; family Ranidae; genus Glandirana; species Glandirana rugosa. Next base: position 948,313 of record BLSH010289677.1, read on the forward strand.
ATATTGGTGACGGGAAGAGGTTAAACAAAATGTGATCAGAATTTGAAAAGCTAGGTGAATGTTTGTGCAATTTATCCACCATCCACAATGATGTTTTCCCATATTGGCAGCCAAAGCCAATGACTGATCGGCTTGTTGCCTTACCATGTGATCTATGTGACCAATCACAGCAGATCACATGACACTTGTAAACAATGGATGGCTTCCTTTCATGCCATCCATTGTTTACGATTGTGTTACTAGCTGTGATTGGCCACAGTGATCACATGGTACAGACAGGGTCAATCACAACCCATCTGTACGATGTGATTTCGATATGATCAATCACAGCTAATCACAACAAAACAGACTGAATGAATCAGTTTCATTCAATAAAAATGGTTGCTTATACCAATGAAACACACTGGTATAAACAACCATAATGTGTAAAAAAAAATGTCTTGATCACTTTTCCAGAATGGTACAGTGTTATTATGGTAACACTGTATTGCTCTGGCCACAGTGTGTAAAAAGGAATCGAAAACATTTTTAAAAAAAATCATATATATATATACAGTATCTCACAAAAGTGAGTACACCCCCCACATTTTTGTAAATATTTTATTATATCTTTTCATGTGACAACACTGAATAAATTACACTTTGCTATAATGTAAAGTAGTGAGTGTACAGCTTGTATAACAGTGTAAATTTGCTGTCCCCTCAAAGTAACTCAACACACAGCCATTAATGTCTAAACAGCTGGCAACAAAAATGAGTACACCCCTAAGTGAAAATGTTCAAATTGGGCCCAAAGTGTCAATATTTTGTGTGGCCACCATTATTTTCCAGCACTGCCTTAACCCTCTTGGGCATGGAGTTCCCCAGAGCTTCACAGGTTGCCACTGGAATCCTCTTCCACTCCTCCATGACGACATCACAGAGCTGGTGGATGTTAGAGACCTTGCGCTCCTCCACCTTCCGTTTGAGGATGCCCCACAGCTGCTCAATAGGGTTTAGGTCGGGAGACATACTTGGCCAGTCCATCACCTTTACCCTCAGCTTCTTTAGCAAGGCAGTGGTTGACTTGGAGGTGTTTTTTGGGTGGTAATCATATTGAAATAATGCCCTGTGGCCCAGTCTCCGAAGGGAGGGGATCATGCTCTGCTTCAGTATGTCACAGTACATGCTGGCATTCATGGTTCCCTCAATGAACTGTAGCTGCAGCACTCATGCAGCCCCAGACCATGACACTCCCACCTCCATGCTTGATTGTAGGCAAGACACACTTGTCTTTGTGCTCCTCACCCACGCATGCTTGACACCATCTGAACCAAATAAGTTTATCTTAGTCTCATCAGACCACAGGACATGGTTCCAGTAATCCAGTAATCCATGCCCTTAGTCTGCTTGTCTTCAGTAAACTGTTTGCGGGCTTTCTTGTGCATCATTTTTAGAAGAGGCTTCCTTCTGGGACGACAGCCATGCAGACCAATTTGATGCAGTGTGCAGTGTAGGGTCTGAGTACTAACAGGCTGACCCCCCACCCCTTCAACCTCCCCAGCAATGCTGGCAGCACTCATATGTCTATTTCCCAAAGACAACCTCTGGATATAATGCTGACCACGTGCACTCAACTTCTTTGGTCGACCATGGCGAGGCCTGTTCTGAGTGGAACCTGTCCTGTTAAACCGCTGTATGGTCTTGGCCACCATGCTGCAGCTCAGTTTAAGGGTCTTGACAACCTTCTTATAGCCTAGGCCATCTTTATGTAGAGAAACAATTCTTTTTTTCAAATCCTCAGTGAGTTCTTAGCCATGAGGTGCCATGTTGAACTTTCAGTGACCAGTATGAGAGAGTGAGAGCGATAACACCAAATTTAACACACCTGCTTCTCATTCACACCTGGGACCTTGTAAAACTAACGAGTCACATGACACCGGGGAGGGAAAATTACTAATTGGGTCCAAATTGGGGGCATTTTCACTTAGGGGTGTACTCACTTTTGTTGCCAGCAGTTTAGACATTAATGGCTGTGTGTTGAGTTATTTTGAGGGGACAGCAAATTTACACTGTTATACAAGCTGTACACTCACTACTTTACATTGTAGCAAAGTGTCATTTCTTCAGTGTTGTCACATGAAAAGATATGATAAAATATTTACAAAAATGTGAGGGGTGTACTCACTTTTGTGAGATACACTGTGTGTATATATATATATATATATATATATATTCATATATAGTGGCATGGGGGTCTTTAGCTCTTGTGGTAGGTGCATTCTCAGTAAGGTTGCGACAGCCAGGATTTCTGTTTAAGGGCGTGGCAACCCATGTTTCTTAAAAGAAAAGTTTGAAGTAGACAGAAATCACAGGGTTTCCCTCACAGGGTTTGTCACCATCAATCTGCAGCAAACATAAACTCAGCCTCCTGGCTCATAAGCGATCCTTAGCTCTCCTGGCCTCTAAGGAACAGTAGCCCACCTGGCTATTCAGCGATTCGCTGTGGCGTGACCGCGGGTCACACCTGCCTCCTTGCAGATGTGGTCCTAAGACTGTCTCCTGCAGGCTTAGATCCCTGGAGACCACCTGTCTCCCAGTGTGTGTGACACCAAAGCCTTGGCCTGACTGCCCCTATCAGGCCCCACCCAGCTGGGCAATCAGTGTCCTGGCTAAAGCAAAATCCTGGACCCAGGACTAGGGATCTCATCCCACCCAGATGTCTTAGACCCCTTTCACACCAGGGCCACCCGAGCATTAGCGCTAAAACATCGCTAATTTGCGGCGATTTACCGATCATTATAGCGGCGCTTTGGCGCCGCTATTCGGGCGGCAGCGGTGTGCTTTTAACCTCCCACAAGGGGTTACACAGTGATTAAAAGTGCCGATTAGCGGCGCTTCCGAAGCGGTGTTCAGTGCTTCAGAGCGCTGCCCCATTGCTTGCAATGGACAGGGGCGGGGGAGGAGCAGTGAATACACCGCTCCCCCATCGCCGCAAAGATGCGGCTTGCAGGACTTTTTTTACCGTCTCGCAAGCGCACCTCCCCTGTGTGAAATCACTCAGGCTTTCACACTGGGGTGTATTGGGAGGAGTTTTTAAGGCGCTTTTCCGTCGCTATTTTTAATGCAAATGCGCCTGAAAAACGTTCTGGTGTGAAAGGGGTCTAAGAGATCCCTGGGCTCCAGATCCCGAAGTGGACTTTAACCTTGTCCCGACCGCGTGCAGTATATTTACTGCGGCAGTTTGGCGCTGTCTTGCGAATTGCCGTAAATAAGCGGCGCGCTGTCGTGCTTGCCGCACTCTGGAGGAGTGTGCCCGCGGTTCGGGCGGACCCAGTGTCCACGGGCGAGCCGCGATGACCTGCCAGAGGGAAAAAACAGGGAACCACAGAAGTAAACACGGCGGTTCCCCGCTCTGTCAGTGGGCATGTAAGAGATCTACTTATCCCTGTCACTGGGATCAGTTAAATCTCTTATGCCCCTGGCAGCCCAGCCCCCTCACAGTTAGAACACGCTTAGGGAACACAGTTAACCCCTAGATCTCCCCCTGCAGGTTAACCCCTTCACTGCTAATGACATTTATACAGTAATCAGTGGATCAAAGTCCCGATAAAAATGGCAGATTGCCGCCATTACTAAAAAAAAAAAAAAAAAAAAAAAAGTAGAAAGTCAGAAATTAATTTTCATGTTTGTAAACGCACCAACTTTTGCGCAAACCAATCAATAAATGCAGATTGCAATTTTTTTTCACCAAAAATATGAGGAAGAATATAAATTGGCCAAAACCGATGAATACATTTTTTTAATATTTTTTTTTGGATTTGTATTATAGCAAAAAGTAAGAAATATTGATTTTTTTTTGTGCAAAATTGTCGCTCTTCTTTTGTTTATAGCAGCGATCAGAAATGACGCAGAGGTGATCAAATACCACCAAAAGAAAGCTCTATTTGTGGGATAAAAAGGACGCAAATTTCGTTTGGGTACAACGTCGCATGTCCGTGCAATTGTCAGTTAAAATGACTCAGTGCCAAATCACAAAAAGTGCTCTGGTCCTACAGTGGGAAAATGGGAAGTGGGAAAGTGGGAAATCCTTCTTGGAGAGAAGTGGTTAAGCAGTAAGGAAATGGAAAGGCCAGTTTCCTCCCAAGTAAGGAAGTCACCCGGAGCCCTTCAACCAGCCGGGTTGAGAATCCTGGGCCACCCCTTTCACCTAGACCAGTCTTACCAACCGCCAGTAAATTTACTGACAGTTTGTAAAAATCAGTGATTTTTACAACTGTCTATAGATATCAAGGTCTGAAAATTTGTCGTGCTGTGCTGACTTTTTAAGTGTAAACCGGGCAAACTACTTGATATGGATATTGTCAGTGTTTCCATGTTGTGTTCAAATATCAATTAAATGAAAATATATATAAGTACTACGCAGAGGCGGCTCTCTAATTAGGCAAATTAGGCGGTCGCCTAAGGCCTCACACTCACAGGGGCCTCGCAACCGCCTAATTTGGCACTGACACCAGCAGCACCGATATAGAGAGTCACTGACACCAGCACTTTGAAGCTCTTAATATATGCAATTTATAAAGTTATTTTTTTTATCGCTTGACTTATTTTTCCCATTATGGGCGTGAGTAGGGCCTCATGTCTAGGTTTTGCCTAAGGCCTCACAAAGCCTAGAGCCGCCTCTGGTACTACGCTTAGGATATCTGAGGTGATCCAATCCCAAAACAGGCTTGCTGCCCCCAGCGGATACTTCCCGGATAAGTGGGAAGTGTATAAGATTCTTCTATTAGGTTGTGCTGGGTTGTACCTTAAATTACTCTATATTTAGTGTTTAATTAAAGTGCATATCCAAAATAAATAATAAAATTAAATATTGATTAAATATTGGGTCTTGATGTAAGTGTTGTATTATTTCTCCAAACCAGTTTTGTTAATGAAATGATTGTTATTATATATTAAATAATAATTAATAAAAAATTAAAAAATAATAACAAATAATATTTGAAATTATATACAGTCTTAACCAATATAAGCAATAAAGTGCAATATATAAATATAAAGTGCAATAATGTGCATATAACTTATTCCCAGTGCTCTAAGGATAAGTGCAACAAAAAAATATATATCAGTTCTCCTAGTGGAATAAATCTAGATATATCACAGTGTTTCCAGCATCAATGTAACCAAAAAACCGAAACTTAAATAAACGAATAAATGTTCATTAACAGTGATATGGGTGTCCTTTTATATAATCATTGTGATTGGTGATGTTCAAGCAGTTTCCACTGATTTTTCCTTGGTGATTCACACGTGCTCCCCTTTGGGTACCCCACTTACCGGACAGCGCCACCCCACACAGGGGTAAAGCGCAGGGACGCCTGTCTGGGCAAGAAAGGGGGTGTTGGTTGGTCTTTATCCAATGGGTCCGTTCTCCAGGTGTAAGACTCGGTCCAGGTTCCCAGTCACCAGTATCCTCAGTGTGAGGGGTTAACCTCCGGGGTATGGAAGAAGGGAGACGACTCCATAGTGTAATCCGAAAAAGGTGTCAATTGCTTTATTTTACGTAAGAATATCAGGGATAAAAGTTTTTTTAAAAGTTTCTTTAAAAGGTTTAAAAGCGGGTCCTTGATTCCTATGTCACTGCCTCGCTATGCGCTGTGGAATAGTAGTGTTCCTTTGAGGAAGCCTCACATGCTTTCCTTGTGAGTGGCTTGCGTTCCAACAGCGGCTACTGCAAAACCGGAAGTGACGTTGGTCTGGTGTCAACTGATGCGTTTCGTCCAATGACATCTTCTGAGGTGCTGCCAGACAATCGCAGGAGACTTATTTAAATAGTTTTCCATGCGGGCGGGCTAGAACACGCGTATTATACACTTGGCTGTTTTTTTTTTTTTTTTGCTCCTAATTTCCAAATCGTGTGTACATGACTCATACTTCCTTATATTGTATCGCAAATAGTAATAATGTAAGAATTTTAATGTTTGTGTATAATGAATTCTTTTGTTATTGGCAGTAAGCGCCTCTAGTGTTGAAGTTTATAAAAACAGACATTGATCTAAATTGTTTTATATCTGATTTCTAGATTCCTGCCCACAATATAAATATTATATAAAAAATATAAACCCCCCGGCAATTTTTTAACATTTTTTAATAATTTTAATATGTTTAATAATAATAATATTTTTAACAAATTTCACTAATCTTTAGTATATAATTTTAACTTAATCCTAGCCCTCCTTCATGTCTTCTACCTACCATGCATTTACATATCTTGATTTTAATGTATGTATTAGAATATATATATTGCTAGTTATTAATAGTCATTATGGCTCATACATACCTAGCCCTTATTCTGCTAGCCCCCATAGTTCTATTTAGCATACCTTATTAACTCAGCAATTTTTGTATTTTTTGCATTTCTATATATTCTTTAATTTTTATTTTTATTTTTATATATGTTTGCATTTAATCATATCTTTATAGTACGGCATTATTATTATGTTAACCCGTAATTTGTATGTATATATCTAAACCCAAATGTAAACTGGCTACCTGAAGAGTTTTACAGAGTAGTAGCTGACATTGTCAGCGCCGGGATTAAGCGCAGGTATTATCCATTGATGGCAGGTTGCCTGTTTTTATAAATGTCAACACTAGAGGCGCTTACTGCTGATAACAAAAGAATTCATTATACACAAACATTAAAATTCCTACATTATAACTATTTGCGATACAATATAAGGAAGTATGAGTCATGTACACACGATTTGGAAATTTGGAGCAAAAAAAAAAAAAACAGCCAAGTGTATAATACGCACGTTCTAGCCCGCCCCCATGGAAAGCTATTTAAATAAGTCTCCTACGATGGTCTGGCAGCACCTCAGAAGACGTCATTGGACGAAACGCGTCAGTGGACACCAGACCAACGTATCGCGTCACTTCCGGTTTCGCAGTAGCCGCTGTTGGAACGCAAGCCACTCACAAGGAAAGCATGTGAGGCTTCCTCAAAGGAACACTACTACTCCACAGCGCATAGCGAGGCAGTGACATAGGAATCAAGGATCCGCTTTTAAACCTTTTAAAGAAACTTTTATGCCTGATATTCTTACGTAAAATAAAGCAATTGACACCTTTTTTGGATTACACTATGGAGTCGTCTCCTTTCTTCCATACCCTGGAGGTTAACCCCTCACACTGAGGATACTGGTGACTGGGAACCTGGACCGAGTCTTACACCTGGAGAACGGACCCATTGGATAAAGACCAACCAACACCCCCTTTCTTGCCCAGACAGGTGTCCCTGCGCTTTACCCCTGTGTGGGGTGGCGCTGTCCGGTAAGTGGGGTACCCAAAGGGGAGCACGTGTGAATCACCAAGGAAAAATCGGTGGAAACTGCTTGAACATCACCAATCACAATGATTATATAAAAGGACACCCATATCACTGTTAATGAACATTTATTAGTTTATTTACGTTTCGTTTTTTTGGTTACATTGATGTTGGAAACACTGTGATATATCTAGATTTATTCCACTAGGACAGGGGTAGGCAACCTGCGGCCCTCCAGCTGTTGTGGAACTACATTTCCCATGAGGCATTGTAAGCCTGGCCGTTACAATTACTCCCTGAGGCATGATGGGACTTGTAGTTCTGCAACAGCTGGAGGGCCGCAGGTTGCCTACCCCTTCACTAGGAGAACTGATATATATATTTTTGTTGCACTTATCCTTAGAGCACTGGGAATAAGTTATATGCACATTATTGCACTTTAAATTTATATATTGCACTTTATTGCTTATATTGGTTAAGACTGTATATAATTTCAAATATTATTTTTTATTATTTTTTAATTTTTTATTAATTATTATTTAATATATAATAACAATCATTTCATTAACAAAACTGGTTTGGAGAAATAATACAACACTTACATTAAGACCCAATATTTAATCAATATTTAATTTTTTTATTTTGGATATGCACTTTAATTAAACACTAAATATAGAGTAATTTAAGGTAGCACCAACCCAGTACAACCTAATAGAAGAATTTTAAATATCAATTGTCTTAGTTTTTAATAGGAGTTCAGTTATTTTTCAGGTCCGCCAGTAAATGTTCCATGTTTTGTCAGTAAAAAACGCTGCAGGAGGTTGGCAACACTGACCTAGACACTGGTAGGGCAACGCTCTGCCACAATATTTTTTTTCCATACTGTCACCAGTGTCCCTGATCACCACCACACCAGTTATACGATAACACTGTACTGCATTGGTGACAGTATGTAAAAAATAAGATAACAAAAAAACACGCTATGCCTCTTACTAAATTCCTTGGACTGTCTACTTTCCAAAAAGTGGGTCATTTGGGGGATATGTGTACTTTCCTGGCATTTTCTGGCCTCAAAAATTGAGATTGGCCATCAGTACACCAGGATTGATCAATTTTCAGATACTGTATATACCATAGATTGTGGACTCTCTAATTGTCACACAGACTAAATAATATTCACTGATTTGGGTTATTTTTTTACCAAAGGAATGTAGCAGGATACATTTTGGCTTAAATTTATGAAGAAAGAGTATTTTTTTTTTCTAGCAAAAAAACCCCCCAAAAAAACACCAAACAATGGTTATCAAATACCACCAAAAGAAAGCTCTGTTTATGTGAACAAAATTACAAATATTTGTTTGTGTACAGCGTTGCATGACCACAAAATTACCATTCAAAGTAACACAGTGCTAAATAGCAAAAAATGGCCTGGTCATGAAGGGGGTAAAAACTTCCGATGCTGAAGTGGTTAAACAGTTGCTTCTCAGGGAAACCTGGTTCGCACTAATGTGATTTCTGAAGCAGCTTGAGCTGCACAGAATCGCAGGACAATGGAAATGACATTGGTTCAGTGGTGTCCGTCCACATCAATGCAGTGCAGCTGCAATGCGACTTTGGAGAAGGGTCCTTTGCTACTTTGCTGCGATGCATTACGATTTTGGGATTCATAGACTTCAATGGAAACACATCAGAAATGCATGTACATGTGTTTTTTTTTTTTTTCATTTTTACCTAATTCTCCACATTTACATTAGTGGTAGCAGTAGTCAAGAAATCACAGCTAAAAACTTGCACCGTGAAAATCGCATTACAGTCGCAAATCACTTGCACAACTGTCGCACAGCAGCCACCTGCACTGCATTACCGCACATGAACTCACTTTGAAAACTGATCATGCTAATGTGACCCAGGCCTAAATGTAGTTTTCTATTTGATCCTTTTCATCAATGAGATATATGATATGATCATTTGATGCAACACAACTGTAAATCGGTCTGCGCTAATCCAATCGCTTTCACTGTCAAAAATCTATTAGAAATGCGATCGTCATTCTCATTCAAAGTGTGATAGCGCTGTAAGCTGAAAATTGGCCTGAGCAGGAAGGGGGTGAAAGTGCCCAGTATTGAAGTGGCTAAGGAACTGATTTAAATGAACATTTTTGTACCTGGAGTTCAGCTTTAAAAGTGGCTATTATATGCATTTGTAGTGCCCCCTAGTGGCAGGCTGTTTAACCAGTTTGTGTGCCAGAGCTTGCGATCACGTATGCAGGCATGTTAGAAACCTCTCCCATTGCTCTGGCTCACTCTTGTCAGCCTACAGGCCTTGTCACAAAACGCACTTGTCATGACTTTAGCTTACAACAAGCATTACAATCTGATTGTACAATCTCCTTTAGGCTGCATTCACATTACAGCGTTTGGAATCGAGGGCAGATTCGCCGCAAATCAGCCCACGATTTGACAGTGCCAATATGTAAATGGTAAAATGCGGGACTCACATTTGAGATGCCATTCATTTGAATGATACCTCAAAACGCTGTGCGGGTCTGCCGCGATTGTTGGGTGATAAAGCGTGCTTCAATCACAGCAACCCGCATCGCAGGATGCATGTCGCCCCAAAGTAGCTCCTGAACTATTTTTGGGTGACATGAGTGCCGCGGTTCGAGTTGCAGTGATGTGGGTTGCCGCAATTGCAGCACGCTTTATTGCCTGACAATCGTGGCAGACCCGCACCGCGTTTGAGGTGTCATTTAAATGAATGGCATATCAAATGTGAGTCCTGCGTTTTGCCATTCACATATCGGCGCTGTCAAATCGTGGGCAGTTTCACCGCAAATCTGCCCACGATTCCAAACACTGTAATGTGAATGCAGATTAGGAAGATGCTCATATTGTAAAGTTTTGGTAAATATAAAGTTGATTGTATGGAGATTGTGTGGTCAGATTGTAACCCTTAGCTGTACGGGGCCCCCAGATTCTGTGGTTGCAGGCCAGGTCCATCATCGGGGTTCATGCCAAACACTTGGCCCAAATGACATTAGGGTTGCAGGCTATAAGGTACGGGATCCAGAAGAGGAAGATCATCACCGCAAGCTGGCTGACCTTCCTTTTCCTAGCCATCATTAGTTTCTAAGTTCATCGTGGGTCATACCAAACACAGTCCCAATGGACACAAGGGTCCCAGGCTATAAGGTGTGCAGTCCAAATCAAGAGCTTATCACCATCGCAGGCTGGCTGACCTTCCTTCTCCTGGCCACCATCAGTTTCCAGTCCATCATGGGTCATACCAAACACCAGCCCAAATGACACAATGGTCGCCAGCTATAAGGTCTTCAGTCCAAATGAAGAGCTTAACACCATCGCAGGCTGGACAACCCTCCTGGCCACCACCAGTGTCCTACCTCTGTACATACCCCCAGGTATAGACCCATAGCTCCCAACTGTCCCTGATTTCGAGGGACTGTCCTTGATTTGGAACAAGGTCCGACTGTCCTTCTTTCCTCCTCATTATCCCTCCTTTTGGTCTGATCTATATAATTGTATATAAAATGCATTATTTATCTTTCAAAAAGTGTTTCCCAGTGCTAAACCTTTCATCCAATTTCTAAATTTATGCATTGGTAACTTTCAAAAGCCAATATAAAGGAATAGTAGTGGTTAAAAAAAAAAAAGCGCTTGTGGGTTTAACCAATCTTTTTTTATCATTCTTCTTTAAGGGGGTGTGGCAGGGGGTGTGTCCTATGCCTACATACTTTTGCTAATAGGAGTCCCTCGCTCCTAACGCAAAAAAGTTGGGAGGTATGTAGACCACCCTACGATCCACAGGGACAAAAAGGACTCAGACCACCTCCTGCTTCAACTATTCTTTAGGGTCAGTTCACACCATAGAAATGCGTTCCAGATGCTTTTCTGCATGCATTTTTTTTTTTTTGTTATTTTTTATGCATTCCGGTGCATTTTTGATGCAGTCCAGTGCACCCCCCCCTCTTTTTTCTTAACCTTAAATAAGGACATGTGTGTTTCAGTGAGTTTTTGGTGCATTCCTGTGCGTTTTTGATGCGTTTTACAGCATTCCAGTACAGTCCAGTGCAGGAAAAATGCAGCATGTTCTACTTTTTATTATGGAACTGGAACACCCTGGAACTGACTGCACTGTTGTGAACTATGCCATTGGAAACCATGTAACCTACTTTCTATGCGTTTTTGATGCAGAAAAAAAAACGCACTGGACTGCATGTGGTGTGAACTGGCCCTCGCTGAAGGTAGGTTTGCAACAAAAATTATGGCTATGACAAGGGCCCACATAGGGCTGAAACACTTAAAGCGGAGTTCCACCCAAAAGTGGAACTTCCGCTTTAAGTCCTCCTCCCCAGCTCCAGATGCTGAAACGGAGCTTTTGGGGAGGAGGGGGGGTGGGGATACCCTATTTTTAGGGGTACTTCTGCCCCGGTCGCCTTAGGCGATCGGAAGTGGAAGGACTCCTTCCCCCTCCCTCCCGAAGTCTTCTGGGACACAGGACAGGTCCTAGAAGACTTCGGGACCAATCACAATGCGCAGCGCCGCTCGCGCATGTGCAGTGTGCGCCCGGCCGTGAAGGGGGAGAGGAGCGAGGCTCCGTGCGGCTCCATCGCTGGACCGGGAGACAGGTGAGTGTCGGTTTATTAAAAGTCAGCAGATACACTTTTTGTAGCTGCTGACTTTTAATAAACCTAAGGAAAGGTGGAACTCCGCTTTAAGTGTTGGGATCTTTTGTAACTTTTTATCCTGTGACCAATAAAAATGATCTTCCGTGCGAGTGCGGCTTTCATGCTTTCACAGTTGATGATTGGCTGACCGGAGCCTGCAGTGCGTGCACAAGAGTTGCACTAAACAAAGAGTGTCACTCGCTCCTGCTCCTATGGGACACTACCCCCGTAGAAGTTGCAGAAGTCAGGGTTCCCCACTGCTGCACAGCCAGTCACACAGCATTTCCTTGTTTCATCCAGACACAGAAAACAGTCTCTTGGCTTATGTTTGCATTTTTTTTTTTATTAGGGGATGATAACTTGGATGAGGTTAGGGATTATGAGCTGCCCAACTTGAATAATGTTCAAATAAAACAGAACCAGGGACAACTTCCTCCCTATATACAGCTTCTCCTGCTTCCTCCTGCACAACCCTTGGTTCCTTGCACAGCTCCGCTGGGTTCACTCCTGGGGGAACTAACAGTCTCTTGTTAGTAGGGATGGGCCCCTGGTTGAAATCGAACATATGATCGACTCGAACATCGGGTGTTCGCCCGTTCGCTAATTCCCGAACATTCGCTGGAAATTCGAGCACCCCGCAATGCAGTTAAATTGTTGGGAAATGCCGCCCGCTGATTGGCAAAAGCATGCACATGACCTGCATGCTTTGGCTAATCACAGCGTGCTCTTGTGAGGGCCATGATTGGCCAAAGGCAGGGTGCCTTTGGCTAATCATTGCTCAGGGGGTCTCAATCCACGCCCACACTATATAAGGCTGCTTGTGACGTCAGAGGGGGCAGGGTCACCCATTTTCTTTGCCGGGTAGCCCCTTCTTATAAAATAGCTGTCAAACTGAAGACCACCCATTCCGGGAGTCGCCTCTGGATGGCACGGCAGCGGCGGAAGAGGAAGATGAAGAAGAAGACGACGATGAGAGGAAGGAAGAAGACTGAAACAAGAAGCAGAAGACCAGAAGAAGGAGCGGGGCAGGAGAAGATGGAGGAATACCGGTGGAATAAAAAAGAAGAATCGGGGGAAGAAAAAGAGCTATTTTATAATAAAGGACTGGTCAAAAACTGTTTTTTTTTTTGTAACACTGCTACACTCCTTTTTTGGTAAATGGGTAGGGGTACAATGTACCTTATACCCATTCACATGGGGGGGTTGGGATCTGGGGGCCCCCTTATTAAAGGGGGCCTCCAGATTCTGATAAGCCCCCCCGCCCGCATACCCCCACAACCACCGGCCAGGGTTGTGGGGATGAGGCCCTTGCCCCCATCAACATGGGGACAAGGTGCTTTGGGGGGGACCGCAAAGCACCCTCACCATGTTGAGGGCACGTGGTCTGGTATGGTTCAGAGGGGGGTGCTCGCTCATCCCCCTTCCTGCCCTGCCAGGCTGCGTGCTCGGATAAGGGTCTGGTATGGATATTTAGGGGGACCCCCATGGCATGAAGGGCCTGGTACGGACTTTTGGGGGGATCCCAATGCAATATATTTAAATTTTGGCACGGGGTACCCCTTAAAATCCACACCAAACCCAAAGGGCCTGGTATGGACTGGGGGGGGGGGGGGCATGAAATGTTTTTCAGTGATTTTTATCTATATTGCTGGAGACAGGCAATACATTACAGCTGCAAGCGATTTTAAATTAAATTTTTTCCTTTACAAATGTCATTTTGCGATGGCACTGTTCTAAACATCACACAGATATGCCACTTTACAGGCATACCAAGGGGACACGATATTTAAAGGAATATTTCATTTTTATTTTTTCACTTTAATCATTATTAAAATCACTGCTCCTAATAACCGATTGATTTAAAAACTTTTTTTTGCATTGATACATGTCTCCCAGGGCAGGAACCAGGTCCCCATATACTTTTTATGGCAATAACTTGCATATACCCTTTAAAATTAGCACTTTTGATTTTTCATGTCCGAGCCCCATTGATTTTAATAAGGTTCGTGTGTTTGCACAAATTTTTTGCCTGTTCGCAAGTTCTGGTGCGAATCAAACCGGGGGGTGTGCGGCCTATCCCTACTTGTTAGCTCAGCAACAGCCCATTACAGACCAGGAATTCTCAGTTCCTTGTAGAAAATAGCACAAGTAGAGTGAACTGCATCCTGCATTACCTGCTGCTTCCCCATAGACACTGGTCTCAGCTCTACTCCTGGCAGAAATGCTAGCACACCTGGCTGCCACTTCACCAGGCCACCTGGCTGCTTCTTCTTCCCAGTCCACCCAACTGACACACACTGGAGACTTCCCAACGCAAGGTTGGATTAAGACTTGGTGCACTGTTGTCTTCAAGAGAGACCCGCTACAGCTGACATTCTCTTGTCTGTCCCTGCACTGTACACATCTACTCACTCTGTCGCTCCTTGCTCCTGCTGGAGGTTTTGCTCCAACTGTCTCCTGTGGTAGGATCTTTCAAAGGCCAGCTTCCCGAGCTCCAGCCCGAGGTAAAACCCCTCCCCGAAAAGGGTCCCTTAAGGGCCACTGACAGACTCCCTGCAGCACTACTTCGCCATCTTCCACCCGCCTCCCGACTCTATTTAAGGGCTTCTTCATTGCCCGCCAGGCCCACTTCCTGGGGTTTGGCTAAGGGTCCCCTAAATATTCAAGGCAACCCCTCCTAGCTTCCACCCGCTAACTTTTAGAATATTCTCCAACATTCTAGAATCGGGGAAGGCACCATTCTGCTGACAAGATGAGTCATCCAGCTCTAAACTCTAATAACCCTGACCCAAATTCCATGACTCAGGTTTATTATTATTATTATTATTATACAGTATTTATATAGCGCCAACAGTTTGCGCAGCTCTTTACAATATTTTATCCCTGGGCCACCTATTTTTGCCTGCACTACTGCTAGTAGCACACTAGAGGGTGCTACAAGCAGATAGCAAAAAGTAAGCCGCTGCCTCCATCCATAACTGGTCTATATAGCAAGGAGAATTGGAGGGCAGCAAATCACAACAAACAAGGATCACTTACCAATGAGCTTCAAACCAGCCAAATTGACCTGTCTAATAGTATATGTTAAAAACAGGGGATTGGTTACACACATTTGCAAATGCATGCATAAGCTAAAGGGCCCGACAAGGCTCCCTGTGACCTCTAGTCCCTACCTCTGACTTATGAGAGACTCCACAGTGGGATTGCATGCATTCTGATGGGATAGGTGAATGCAAATAGGCTGGAGGGGGCCCAATCCCCTGTTTTTAATGTATACTGTTAGGTCAATTTGGCTGGTTTCAAGCTGGTGGGTAAGTGAGCTTGGTGCTACGAGTAGAAGCCTTGTATTTTTTTCAGTGAATACAGGATGTGCTTTGATTGGCCAAAGTCAAAAGGTGGGTGGATGACATCACAATCTTAGTCTTGGCCAGTCATAAAATGTTTTGTATTTATTGACAAAAATACAAAGCTTCTCCTGAATGGTGGAGGTGCAGGAGCGAGGGATGCTCTGTGTTTAGCGCACAGAGGGGGAAGTTGCTGGAGCACCGGCATGAAGACAATGCTGCTTACTGTTTGTAGCATTGACTACAACAGTGTATTACAGCTTCACCATCGGCCACAGGAAAACTACACTAGTAGTTTTTTCATTCAACCCAAAGGGCCCAGGAGGAGCCGCTGTACTAACTATCAGATGTTAGTACAGCAATCTCCCCTGCTGCGCTATTGTGTTCTGACAGGGAGATAGCCAGTGCCAGGACAAGGTCATCTAGAGCCCAGGGCAAACATGCCAAACCGCGCCCTCCCCCCCTAAGATGTATGAGCATTATGTGTCAGCCACCGGCTACCACTTCGACATTATGTGACAACATCAGTTACGATGTTTGTCATTCGTCGTAACAGAAGTACGGCCACGAGGTCGTTGAAGGGGGAGACACGCGATTTGTGTCTCGTAGGGAGCGAGGACGTGGAGGTGGTAAGTCCTCTTCGAAACATAAAAACAGTTATTTATGTTTTGTAAAATACTGACCGGTTCTGATTCTAACACTACAGTAGGTGGGTGGAAAACTGAAACCGGTTAGTTTCGTGTAGGACATAAGTGACTTTT
>BLSH010289677.1:964420-974420 GCA_018402905.1 Glandirana rugosa
GCTGTCTCCCCTCCCCTCTTTACCATATCATCTCTTCTAGCACAAAACTCTCAAATTGACCCTCCTAGCACAAATCCTCTTCTCCAAACTCCCTCCCAACACAAATGACCCCTGAATCACCACTCCTAGAACAATTCTTACCCCTGCTGCCCCCTAAATTCCTCCTCTCAACACAAATCCCCTCCCCCCTCAATCTCCTTGTGGTGCCCTCTTACCTCACATGATACCACAGTGCCCAGGGCAGCTTCCCCTCCTGCCCATCCCTTGTCCCGGCCCTGGGGACAGCCCCCCGCTAGAACACGCCAGTCAACACTCTCAGCCATTGGCTGAGAGTGCTGATTGGATACCAATCGGCAAACCTTTTTCTTCTGTCGGGCCGACTGCAGTACACATGGACGGAATGTCGGCCGGTTTCTATTTTCTATTGAACCCGCCAATGCTGCCTGATATTCAGCCGTGTGTACGGATTGTGAAATGGTCGCCATTTTTACTTACTTTCTCTATTAAACTTCTTATGAATTCTTTATTCCTGAAAAGGAATCAACAATGCAACATGACAATAACAGTCCCATTTCTATTAAACGCATGACATTGAAAGCGATTAGATTAGTGCAGACTGATTAACTGTTGTGTTGCATGAAATGATCGTTCCATATATCCTATTGATGAAAATGATCAAATAGATGATTACATTTAGGCCTCATTCACATTAACATCATCAGTGTTTTGAAAGTAATTTCAGGTGCGATTATGCAGTGCAGGTGCTGTGCGATAGCTGTGCAAGTGCTTTGCGACGTTAATGCGATTTTAGTGGTGTGTGTTTTTGGCCATGATTTTCTGACTTCTACTGGAAAATAGGATAATTGGGGAAAATGACAAAAAAAATTGCATGTACAGTGGAACCTTGGTTCACGAGTAACGCGGTTAATGAGCATTTTGAAAGACAAGCATTCTTAAAAAAAAAATCCTGACTCGGTTTGCGAGCGATGTCTCACAAAACGAGCAGGATTAAGCCTCTGAGCATGCAATACTGCATGTGGCCAGAGGTGCGGGGGCGCTGGTGAGCCTCGAAGACCCTCGGAAGCAATCGGAAATACTCGGAAATACCGAAAGTGTAAACAGTTCCCGAGCATTTCCGAATGTTTCAGAGAGTCTCTGAGGCTCACCAGCGCCACCACACCCCTGGCCACATACATGGCTACATTGACAAGCAGTGCCATGGAACGAATTATCTGTGCTTCCATTGTTTCCTATGGGGAAACATGCTTTTATATACGAGTGCTTTGGATTACAAGCATTCTCCTGGAACGGATTATGCTCATAAACCAAGGTTTCACTGTACATGCATTTCTGATGCGTTTCCATTGAAATCTATGGACCACAAAACTGCACTGCATTGCACCAAAGTAGCACAGGACCCTTCCCCAAAGCCGCATTGCAGCTGCACTGCATTGATGTGAATGGCCACCATTGAAACCAATGTTATTTTCATTGTCAAGCGATTCTGCGCAACTCAAGCCGCATCAGAAATCGCACTATTGTGAGCCAGGTTTCCCTGAGAAAAAAAAGTTTAACACAACATAGAAAATGATGGATTTGGCAATAAAAAAATGTAAACACCGTAATGGCCGCATTTAAATGCCGTACCCTGCAAAACACAATCTGTTCACGCTTTTTGATGGTGATGTGCGTGCCAGCTGAAGACGATCTCATTCTCTTCCTCTTACAAAAACCTGAGTTTCCTTTTAAAGGACAGTAAATAATTTAGAACTTGGGCTTTCCACCCTTACTGCATTCTGCATGAGGAAGGAGCTTGCAGAGTTCCCTGTATAGCACTCAGAGTTGTATCTTACGGTTCAGGAAAGTCACATTTATAGCAATTGACGTCTGGATTTATATGACCATTTATTTGAGTTTTCCTGCAATTTTGCATTTTAAATGCACATTTTTATGCTAAAGTATATAAAGTGAGGGGGAATCGGGCATTACGAATGCCCACAAAGCATGACAAATGAATGTCTGTGCCCTTGCTGTAAGTGTATGTAAAGCTAAGGGCCCATTTACACTTGTGTATTGTGACAACATGCACTAAAATGTGCTGTGCGTTGTGATGTGCTGAATTGGTAAAAATCTATGTAATGCACGATTCTCCCTCACTTTATATAATTTAGTATAAAAATGTGCCAGCCTCTTTTGGCTATTTAACCACTTAAGGACCAGAAGGATTTACCCACTTCCTGACCAGGCCATTTTTTTTTTTGCGATTCGGCACTGCGTTGCTTTAACTGACAATTGCACGATCGTGCAACATTGTATCCAAACAAAATTGACGTCCTTTTTCCCACACAAATAGAGCTTTCTTTTGGTGGTATTTGATCACCTCTGTGGTTTTTATTTTTTGCACTATAAACAAAGAGCAACAATTTTGAAAAAAAAAATCCATATTTTTTACTTTTTGCTATAATAAATATCCAAAAAAAACCAAAACGAATTTCTTCATCAGTTTAGGCCGATACGTATTCTTCTTCATATTGTTTGGTACAAAAAAATCCAATAAGCGTCTATTGAATGGGTTATGTAAAACTTATAGCGTCTACAGAATAGGGGATAGATTTATGGCATTTTACTTCTTCTTCTTATTTTTTTTAGTAATCACGGTGATCTGCAATTTTTAGCTGGACTGCAGCGGTGGACAGATCGGAAACTTTTGGCACTTTTTTGGCACCAGTGATATTTATACAGGGATCAGTGCTATAAAAATGCACTGATTACGGTATAAATGTCACTGGCAGGGAAGGGGTTAACACTAATGGTGATCAAGGGGTTAAATGTGTTCCCTGAGAGGTATTTCTAACTGTATGGGGGCTGGGCTGACTGGAGGAGGAGAGAGATCGCTGTTCCTGAGTACTAGGAATAGACAATCTCACTCTACTCCCCTGACAGAACGGGGATCTGCTTTGTTTACACTGGCAGATCCCAGTTCTTTCACTGTGGGAAACAATTGCGGGTGGTCGGCGGACGTTGAGTCCTCCCCACCAGCTGATTTTCTCCTCCGAATTCAGAGAGTAGTGGTTAATGATTCTTATTCTGAATGGTCTAAGGTTATCAGGGGTGTACCCCAAGGTTCAGTGTTGGGAACCTTACTTGTCAATATATTTATAAATGACATTGGGTCTGGGATTAAAAGTACAATTTCAGTGTTTGCAGATGACACCAAGCTATGCAGTGGAATAACTTCCTTGCAGGATGTCTCCAACTTATAAGCCGACCTCAATGCACTGTCTAATTGGGCGACTGTGTGGCAAATGAGGTTTGATGTTGATAAATGTAAAGTTATGCACTTGGGGGCTAAGAATATGCATGCATCATACATACTAGGGGGGTATAACTGGGGGAATCCATAGTGGAGAAGGATCTGGGGGTTTTGGTAGATCATAAGCTTAATAATGGCATGCAATTCCAAGCTGCGGTTTCCAAAGCAAGCAAAATCCTTTCTTGTATTAAGAGAGGTATGGACTCCAGAGATAGAGACATCATTATGCCCCCTGTACAAATCATTAGTAGAACCTCATCTGGAATATGCAGTTCAGTTTTGGGCACCAGTTCTCAAAAAGGATATCGGGGAACTGGAGAAAGTGCAGAGAAGGGCAACCAAACTAATAAGAGGCATGGAGGAGCTCAGCTATGAGGAAAGCAGAGGCGGTCTGTCCATTAAGGGCGCACGGGCGCCGCCCCTTCTCTCTTCACCACCCCTTATGCTAATGGGTAGATTCAAGCATAGCATGAGTCTATCCATGGCCGCCACCGCCACAACCTATTCATGTGATCGGCCCCTTTCAGGACGCCGGCCGCATGAATTACATTGGCTTCAGTGGTTTTTTTTTAAGCACCTGATTAGAGCCATAGGCTCTAATAGGCTTCAAAATAGAGTGGACTCTGAGCATAGAGCTTGTAAGCCCACTCATGTGTGACGTTGTATCAAAACGAAATTTGCGTAATTTTTTTCCCACAAATAGAGATTTCTTATGGTATTTGATCCCCTCTGCGTCATTTCTGATCACCGCTATAAACAAAAAAAAGAGCGTCAATTTTGCAAAAAGAAAAGAAAACGATTTTTCTTACTTTTTGCTAAAATACAAATAAAAAAAAAACATTTTTTTCATTGGTTTTGGCCGATTTATATTCTTCCTCATATTTTTGGTAAACCAAATCTGCAATCAGCGTTTATTGATTGGTTTGTGCAAAAGTTGCCACGTTTACGAATGATGAGAATTAATTTATGGAGTTTTAATTTTTTTTTAAATATTTTACTAGTAATGGCGGCGATCTGGGATTTTTAGCGGTACTGCGATATTGCGGCAGACATATCGGACCATTTTGACACTTTTTTGGGACCATTGGCATTTATACAGCGATCAGTGCTATGAAAATGCATTGATTACTGTGTAAATGCCATTGGCAGTGAAGGGGTTAACCTGAAGGGGGCGCTCTAAGGGTTAACTGTGTTCCCTCAGTGTGTTCTAACTGTATGGGGGCTGGGCTGGCAGGGGGAGGGGAGTGATCACGGCTTCCATATACAGGGAACCTGTGATCACAGCCCTTCCCACTCTGTCAGAACAGAGATCTGTGTTTACTTGATGACGAAACGCGTAAGATGGAGCCAAGAGCGTCACATGTACTTCCGGCTTATCCCTGGAACGCAAGGAAGCTCCAGTCTTCTGACTTCTCCACTGTGAGTTACTACACTTTTGTTTGCCCTTATTTGATTGATACTCTACACTACAGAAATTTTGTGTTTTTCATATGGACACCGTCACCACGCTGGATTGAGGTGTGGATCAGTGTCTGAGGATCACTTGAGTACGGACTGTACTTGGGGGTGAGTGGGGTCTGTGTGATGGACGGAGGGGAACCTTCGGGCCACCACTTATCCCAGTCACGTACACCCTGTCATTTATCCCTTATTGCTCCCCTGCATGAGCACTCGCACTTTTGAGATATTATTTGTTTTTTCGCTGGCCACCAGATGGCACTATTATTGTACATGTCAGCACCTTTTTTCTTTGGCAATTAATACACCCACCTTTATTTGGTTAATATTGGTAAGATATACACCCACTTATATTGATTATTTGCGTACACTACGGTTTTCACTTATACACCTTCCAGCATTTCTTGGCAGCGCCACACCCACTATTCTTTGCTTTCTTGCACGGACCTCCGTTCTTTCACTGCAGGGGGCCATCGCGGGTACCTGGCGGTGATCGATTATGCCCTACACGCTCCCTGCCCCCCCCCGGAACACAGTGAGCGTGCAAGCGCGCCAACAATACTCATTATCGCGGCCGCCGTCAGGTGACAGCTGTTTGCAATAACGAGCCACTTTGCCTCCGTCGCGCCACGGTGGGTGGTCGCCAAGTGGTTAAGATATTTTTTGTACATCCAGCCTTCAGACCTGTACATCACATTCATATTTTATGTGTTTTGTTATTCATGTGTCCAGAATCACATATCCTGCAGAGATTGCAAACAATGAAGTGCCTGATAAAAGCAATTCCACTTGTGACCAAGAGATGGCGCCATTGCATTACATAGATCATGCCTGTGTTTTCATGCAGCACAAGGGAACTCAGGATGACTCCTTTGCAGCAGTGAACTATGCTCCAGATAAGGTCTATAGCCTTTTAAAAGTGTTGTATACATACATGTGTATAGGGGTGGCCTATATAAATAAAATCCTCACATAAATTATACATTCTCAGGATGTTCTTTCCTATATAAATCTTTGCATCTGTTATTTGGAAATATATACACTTTATTGTCAAAAGTATTGGGACGCCTGCTTTAAACACACATGAACTTCAATGGCATCCCAGTCTTAGTCCCTAGGGTTCAATACTGAGTTGGCCCCCCCTTTGCTGCTATAACAGCTTCAACTCTTCTGGGAAGGCTGTCCACAAGGTTTAGGAGTGTGTCTATGGGAATGTTTGACCATTCTTCCAGAAGAGCATTTGTGAGGTCAGGCACTGATGTGGATGAGAAGGCCTGGCTTGCAGTCTCCGCTCTAATTCATCCCAAAGGTGTTCTATCGGGTTGAGGTGCAGACCAGCCAAGTTCCTCCACTTCAAACTTGTCATCCGTCTTTATGGGCCTTGCTTTGTGCACTGTGTGCAGTCATGTTGGAACAGGAAGGGGGCCATCCCCAAACTCTTCCCACAAAGTTGGGAGCATGAAATTGTCCAAAATATCTTGCTATGCAGACGTCTTAAGAGTTCCCTTCAATGGAACTAAGGGGCCAAACCCAACTCCTGAAAAACAACCCCACACCATAATCCCCCTCCACCAAATGATTTGGACCAGTGCACAAAGGGTTTGGGGGGACTCATAGTGCTCTGGGGATCCTTTGTCATCTATAAAGGTTTATGTTTATCGAATTACTAAAAGTTCACATGGGGATAAACATGTTAAAGCGGAGTTCCACCCAAAAGTGGAAATTCCGCTGGTTGGATCCCCCCCCCCCCCCCAGGTGTCACAATTGGCACCTTTCGGGGGGGGGGGTGGATAAGAGGACACCCGTATTTAGACAGGTGTCCTTTTCCACACATCCAGGAGCTTGGGCCGCAGTCGCCGCGGCTGACGTCAGCAGCCCGGCTCCCTCCTCCCTCTGCTACTGGCCGCCTGGCCAATAGCAGAGCACAGCGGAGCCTCGCGCATGCGCAGTAAGGTGCCTGGCATGAAGCTGTAATGCTACACGTCCGGGTTCCCTTACCCGCAATGAACGCGGCTGCACCCGACCCCCAATCTGAAGATCGGCAGCGGGTGCCGACGTCGCTGTACTCCAGGACAGTTAAGCGTCTTATTATTAAAAGTCAGCAGCTACTGTATGTGTACAATATGTGTAGCTGCTGACTTTTAATTTTTTTTTTGTTTCAGGCGGACCTCCCCTTTAATGTAGCTTCAAACACTTCCTATATCTTTAAATGTTCTAACTTTTCATTAAAGTGTTACTAAACCCAGGACCCTGCATTCACTATATCTGGTCTCCCACAGTACACAGAACGTGGAAATGCAATTATTTTAGTAAATATAAACTACTAAATATCATTTCTCATCAGCAGTATATAGCAGTCTTGTGACTTCTATCAGTGTCTCGTTAAAGCTTGTAGGAGGAGTTTTCATTCTCCTCTGACTGTCCTATGAGGCTGCAGGACCCCTGACCTTCTGTCTGGACAGTGCTGATTGGCCCTGTGCTGATCATATGTAGGGAGCACTGGAAGGGCAGATTCATGTAAAAAAAAAAAAAAAAAAAACAATTTCCAAGCTCAACTTACCGACCAGCCTGCGACCAGGCTGGTCGGCATAGGTGTGCACAGCCTAATGCATTAGGGTGCGCACCACAAAGCGCAAACAAACATGAGTGTGTGTGTGTATATATGTCAGAAGGGCAGAGGATAGTGGCAGCAGTTTATTTTATATTTACAATATTATATTTTATTATTTATTTTTAGGAGTCCTGCTGGGGGGCTTTGGTGAAATAATAGGGGTCTAAACAGACCAATGATGTCTCACTTTTGAGACAGAGAAAGGGACTGAGGACAGAGATTCCCCAGTCCCTTTCTCTGCAGTCAGGCAGCAGGGAAAACTTGGTCGTACCAACAATTGCTCATACGACCGTTGTATCGTGCGTACAGAGAATTTGGTCCAACAAGTTGTATTGTGCAAAACACGCAGCCGGATGCTAATTACATGCACCTGAACGTTCTTTCTTTGGTCGTACGATCGTGTAGTGCAGTCAGTATGCTACATACAACAGCCAACATATGATTTGAGACGATCGTACGTACGATCGTCGTCCCGTGTGTACGAGACTTAACTCACATGCTGTTTTTGACCACTCGTAATAGGTGTGTCAACGCTAGAGGGTAAGCGTACATCTTATTCGGTGGCGGTGGTTGCATTACACTTGGTTTACTGCATGCTCACAGTTCTAGATATATGAAGACGTCCAATAGAGTTATCTATGCTTCATCAATTACTATGCTTCATTATTTTATATGGACTCTGATATGGACTTTTGATTAATATTTCACCTGTGTATATGTTTACCAATTTCACAATTTAAGTTACGTATTTTTCACTTTGCTGATTTAGCGCGACACTATTTTTTAACATTTTACAGTTTTAGTGCGTATATCTCACATTGAGTGTTGCTTTTTAAGGAGATTTTTTCTTTTTGGTCATTTTGTATTTTACACTAGCGCAGTGTATTCTTAGTTCCTTGCACCTATTATGTAATATGTAGCCATTTCTTTAGATGATTATGTCACAATGTTATATGGGAGCTGCATTGTCCACTGGTGCTGATGCATTATAGCAGGGATATGCAATTAGCGGACCTCCAGCTGTTGCAAAACTACAAGTCCCATCATGCCTCTGGGTGTCATGCTTGTGGCTGTCAGAGTCTTGCTATGCCTCATGGGACTTGTAGTTCTGCAACAGCTGGAGGTCCGCTAATTGCATATCCCTGCATTATAACATATCTCCCAACATTTTGAGATGGGAATGAGGGACACCTATTAGCAAACGTATGGAGGCATAGGACACACCCCCTGCCACGCCCCCGTAATCACTTGCTGACCGTCAACCTCAGGTTGACGGTGACAAAGTGGCTCGATAACGCAAACCGCCGTCATACGACGGCTGCGAGATCGCGCGCGCCGCCGGAGACGCGCTCACAAGCTCACTGTGTTCGGGGGGGGGGGGGCCAGGGAGCGGTTGCGGCAGACTCGATCTCCGCTGGCTACCTGCGATGCCCCCCCCCCGGAGTGAAAGAACGGAGGTCTGTGTAAGTAAACACGGACCTCCGTTCTGTGTGAGGGGGAAGGGCTGTGATCACAGCCTTCCTATACATGAAAGCTGTGATCACTTCCCTTCCCCTGCTAGGGCAGCCCACACACAGTTAGAACACGCCCAGGGAACACAGTTAACCCTTAGAGCGCCCGCTCCAGGTTAACCCCTTCACTGCCAATGGCATTTACACAGTAATCAGTGCATTTTTATAGCACTGATCGCTGTATAAATGCCAATGGTCCCAAAAAAGTGTCAAAATGGTCCGACATGTCTGCCCCAATATCGCAGTACCACTAAAAATCGCAGATCGCCACCATTACTAGTAAAAATAAATAAATAAATAAAAACCCCAGAAATTAATTCTCATCGTCCGTAAACGCGGCCACTTTTGCTCAAACCAATTCATAAACGCCGATTGCGATTTTTGTTATCACAAATATGAGGAAGAATATAAATCGGCCAAAACCGATGAAAAAAAATGTTTTTTTGTATTTTTTTTTTTGGATTTGTATTTTAGCAAAAAGTAAGAAATTTGGGTTTTTTTGCAAAATTGTCCCTCTTCTTTTGTTTATAGCGGCGATCAGAAATGATGCAGCGGTGATGAAATACCACCAAAAGAAAGCTCTGTTTGTGGGAAAAAAAGGACGCAAATTTAGTTTGGGTACAACGTCGCACGACCGCGCAATTGTCAGTTAAAACCACGCAGTGCCAAATCGTAAAAAGGGCTCTGGTCCTAAAGTGTGAAATCCTTCCGGGGCTGAAGTGGTTAAGGGAGAATTAACCAAAAAAAAAAAGGTTAATTAAATCCACAAGGGCTTTTTTACCACTATTATTCCTTTATATTGGCTTATATTTGCATATACAGCTATTTAGAAACTGAGTGAAAGCTTTAGCACTGGGTAACCCTTTTTGAAAAATAAAAAGTGCATTTTATATACGAGTATAAAGATCAGAGCAAAGTGAGCGACAAATGAGGAGGACAGAGGGACTTTGTTCCAAATCAGGGACAGTCCCTGGAAATCAGGGACAGTTGGAAGCTATGATTATGGTGCTGAAAGTTGAATGTTTCCAAGTTTGTAACTTGCATATGAACAAAACAATAAAAAGAATTACCCCCCCCCCCCCCCAAAAAAAAACATTTTCGGAAGGA
>BLSH010289677.1:979420-998822 GCA_018402905.1 Glandirana rugosa
TTATGGCGTTTTTATTATTTTTATTTTTTTTTACTAGTAATGGCGGCGATCTGCGATTTTTATCGGGACTGCGATATTGGGGCGGAAATGTCGGACATTTTTTACACATTTTTGGGACCAATGACATTTATACAGCGATCAGAAATTTAAATGTCCACTGATTACTGTATAAATGTCATTAGCATTGAAGGGGTTAACCAGCAGGGGGCAGTGAAGGGGTTAAATATGTTCCCTGGCTGTGTTCTAACTGTGGGGGGGCAGGGCTGGTCTGGACATAACAGATCTAACTGATCCCAGTGACAGGGATCAGTAGATCTGCTATGTCCCCTGTCACAGAACGGGGAACCGCCGTGTTTACAACGGCGGTTCCCCGTTCTGAGGCTCCTAAAGGTGATCGGCGGGTCTCGGGCGGACATCGAGTCCGCCCGACCCACGGGCACGCTCGCGCAGCGTGCGGCGCGCGCGCGCCGCCGCTGCTGCCAGGGGGCGCGCAGGAGCATGCGCAGTGGAGGACGTCCATGGACGTCCTCCGGGCATTTCAGATCCGCGCTGGAGCCATACTTTGGCTATAGCGCGGATCTGAAGTGGTTAAGGTGGTAATTAAACCCACTTGGCGCCTTATCTGCATTAAATTAGCCTCAGAACCTGTGTAATTCATATGTGTTCGGGTTTAAAGGGATGAGGTGGCAACCCTAAGCCAGCCCCCATCCCCCCCCCCACAGTTTTTCTTCCTCTCCCTCCCACTGGCTGTTAGCTCCTGCTCTATGAATAAGCCTATTTGGGGTGAAACATGTGAACCGTGGCTTAGGACGAGAACTATGTTGGAAGCCAACTGTTTTGATTAAACTTCATAGTGAGACTTCTGGGAAGTGCAGCTTTGTTCTTTGTTTCTGCCTTATATGCTATGTACCCAGTGTGGAGAGGAGGATTGGAGGAACTTGCTGGGGACTTGAAGCGGTGCAGTCTTTTCTTTGCATATTAGGTCAAAGACACTTTCACTCTGACCTAAGATAAAGGGTGACCATATCACCCTTAATAATTCAACTTGTGGAAAACCCATCTTAGTTGACCCGGAATGCAGGCTCAATGATGGAATAGAACACATTTCAACGCAACGCATTTCACTATGTTCCGAGGCTTCCTCAGGAATCATATCTGAATAAAAACTTGCCAGGGGCTGCAACTGTTTCCTTATCTATCAAAAACAAAAAAACAGGTTAGATACAGTATGCTTAAAGTTAACCTTTCAAGTATAAGCTTGCATAAATACATTCATGATGTCACCAGTTACAGCAATATCATTTTTCAGAATAGTTCCACTTTTTACTATTTCAACACCATCCCTTTGCTTTATCTTCATGTATCACCTGAGGCTAGTCACGTTATTGGGTATATGTACGGGTTTACAAAAGTACCTTTACAGTGCCCCCCCCCCCACTGCAAGTGTTAGGAAAATGGATTCTCCTGGTATCTGTGTGCATTGCGCGCGCATGTGCGCGCCGTGCGTGTGTGCTCGCACCTGTGCGCACCAATGTCGCCAAAACGCCCTATTTAAACAGACAACACCCTACAGCAGATGCTGTCCCTTATACAGCTTTCCTGTGATCCCTGTGATTACTTTGAGAGACTTTTCTGCACCTGTGACTCCAGCTTTACTTGGACTTGTTGCTTTCTGCCTGCCCTAACCCCCGGCCTGTTTACGACTACTCTCCTGCCTGATCCTTCTGTACCTCTTCTGCCTGCACATTGCCGACTCTGCTTGCACCTGACCACCCGCCTGCCTGCTCCATCTGTACCGCATTGCCAGCCTGTTGCTGACCCGGACTGTACGACCATTCTTCTGCTTGCACGAGCTCCAGTGGACTCTCACATTCCACCAAGTGACCCAGTCCAACCCTTGTGCCTCCCTGTGCTCTTGTGCTCCCTGTCTGCACTACCAGGGGCTCTTGAACCACGGCCGCAAGAGAGGTGATCCCCTGCATAAGTCAGACTCATCCGCCAGGTACGTGACAGCAACGGACAGCCATGACTGAGTCTGCGCAGGGGACCTCTTCTATGGATGAACTGTGTGCACACCTTGCGGGACTCACCCAAGCTGTAAAGAATCTGCATGAGGGCTACAATCGCTTGGAAGGAAGAGTGCAGGAACTTTCCATGCCAGCACCAGCCAGTCCTGGCCAACCAGCTTCACGCACCGTTGTGGCATTACCAAGTGCGCCAAGGGTGCCCATGCCTGAGTGGTTTACAGGAGACCGCATAAAGTTCCGGGCTTTCCGTAACTCCTGTCAACTGTATTTCGACCTCCAGCCCCGGACTTTCTCGCTGGTTTGTGATCTCTCTCCTTCTAGAGAAACCCCAAGCCTGGGCACACCTTCTCCTGGAGCAGAAAGCCCCAGAGACCACTAATCTGGATTGGTTCTTCCGGGCAATGGCCCAACTATATGAAGAGCCCCACCAGTCAGTAACAGCGGAGGCAGCCCTCCATGCTCTACAGCAAGGCCGCCGCCCAGTGGAGGAGTATGTGTCTGAATTCTGGCAGATGGAGTGCAGATACCGCCTGGAATGATGTGGCTCTCAGCTACCAATTCCGGCTGGGTCTCTTGGAGCCCATCAAAGACGAGCTGGCTTGCATCGGGGTCCCACATACCCTAGATGCCCTGATCAATCTGGTCATCCAGATTGATCGCCGTCTGTGGGAATGCAGGGCTGAGAGATCTGCTGGGCCTGCACGTCTGACATGGATGATGCCTCGGGTCCCTATTTATTCAGCCCCAGTCCAGCTGCCTCCTCCTCCGCTCCACCAGACCCCCTAAGAACCAATGAAAATCGAGCTCCTCTGCCCGTCTTTGACCCCCGAAGAGCGCCAGAGGCGCATGTCTCAGAACCTGTGCCTGTATTGTGGAGGTCCCGGGCACCTGGTGAGAAATTGTCCCACCAAAGCTGCTAAGTGCACCACCAGTAGCCCTGACTGACTGATGTATTTACCTAGTGATAAAGCTCACCTTGTGCTCTCTGTCTTTCTGCAGCTTCCCGACGGGACTATCCCAGTGCAGGCTATCCTTGAATTTGGTGCATGCAGCTGCTTTGTGGACATCTCTTTTGCAGCGCATCACCAGATACCCCTCCGACCCAAGGAACATCCTATGGTCACCCGGCTGGCTGACTATTAAATCAGGAACGGTTACCCAGGAAACCACCCCAGTGCTCACCAAGACCAAGGGAGGTCATGCCGAATTCCTGCTACTGGACGCCATCGCATCCATACTGTTCCGGATTATTCCAGGCCTCCCATGGCTCCGGACTCATAATCCTCAGATTAACTGGGCAACGGGTGAAGTAAACTTCTCTTCCTCCTACTGCCTCCACCACTGTCTGTCTCGGCCTCCGGAAAACCCCTTAGTCGTGCTCAGCCTGGACACAGACGTCGACCAGGAATCCCGCCTAGCCGTCCCTGCACCCTATCATGAATTCCTAGATGTCTTCAGTAAGAATGGAGCTGACGTCCTCCCCCCACACCGGTCCACCGACTGCCCGATTGACCTCCTACCAGGGACTGAAGTCCCGTTTGGTCAGATTTTTCCCCTATCCGAAGTAGAGTTGGTCGTCCTCAAGGCATACCTGGATGAAAATCTGGAGAAAGTTTTTATTAGACCATCCACCTCACCAGCAGGAGCCGGAATCTTCTTTGTGGAGAAGAAGGACCGCTGCTCCGGCCCTGCATTGATTATCGGGAGGTCAATTGGATCACCATCAAGAACCGATAACCGTTACCTCTGGTTCCGGAACCCCTCCCAGAGATTAGGAACAGTAACCATTTTCACTAAACTGGACCTACGCGGGGCATACAATCTTATCCGCATTCACGAAGGGGGTGAATGGAAGACCGCCTTCCAAACACGGTTCGGGCACTATGAATACCTCGTGATGCCCTTTGGATTATGTAACGCCCCTGCGACTTTTCAGCACTTAGTAAACTACATTTTCCGGGACTTCTTAGATCAGTTCTTAGTCGTTTACTTAGATGACATACTGATTTGCTCCCCCTCTCTGGAAGAGCATCGCAGGCACGTGAAGAGCGTGCTCACCCGCCTCAGGCTACATGGCCTCTATGCTAAGGTGGAGAAATGCGCGTTTGAGTGCGCCGACATTTCATTTTTGGGGTTCAACATCTCCACTGCTGGAATCACCATGGATCCACAGAAAGTCTCGGCCATCCTGAACTGGCCCGCTCCAGTTGACAAGAAGGGAGTCCAGCGATTCATTGGCTTTGCAAACTTCTACTGGAAGTTCATCAAGGGGTTTTCGGCAGTCATCACCTCAATAATCCAACTCACCAAGCAGGACTCACCTTTCTGCTGGACTCCCGAGGCCCAAGAGGCCTTCACTCAACTCAAGAAATTGTTTACATCTGCCCCCGTTCTCAAACATCCGGATCCTGCATTACCGTACACTTTAGAAGTGGACGCCTCTGAGACAGCAATGGGAGCAGTCCTCTCGCAGAGACGAGGCCCAAAGGCTTCGCTTCATCCTATCGCCTTATTCTCCAGAAAACTAACACCTCCAGAGAGGAATTACGACGTAGGCGACAGGGAACTGTTGGCAATTAAGTTGGCCCTGGCAGAGTGGCGGTACCTCCTGGAAGGAGCTTCACATCCTGTTCTGGTTTTTACAGACCACAAGAACCTAGAGTACCTGCGGACCGCCAAGAGACTGAAACTCCGGCAGGCAAGGTGGGCACTGTTTTTCTCTCGTTTCCAGTTGCACATCACTTACAGGCTTGGGGCTGTAAAGCCGGATGCGCTGTCAAGGATGTTCCATGTCCCCGAGGACACATCTCCACCAGATCCTCTCCTTTCGGCCCACAGTTTCCTGCTCACTCAGGAAGATCTCCTGTCTCAGATCCGAAAATCATGCACCGGCCTCGCCGAACCGCCGTATCCCCAACTCATGCTGAAAGATGGGTTGTGGTGGTTCGGAAATAGACTATACATCCCACAGGAACTCCGCTTGGTAATCCTCGGACTCTGTCATGATACCAAAATGGCTGGGCACTTTGGTGGTCGTAAAACAACAGAATTACTTGCTCGCTTATTCTGGTGGCCTCGGCTGAAGGAAGATTGCCTGAGCTATGTAGCCACTTGTCCTGTCTGTGCCAGAAGTAAGACAGAGAAATCCAAGGCCTGGGGACTACTCAACCCATTGCCCATTCCGGAACAACCATGGTCCCAAATCACAATGGATTTCATAGTCCAACTACCACCATCCGCAGGATTCAACACAATCCTGGCGATTGTGGACCGTCTTACAAAAAATGGCACATTTCATACCAATGAAAGGTACTCCTTCAGCGTCTGAAACCGCGGAAATCTTTATAAGGAAGTTGGTCCGCTTACATGGGATTCCTATCATTATCGCGTTGGACTGGGGAGTACAGTTCACGTCCCGCTTCTGGAAGTCCCTGTGTGCCACTTTGGGAATCGAGTTGCCCTTCTCCTCGGCCTACCATCCACAGTCCAATGGTCAAACGGAGAGGACCAACCAAACTCTCGAGCAATACTTGCGGTGCTATTCCTCCTACTCCCAGGATCACTGGGTCTCGCTCCTACCGGTAGCCGAGTTTACATATAACAACTCAGTCCACTCTGCCACCAAGCAGTCCCCTTTCTGGGCAAACCTCGGTTACCACCCTTCTTTCCTACCCGATCTGGCTATGGAAAGCACCGTGCCTGCTATCTTGGAGGTAACTCAGTTCCTTGATAAAAACAACAAGCTCCTCCAGGAAACTCTCTCCCAAGCCCAGGCTACCAGCAAGAAAAATTTTGATAAAGGAAGGCTGGGAGAACTGGACTTACAAGTTGGTCAGCAGGTCTGGTTATGCACAAAGAATCTAAGACTCTCCTGTCCCTCTAAAAAACAAACTGGGACCCAGATACATAGGGCCATTCCCTATTAAAAAATAGATTAACAGAGTGGCCTATGAGTTAAACCTGCCATCATCTCTGCATATCCATTCGGTCTTCCACGTCAACCTACTCAAGCCAGCAGTTAAGGATGTCTTTCCGGGGCATAGCACAGCACCTCCAGAACCGGTCTTGGTGGACGGAGAGGAGGAATTCGAGGTGGAGACCATCCTCTATTGTAGGAAGAGGAGGCAGCACCCAATTCCTGGTCGAATGGAAGGGCTATGGATCCGAAGAAAGCTCCTGAGAGCCAGAGCAGAATCTACACGCAAAGGAATTGATCAGAGCCTTCTGGAGAAGACACCCGACCAAGAGAGCCCGTTTGGGCATTCGGAGGCTGCCCCTTGGGTGGGGGCAATGTTAGGAAAACGGCTTTTCCTGGTGTCTGTGCACATTGCGCGCGCCTGTGCACGAGCCTGCGCCTGTTGCGCCCCAATGACGCCAAAACGCCCTATTTAAATAGACAACACCGTACAGCAGATGCTGTCCATTCTACAGCATTCCTGTGACCCCTGTGATTACTTTGAGAGACTTTCCAGCATCTGTGACCCCGGCTTTACTTGGACTTGTTGCTTTCTGCCTGCCCCGACCCCTGGCCTGTTCACGACTACTCTCCTGCCTAATCCTTATGTACCTCTGCTGCCTGCACATTGTCGACTCTGCTTGCACCTGACCACCCGCCTGCCTGCTCCATCTGTACCGCAATGCCAGCCTGTTGCCAACCCGGACTGTACGACCATTCTTCTGCTTGCACGAGCTCCAGTGGACTCTCACATACCACCAAGTGACCCAGTCCAACCCTCGTGCCCCCCTGTGCTCTTGCGCTCCCTGTCTGCACTACCAGGGGCTCTTGAACCACGGCCGCAAGAGAGGTGATCCCCTGCATAAGTCAGACTCATCCACCAGGTACGTGACAGCAAGGGTTAAATGCTTGTTATTCCTAGGGGGTAGAGGAACAGGCATTATTACTTTATCTAAGGATACAATGCCACCAATCTGCTGCAGGCAAGACAAAGCATTTCTTCAGTCTCCTCTCCCCCTTAACCTCTTGGCACCAACAGCATGCAAATATGCAGCCTTGGCGCAGAGCAGACGCATATTTGCATGCAATAATGCATAAACAGAATGCGCTCCCGGCATAGTTACCGGCGGCTAACGGAAAGCTCCCCAATCAGGAGTTATCTTGTGCCAACAATGTTTGCTGGCCAATGCAGAAACTGCTCCGGTTACGCTTCTATAAGGGAAGTTCCGACAACACTACTCCTAATGCAGCTCTTCTCCTCATGGGTGATAGTACACACCCATTTGTCACAGAGATGGGGATGAATGGGGGGGCATTGTTCATCATGTGACCACATTTAATCATCAAAAATAAAGGGTCTTTAATCTAATACCAGCAGAGCCTGACCACACAATCTAGGAGGTGCCATTATCGATATTAGTAAGTGTAACCATGCCTTTTACTTTAAATCTGGACTGGAACGTAAAGTAGTCGTAAACCTCAGACATGAAATATGAACAAAGCATATCCCTCTACAGTGTGTACTTGTCTCAACCCAGAGCACTGAGTGTTATGTTTGTCTGCTGCCCCGTTCCTCTGCTATCAGCTTGAATCACTTATGACAATGGTGACAGGAGCACACAGCCTGTGATTGACAGCCTCAGATCTATTCCTGTGTACTGTGTGAAGCGGGTGTGTCCCTTCCCTCCAATCAGCTCTCACTGAGCACTATGGAGTGTAACTTCAGCTCCCGCTCCATGCTTTTTGACAGCTCAGAGAAGCTTTATAAATTCTGGACTTTGAAGAGATGTAGAGAAGAGAAGACCGCAGATACCAGGTACAACTTATGTAGGAGGATTTGGTTCATCTCTGTGTATCACCTGAGGCCGGTCACTTCACAGGGTATATGTGAGGATTTACAACTACTTTAAGCTCTTCCCAACTGCGCCATAGCTGAATGAGGGCTACAGAGCTGTCGCACATTTCCGGGAGGGCGTCTATTGACATCCTCCCAGAACCCTGTCTCACAGCGCGACCCCAGGGCATGCATTGGGCACACTCTGTGATCGCTGAGTCCTTTGGACACAGCTGTCCCGTACCTGATGGTAGAGTCTGACTTATGCAGTAGGCAACCTCTCTTATGGCCCTGGTTGAGGAACACCTGGTAGAGCAGACAGGGAGCGCTGGAGCACAGGGGAGCACAAGTGCTGGATTGGACACAGATGATGATAAGATGTCGTCCAGAAGTCTGTGCTAGACTGAAGAGTAGTGATGTAGGCCGAGTCAATAACATGCAGACAAGGCGGTACAGGAGGAGCAGGCAATCGGGTGGTCGGGTGCAGGCAGGGTCGTTAACAGGCAGGCAGGTTGAGGTACACAGGGGTCAGACAGAAGAATGGTCTTAGGCAAGCCGGGGTCGGTGCAGGCAGAGTTCAAGCAGATGCGGGTTCAGGCCGGGTCACAGGTAACAGGAAGCTCAGAATGGGTCGCTCAGAAACACGGTAACGCTGTAGAACGGACAGCACTGCTTGCAAGGTGCTGTCAGTTTAAATGGCCATCTGGGGACCGTGCTGGCGCTCGCACACGCACACAGGCGTGCGCAAACATACGCAAACGCTACGTGCGTCCGCACATGGGTCTCCTGGCCTCCGGATGCCCAAACGGGCTCTTAGCTCTGGGTGTCTTCTCCAAAAGGACCTGACAAGTTATTCAGCGTGGATGTGGTCTTCGGGTTCCCATGAGCTTTCTTCGGGCCCATACCCCTTCCACTTAACCAAGAACTGGGTGGATCCACCCCTTCTCTTGCAGTCGAGGATGGCTTACACTTCTAATTCCTCCTCACCATCCACAAGGATTGGCTCAGGCGGGGCTGACTTCCGACCCGGGAAGGAATCCTGAGTCATGGGCTTCGACGAGGTAACATGAAATACCGGGTGCACTCGCAGGGAAAGAGGAAGGTCCAGCTTATATGCCACCCTGGTGATCTTTCTTCTCACGGGGAATGGCCCGATGAACCTTGGGCCCAATTTCCTGGAGGGGCATGACAATCTCAAGTTCTTGGTTGGCAACCACACGTAGTCGCCTGGTTGCAGGTCCAATTCCCCGCGTCTCCCCTTGTCGAATGCCCTCTTGTTGCACTCCTGTGTCTGAGCCAGGGTTTCCTGCAGCACTTTGTTGTTCCTTGTCAGGAATTCTACCATCTTCTGTACAGCAGGTACCTCACTTTCCGGAACCAGGTTAGGAATAAAGGTAGGGTGGTATCCCAGGTTCACCCAGAATGGGGACTGCTTGGTGGCTGAATGCTCGTATGTTGTATTGTTGTATGCAAATTCAGCCATTGGTAGCAGCGAGACCCAGTCTTCTTGAGTAAAGGAAGAGTAGCAGGGGATATACTGTTCTAGAGTCTGGTTAGTCCTTTCTGTCTGGCCATTTGACTGGGGGATGATAGGCAGAGAAGAATTCCAGTTCAATGTTAAATGCGGAACACAGGGCTTTCCAGACCCAGGAAGTGAACTGCACCCCACGATCTGAGACAATGTTGACAGGGAGCCTGTGCAGTCGGACCACTTCCTTAATGAATGCCCCAGCAGTCTCAGTTGCGGTGGGGGTGCCCTTCATCGGGATGAAGTGGGCCATCTTAGTAAGGCGATCCACAATTACAAAGATGGAATTGAATCCTTCAGACGGGGGTAACTCCACTATGAAGTCCATCGATATGTGTGACCATGGCCGTTCAGGAATGGGAAGCGGGTTTAACAGACCCCATGCTTTTGCC
This sequence comes from Glandirana rugosa, assembly GCA_018402905.1. Classification (NCBI taxonomy): domain Eukaryota; kingdom Metazoa; phylum Chordata; class Amphibia; order Anura; family Ranidae; genus Glandirana; species Glandirana rugosa. Next base: position 989,157 of record BLSH010289677.1, read on the forward strand.
TGGCTGGTCTTGTGTTGGGCACAGACCAGACAAGCGCTGACATATTTCTGACAGTCCTTGCCCATGGAAGGCCACCAAAAGGAGCGCGACAACAGCTCCGCAGTCTTACGACCGCCAAAGTGCCCGGCCAATTGATGGTTGTGGCAAAGTTCCAACACTGTCAAACGTTGCTGCTCCGGGATATAGAGTTTATCTTGGAACCACCACAGTCCATCTTTCATTGTCAGTCTGGGGTCAGGGGACATGGTTGATCCGGCCAAGGATCGTTTAACCCGAGACAGCAGATCTTCCTGCATTAATAAGAAACTCCAGGATGGGAGGTTGGTATCTGGTGTCGTGGAGTCACCAGGCTCACTAAACATCCTGGACAGAGTGTCCGGCTTCACATTCTTCGACCCAGGCCTGTAAGTAATATGCAGGTTAAAGCGAGAAAAGAATAGAGCCCATCGTGCCTGGCAGGGTCTCAGCCTTTTAGCTGTCCGCAGGTACTCTAGGTTCTTATGGTCGGTGAATACCATGACAGGGTGTAGAGCTCCTTCCAGCAGATACCGCCATTCCTCCAGGGCGGACTTAATTGCCAGAAGTTCCCGGTCTCCCACATAGTAATTTTTTTCTGGCGTTGTAAGTTTGCGGAAGAAAAAGGCGATGAGGTGGAGCGAGGCCTTTGGACCTCGTCTCTGGGATAGGACTGTTCCCACTGATGTCTCTGAAGCATCCACCTCCAGGATGAAAGGCAGAGCTGAATCTGGGTGCTTAAGAACAGGTGCCGTAGTAAACAGTTTCTTGAGCTTCAGAAAGGCCATTTGGGCCTCAGGAGACCAATGGAAGCGGGAGCCCTGTTTGGTAAGTTGGGTGATGGGTGCGATCACCGCAGAAAATCCCCTAATGAACTTCCTGTAGAAGTTGGCGAAACCGATGAACCGTTAGATCCCTTTCCTGTCAACGGGAGCTAGCCAATCCACAATTGCAGAGACTTTCTGCGGATCCATGGTGACTCCGGTGACTGAGATGTCGAAGCCCAGGAACGAGATTCTGGAGCACTGAAAGGCACACTTTTCGGCCTTAGCATAAAGTCCATGCTGACGTAGACATTGTAAGATGCACCAGACGTGCCTCCGATGTTCTTCCAGAGAGGCCGAAAAGATGAGAATCTCATCAAAGTAAATGATGAGGAACTGGTCCAGGTAGTCACGAAACACATCATTTACTAGGTGCTGGAAAGTAGATGGAGCATTGCAGAGCCCAAAGGGCATCACTAAATATTCATAGTGACCGAAACGTGTCCGGAAGGCAGTCTTCCACTTATCACCCTCCCGGATGCGGATGAGGTTATAGGCTCGGCGTAGATCCAGTTTGGTAAACACAGCAGCTGTTCCTAGTCTTTGAAATAACTCGGGGACCAGTGGCAAAGGGTACTGGTTCTTAACGGTAATTTTATTAAGGTCCTGATAGTCTATGCAGGGTCTGAAAGTGTGGTCTTTCTTCTCCACGAAGAATATTCCAGCTCCTGCAGGTGAAGTGGAGGGCCGAATGAAATCTTTTTGAAGGTTATCGTCCAGATAAGCCTTGAGAGCTTTCAGTTCCAGCTCAGAGAGTGGGTAGATTCGGCCAAAAGATACTTCTGCCCCTGGTAGCAGCTCTATAGGGCAGTTGTATGACCTGTGAGGTGGGAAAGCATCTGCCCCTTTCTTGCTGAACACATCCAGAAACTCCTGGTAGACAGATGGAACAGCGAGATGGGTTTCTAGATCAGAGTCAGAGTCCAGACAGAGCACTGAAGAGGGGGATTCCAGAGCTAGTGGCAGACAGTTGTGTTGGTAGTATGGGGAGAGAAACTGAACTTCTCCAGAGGACCAATCAGCGGTGGGGCAGTGTGCCTGGAGCCATGGCAGACCCAGAATGACTGGGAAAAGAGGAGACGTTATGGCGTCCAATGACAGGTGTTCCAGGTGTCCGCCTGCTGTCTGGGCAAGAAGAGGAACTGTCTCATGGGTGACTGCTCCGGATTTAATGGTGGACTCATCGGCCAAGCGGATGGCCATCCGATGGGTCTTGGGCTTGAGTGGGTTCTGGTGCTTAGCTGCAAAGACCGGGTCAACGAAGCAGCTACAGGCTCCGGAGTCCAGGATAGCTGGGACCTGGATATTTCCATCAGGGAGCTGGAGATACAGCGGCAGAACAAGATGGTTGGAGGGATCGGGCAAGGATAAGAGTCCTCCTGGGGTAGCGTGGAGCCTGTCTCCCTGCTTAACCGGGCAGGACTTGACAAGATGTCCGGGACCACCACAATAGAGACAGAGGTTGTGGATCAGGCGTCCGTGTCTCTCTTCAGGAGAGAGAGAGGGCCGGAGAGGTCCGGGTTCCGTCCGGACAGAACGAACAAAACCTGCGGCTTCTTCGGCTCTGCACTCCCGCAGACGTCAGTCGACCTGGATGGCCAGGTTGATCACCACTTCCAGTGTCTGGGGGACACCCACACCGGCCAGCTTATCTTTGAGCGGCTCTGAGAGCCCCTATCTTAACTGATAACGGAGTGCAACATTGTTCCAGGAAGTATCTGCGCTTCAGCGCCGGAACTCAGCTACATAATCCTCCGCCGTTCGGCGGCCTTGCTGGAGAACATGGAGAGCAGCCTCAGCTGTGGCAGCCTGGTGGGGATCCTTGTACAGCCGAGCCATGAACTGAAAGAACAGGACAAGGTTGGTGGTTTCAGGAGCCCTTTGTTCTAGCAGCCGGTGAGCCCAAGCTTGTGGCTCATCCCGTAGTAGCAAGATGACCAGTCCCACTTTAGTGGCTTCTAGCGAGAAGGTGCGGGGTTGCAGGAGAAACTTCCGGCGGTCCCCCATTAACCGCTCGGGCAAGGGTACCTCAGGTTCGCTAGTCAAGGTCAGCATGGTGTGAGCTTCCACCTGGCTGTTGCTGGGAGAGGCAGGCAAAGTGAGTTTCAGGACTCTGTTTTTCAACTGGGTGTATTCCCCTTGTAAGTCCTTCACCGTTTGGGTGAGCCTGGCTAAGTGCGTACTCAAATCCTCCATAGGAGAGGGCCTCTGCGCAGACTCGGACTGGCTGTCCATTGCTGTCACGTACCTGATGGTAGAGTCTGACTTATGCAGTAGGCAACCTCTCTTACGGCCCTGGTTCCAGAACCCCTGGTAGAGCAGACAGGGAGCGCTGGAGCCCAGGGGAGCACGTTGGCTGGATTGGACACAGGTGATGGTAAGATGTCGTCCAGAAGTCTGTGCTAGACTGAAGAGTAGTGATGCAGGCCGGGTCAATAACATGCGGGCAAGGTGGTACAGGAAGAGCAGGCAATTGGGTGGTTGGGTGCAGGCAGGGTCGTTAACAGGCAGGCAGGTTGAGGTACACAGGGGTCAGACAGAAGAATGGTCGTAGGCAAGCCGGGGTCGGTGCAGGCAGAGTTCAAGCAGATGTGGGTTCAGGCCAGGTCACAGGTAACAGGAAGCTCAGAACTGGTCGCTCAGATACACGGTAACGCTGTAGAATGGACAGCACCGCTTGCAAGGTGCTGTCAGCTTAAATGGCCATCTGGGGACCGTGCCGGAACACATGCGCGCGCACTCGCGCGCCAACGCTACATGCGCCCGCGCATGGGTCTCCTGGCCCGAATTCCAGAGGCGGAAATGGTCTCCTGACAACAGCTGATCACATATAGAAGTAAAGGGCCAATCACAGCCGCCCTTTACCATCAGCTGTGTCCAATCACAGCTCATCACATGCAAACATATGCTGGTTATCAGCATTTCCTTTCCTCAGTGCTGTCACTGTCTGAGGAAAGGAAAGCCGATAATCAGCTTTCTTGTGACAGGGCACATTTACACTGATAATCAGGGCACTGATCATAAGTGCAGTGCAGCCTCAGCAGTGCCCATCAGTCCAGCCCCATCAGTGCCCATCAGTGCAGCCTCATCAGTGCCCATCAGTGCAGCCTTGTCAGTGCCCATCAGTGCCCATCAGTCCAGCCTCATCAGTGCCCATCAGTCCAGCCTCATCAGTGCAGTGCAGCCTCATCAGTGCCCATCAGTGCAGCCTCAACAGTGCCCATCAGTCCAGCCTCATCAGTGCCCATCAGTCCAGCATCATCAGTGCCCATCAGTCCAGCCTCATCAGTGCAGTGCAGCCTCATCAGTGCCCATCAGTCCAGCCTCATCAGTGCCCATCATGGGCGTCCCAAGGTAGGGGCAAGGGGGCACAATTGTCCCCCCCCCGGAATCAGGGATCGGATTAGGGGTTCCCACTAGGTCCTAATCCTCTTAAGCCATGTATGCAGTTTCTGACAGTCTCTTGGGCTATGTATGCAGTCTCTGATCATCTCTTGTGCCATGTCCACAGTCTCTGACCATCTCCTGTACTATGTCTGCACTCTCTGACCATCTCCTGTACTATGTCTGCAGACTCTGACCATCTCCTGTACCATGTCCGCAGTCTCTGACCATCTTCTATACCATGTCTGCAGTCTCTGACCGTCTCCTGTCATGGGCATATGCAGAACTTTTTTCAGGGGGGGGGGCATCATTTTAAGGTTACCCATGCTCTGCCCCTTTTCGACAATGTCATTATCACATTATCACAGTCAGGGACTGCCGACATAGTACAGGAGACTGTCAGAGATTTTGGACATGGTACAGGAGACGATCATAGATTGCAGACATAGTACAGGTGATGGTCAGAGACTAAGGACATAGTACAGGAGATGGTCAGAGATGGCAGACATAGTACAGGAGATGGTCAGAGACTGCAGACATGGTATAGAAGATGGTTAGAAACTGCGGGCATGGTACAAGAGACGGTCAGAGACTGCAGACCTAGTACAGGAGATGGTCAGAGACTGTGGACATGGCACAAGAGATGATCAGAGACTGCATACATAGCACAAGAGACTGTCAGAAACTGCATACATGACTCAAGAGGATAAGGACCTAGTGGGAACCCCGATCCGATCCCTGATTCCGGGGGGGGGCAATTGCCACCCCTTGCCCATACCTGCGGAAGCCCATGTCTCCTGTACTACGTCTGCAGTCTCTGACCGTGATAATGACATTGTCGAAAAGGGGCAGAGATTGGGTAACCTTAAAATGATGCCCCTCCCCTGAAAAAAGTTCTGCGGACGCCCATGGTGCCCATCAGGTGCCCATCAGTCCAGCCTCATCAGTGTCCATCAGTGCAGCCTCATCAGTGCCCATCAGTGCAGCCTCATCAATGCCTATCAGTCCAGCCTCATCAGTGCCTATCAGTGCCCATCAATCCAGCCTCATCAATGCAGTGCAGCCTCATGAGTGCCCATCAGTTCAGCCTCATCAGTGCAGTGCAGCCTCATCAGTGCCCATCCATCCAGCCTCATCAGTGACCATCAGTAAAGCTTCATCAGTGAAGAAGTTTTATAAAAGAAACAGAAAAGATGGTATTTTTTAAAAAAAATGTTGGCCTTTTCTAGTTTGTTTACCAAAAATACCAGTAGTGATTAAATACCACCAAAGGAAAACTCTATCTGTCTGAAAAAAATGATAAAAATTTAATGTAGGTACAGTGTTGCATGACCACACAATTGTCATTCAACGTGTGACAGCGCTGAAAACTGAAAATTGGACTGGGCAGGAAGGGGGTATAAGTGTCCAGTAGGCAAGTGGTTAAAGTACCCTTGTTCAGCCCCCCAGTGCCCCCCCCACCCCCCACTGCAAGGGTTAAATGCTTGTTATTCCCAGTGGCAGGGCTGGTGCAAGGATTTTTGACACCCTAGGCAAAACCTAATTTTATTGCCCCTTGGCTTCACCCCCTTTCACCTACCCAGGCTGATCAGCGCCAATCAAGTGCAGCCTCACCAGCGCCCATCAAATACAGCTTCACCAGCGCCAATCAATACAGCCTCACCTGTGCCCATCAAATACAGCCTGACCAGCGCCAATCAATACAGCTTCACCTCTGCACATCAAATACAGCCTCACCTGATCTCTGTGTCCCATGACATTCCAGAATGCATCCTGCACAGCACCCTCCATGTGGGGGTGGGGGGCAGCTATGGTGCTGGCCAGTGCCTGTAGTGACATTCATAACATGCCAGGATGCACAGCGGCCTCCGGGAGGGGGTTGTAACTGCCAGCCGCGGCTCTCCTCCACTTCTCCACTTCACTGACATGACCGAGGAGGGCTGCTCCTCTCCAATTCTCAATGGCACTGATTACATGATTGAGGCAGCTGCCAGTCATGGCACTCCTCTCTGTTGACATGAATCAATGCAGCCAGTGACAGATCAACGGTGGCCAGGCGCCCTATGCGGCAGTGCGCCCTAGGCGGCCGCCTACTCCTGCCTAGTGGGTAGAGGAGCAGGTATTGTTACTTCCACCCAACGCTCTGGACTGTGGGTGGTCGCTCAACATCACCAGGTACAATACAGGGCTATTAGCTCTGCATTGTATTTTGGAGGCAAGTGTGCAACCCCTTTGCTGCCACAGATTTATTGCAATTGTCAGCAGCAGCAGCAGGGGAATTACAGAACCTCTCGGCCGCTCAAGCAACCTAGAATATGTGTAAACCATCACTTGCCCCACACCCCATCCCTGCCATGTTTCCCAGGATATGCCCTCCCACCTGCAGACACAGGGCCGTCATGGCAGATGCCATCAGGTAGAGGGGATGGAGACCAGCGAATGTTCATTCACTGATCTCCCCTATTCAGCGAGCATTGGAAGCGACATGTACTATTACTACTTGTGTCTCAATAAAGAGAACCTGTCATCGCTTGGAGGACTTTTGGTCTCCTATGTAAAAAAATGTAAGTTTAGTGAAAAAAAGTGTAAATAAATGAAGCTACACCCAAGGACTTAACCCCCCCCCACACATATATGCACCTAATAATGTACAAACGCATGTCTGGGGCAGCTATGTATGAAAAATGTACTACACATGTTCATCGGCTTCTAATAGAAAAAGAAAATGTAATATCATTAGGATTTGTATCGGAGTGCGAAGTCATGGGGTGAAGAAGACGTAGGGCAGAACAGGAGAAGGGTAAACTCACTAAAACCGAGTTTTCAATGATTTTCTGTCTCAGGCAGTGCTGATTATCGCCAGCAGCCGAGGCCGTTCCTTCTGCTGCAATGAAGCAGCTGCTGGGTAATTTTTATGTACACAGTAACCTATGACCATATTTCTGCAGCTATTTATATGCACATTCCCTCTGACCTTCCCAAAGGAACAAATACGCACAATGAAAATAAGAAGTCGGCGCTGGAGGCTTTGTACATCGTGCTTGGAGGATGTGCTCCCAGGCTGCTTCCCCCATTACAGAGGTCAGCTTCGCTCCTCCAAGAGAAGGGAGACTCCATCCTCTTTGTGATGTTGTTTTTTAAAAAAAATATTTGCAAATGCTGGTCAGATGACTAACGCGTTTTGCAGGAGATTTGCGTTTTGAAAGCACTTTAAAAACATTTTCAAGTACCCTTAGGCTGGCCATAGATTATGCAATTTGCTTTCCTTCAACCATGTGTTGAAGGAAAGAAAATTACTTGCATCCCCCATCAACAGAATCAGTGATGATGGGGGAATCCCTCCCACTGCGCTATTGTGTTCTGGTAGCAGGAGGTTTCCCAGCTGTCAGAATCTAATGATCACTGCTGGCGGTTGTAGCCAAGAAAGAAAACCGACAGGCTGATTGTATCGAAGTCGATCAAGTACAATCAGCCTGCCCATAGATGGATCGAAATCTGTCCGGTTCCTGCTGAACTGGCCAAATTTTGATCTGTCTATGGCTGGCTTTAGGGCCCGTTTAGATTTCTGCTTTGTGGCAATGCATGATACATGCCTTGAAGAGCCATTTCATTTTGAATGGCATCCATATGCACTAAGGCCTCGGTTCACATACAATATATTGCTAAAAGTATTTGGACGCCTGCCTTTACACACATGGGGGTTGATTTACTAAAGGCAAAACCACTTTGCACTGCAAAGATCTGAAATCAGGGGAAGCTCTTTATCATCCAATCATGTAGAAGCAAAAATGCTGTTTTTTATTTTCTTTGCATGTCCCCCTTGGATCTACAGCGACTGCACTTTCAGGTGCACTTCCCAGTGCACTTGCAGTGCACCTGCAGTGCAAAGTGGTTTTACCTTTAGTAAATAAACCCCATGAACTTTAACCACTTCAGCCCAGGAAGGATTTGCCCTTTTACGGCACTGCGTCGCTTTAATCGTCAATTGCGCGGTCATGAGACGTTGTACCCAAACAAAATTGACGCCCTTTTTTCCCCACAAATAGAGCTTTCTTTTGGTGGTATTTGATCCCCTCTGTGGTTTTTATTTTTTGCGCTATAAACAAAAAAACCCAACATTTTTGAAAAAAAAAAGCATTTTTTTTTTTACATTCTGCTATAATACATATCCAAAAAAAAGCATAAAAAGACACATTTCTTCATTAGTTTAAGCCGATATATATTCTTCTACATATGTTTGGTTACAAAAAATTTCAATAGGCGTATATTGATTGGTTTGCACAAAAGTTATCATGTCTACAAACTATGGGATAGATTTAGGGACTTTTATTTGTTATTTTTTTACTGGTAATGGCGGCGATTTGCGATTCTTAGCGGGAGGTGGACAAATCTCACCCAAAATGCCACTTTTTAGGGACCAGTGACATTATTACATTGATCAGTGCTATAAAAATGCACTGATCAATGTAAAAATGTCACTGACAGGGAAGGGGTTAACTCTATAGGCGATCAAGAGGTTAAATGTGTTCCCTGGGTGTGTTCTAACTGTAGGGGGGATGGGCTAGCAGGTACATGACAGAGATCACTGTTACTGGGAACAGTAGATCTCTGCCATGTCCCCTGTCATAATGGGGATATGCCTTGTTTACATAGGTGGATCCCCGTTCTGCCTCTGTACATGGTGATTGCGACTCAATGTTCGCCGGGCCACTCCCGCGGCCTGCCCCCTATTGCTCGCGCACAAACCACCATACAGCTACAGTGATTCGCGCAGGAGAGCCAACCTGCCGCCATCAAACGACAGCGGCTGCTCGGCAAGTGGTTAATGGCATCCCAGTCTCAAGCTAGCCATACATTATACAACTTTCTTGTTCAATTTCCTTAAATTTACCTTAAACTATATAGTGCAAGGGCCTATCTGATTGCATACAAATTGAAAGCGTTTAGCTTTGACCACATCAGCGGCGGCTGGTGCATAGGGGGTGCTTGGGCGCCACCACCCTGCCGCTGACAAGTAAAAAAAAAAAAAAAGTCAGCCCGGCCCCCCTGCAGGTTGCGCCGGTATATTGACTTTTTTTTTTTTTTCCCTCGGTTCCTTGCTGTCAGTTGACAGCAAGTAGTGAGCGGATTGGTCAGTCATTAAAGTCAATGTATGTGTGCTGAACAAGCGCACACACAGTCTGATTGGCTGCCCCCTGAGCCATCAGAGCCAATGACTCTCTGTAATTGGCTGCTGTGGGCGGGGGGCAGGACTGTGGCGGATGTGCTGCCTGTGTGATTACTCACACAGGCGCAGCACTCTGCGGGGTTTCAGTCCCAAACTGCTCAGCATGCTGATCGCAAGCCGATCTCTGCATACACCTGGCCTGCCTGCTATTAGTTTTTTTTTCAGTTATATGGCCGCGTTGGACGTCCCCCCGGCCCGACTGAAAAAAAAAAAAAA